>CM063502.1:63553302-63677443 GCA_032207245.1 Pardosa pseudoannulata | reverse complement strand
CTCCGCTTATTGGACTCTCTTCAGTAAATTACTCCTGTCCACCGAATTTCTCTTTCCTGGACACGAGCCGCTATTTTTTGATCACCTCTTGTGACACGTTGACCCCTTTCAAACAACCTATTCCCCTTTTGAATTTTTTTTAAACTCGAAAACAGCTAAAACTGTAACATTTCCACCTTAATGTGTCTCTTTCTTTTTTACCTTTGTCAGCAAATTATTATAACTTTCGAAGTCAATTATTTACAAATTAATGTGCTACTGTTGATAGCCAACTTCTGCCCAAATCATCTTAGAGTAACAACCTTAGTGTCGATCACAGATAGTTTAGCCTATGTTATTACCTATGTCATTGCAGTTATGAACCTTCCAAATACTGGAGCAGAATCTCCTCTTTACTTAAAGCCTTAGGCTTTCAGCTAGAGTCGACTTATGGTAATTTAATTCTAATAGAAATGAAACTACCATTACATTAAGGATCCGTATTCAAGAAGCGTACTAACGTAAGCGAACAAGCTGAAATCATCTAACGCCGCTAAGTGCATTCTAATTACACTCATGTCCATAAATTAAGGATAATTAAGTTCAGGCTATGAAAGAGACAAAAGCAAAACAAATTTGACTTATTTGTAAAGTCTATTTATTAAACAAAAGGTAAAGAGCAAAAAAGATGCTATATGTTTGACATAATTAATAAAAATTGCGATTTTTACTCCCTGGAGCAAATTTAAAAAAAAGAACCTATTTACAGAAAACAGTATAACATGGTTAGTATGATGGTTAATACGGAGTAGGCCTCCCTGACGATGCAATACAAGCGTTACAACGCCTACGCATGCTGAGTATCAGATTATCAATCTGATCTTGGGGAAAATTACACCACTCATCAAGCAATGCCCTCCAAAGTTCCGATAGACAGTTGGGAGGGGGTTGACGGGCTGCAATTCGTTGGCCAAGCATGTCCCACACATGCTCTATTGGATTCAAGTCCGGTGAGTATGCTGGCCAATCCATACGAATGATATCCTCCGATTGAAGGCATTCGTCTACAATGTTTGCACGGTGAGGTCGGGCGTTGTCATCCATATACAGAAATTCAGGACCCATGGCGCCCCGAAACAAACGTACATGTTGTTCCAGAATGACATCCCGATAGATGTGGCCTGTCATCGTTACACTCTGAACGTGCAGGTCAGTTCTGGAACCAAGAATAATTCCTCCCCAAACGAGCCACCCTGCACCAGCGTAACGGTGTCGTTCAATGGTGTTCTCTTGGTGGTAACGTGTACCTGGCGCTCTCCATATGAAAGTCCGGCGAGAATCCGAATGTAAACTGAACCTGGACTCGTCGGAAAACATCACACAAGACCACTGTTGCGGTGTCCACAATGCATGCTCTCTAGCCCAGCCTAATCGCAGGCGACAGTGAGTTGCGGTAAGTGGAACACATCTGATGATACGAGCATATAGACCAATGTTCCCTAAGCGTCTGTACACGGTCTGCCTTGAAACTGTCGTACTGGTAGCTGAATAGACAGGTCTGATGCTGTGCTCCGTCTGTTCCTTTTGGCAGTAACTGCCAAATACCGGTCATCATTCGGCGTAGTAACTCGGGGGAGACCAGTGCTGTAACATCTACTCACATTACCATCATGTTTGAATCGTTGCCAAAGCCTGGAGATGACACTCTGGGCGATTCCAAGTTCCTCGGATACTTCCAGCTGGGTACGTCCACATTCCAGTCATCCGATAATTCTACCAAGTAAAAAATCATCCAAATGCTTCCTTTGTGCCATAAGCCGAACGGTTGCCGAATGGTTAGGGTGCTGGCCTTCGGAACCGGAGTTCGTGGTTCGAATCCCACAATGGCATGGATGTTCGTAGCCGTTCGGAATCGGCTTTAAGCAGTAGGTCCCGGTCTCATTAGCCCTCGTGTTGCAAAAAGTAGACCGTAGCGCTCCCAAACCAAACCAAACCAAACCTTTGTGCCATAACTATGCGGTTATTGCACTGAAAGGCTTTTAAAGCGCTTGTGAACAATTTTACTTCTTTGCTACCATTCCTTATATACCCCTTTCATACACTCTCGTCATTGTGACGTACTATCCGCGCCTTCTGGTGGTTTCCTGCAATTTGCATGTTCTTCTTCAAGATGTGTGTGATAATTCTACAGGTGAAATTTTTATTTTAGAGCTCAATTTCTGTGTGATTCTGAATTATCCTTAATTTATGGACATGAGAGTATTAGGTCCCCAGATTTAACCGACGTTCAAGAACTAGTGAAGAGGATACAAGAAATAGTCTGTCAAGGTGGCATTCGACTTATCAAACTCTAAGGTTTTTCTGACGAAAATGTAAATCTGCTGAGCAAATACCGATTAAAAAGACATGGTAAAAACAAAGTTTATGGTAGAATCCTTCCATTTTCCTCCATAAATATCCTCCCTACCATTTAATTACCTTAAAATCCAAAATTAGAACTCTTCAAAATGAGAATATATTTAAGATATCTGTTACACTGAGCAAAAAGATTACCTCTTTTTCACATCAATGGACTATAATCTATATTTAAAAATATTACGCTGTAATGTTTCCCCACCAAAAATTTTTTTTTATATAACTAGAGAATTTCCTCTAATTCTTGTATTAGATGCATATACCGCCTTAATTGCATAGTTCTTTGTTTATTCTTGTATTTTCGTTTCTCATGGATTTTTCTTGTTTGCTGCGTCCACTATTTTCTTAGTCGACAGCTATTGTCAGTTGATTCACACAACATGTGCTTCAAATTAAAAAAAATCCCTTTGACGTGGCGTAAATAAAATATCTAAAACTCCAGAAATATCTAAAACTACAGAATAGCCCTAATGGTGTTTATAATGGAAAACGTCTATCTTTTCTGAGTTCGTGGATGGATAATCCGCAATTTTTTTCATGGGACATCATTGTTTATATTGCGATCATAATATGAGGCTCCCATGCGGTAGGAGGAAACCTAGAGGTGTTTTACAATCTGCATTCTCTTTGTTTATGGATATCCCCCTAATGTAGATGCATATAGGAAAGGGGAGAAGGGATATCCACTGCCTTAACATTCCGACTAATTCTACACCAATATTAATACTTTCGTGAGTTTTGAAATTAAAAAAAAAGGTTCTGCGCATGTGCTGAACTTAATGAAACGTAATTTTTAGTGTCAATAATCCCCCTCGCCTAAATAATAAAGAAAAAAAAGAAGGAAAAAATCGGGCTTACGGCTGTTTTCGGTGAGAAATTAGATTTTTTAACAGCAAGGGAGAGATAAACATGGGGTTTTCTGTGGCCTTTTACTGGTCAGATAAATGTTATTTATAGAATTCTATAAATGAAAAATCTTACTTTTTATCGGTAACTTGTTGAAACAATCGTTAATGGCTGAGACCAATTCAATTTTATAGATTAAAAATAGACATTTTTTTAAAAAATATATATAAAAAAATTCTGAAGCTCCAATTTTAAAGAATATAGATTTGATATCTTGTATTGAAAATTGTATCCCCTTCTCTATGAAAAAAAAATTCAGTATAACATACACTCAAGAGCCAAAACATTATGACCACCCCTACATTTTACAATGAACTCCCCTGTATGACGTGGAATGCAAGTGATCTGGTGGAAGAGGTACTTAACTGCTGCTGATGAGTCTGAAAAATCATTCTTTCACTTACTTCTATGTGCGATGGGAAAGGCTGCGGATCTAAGCGGTTTTGATACAGAGCAGATTTTAAAGGCTCTTAACAAGTATTTCTGAAACTCGTGGGTTGCTCGCCATCTACAGTTATTAGTACTTATGCACAGTGAATGAATGACGGTAAAACCAGCAGTAGACGACATGGTGTTGGACGTCCACATGTTATCAAAGAAAAAGGTCGTCGGAGACTGTCTCTCATGGTGATGCAAAACCAGAGCCAGACAGTGGCTCAGCTACAACTCAATACAATGCAGGGCCAAGTAGAATAGTATCTGACCACACTGTTTAGTGGACACTGTCGGGCATGGGGCTAAGGAGCAAACGTCCCACTCGTGTGTCTCCGCTGACTCAACGTCATCTCCAACTGTGCCTATGCTGGGCCCAGAAACATTGCGACTGGTCCATGGATCAATGGGAGAGAGTTGCCTTGTCAGTTGAATCACAGTTTGTTATTCATTACTCCAATGGCTGTGTCAGAATACGCCGCCTTCCAGGCGAACAGTTGCTCCCTCAATGTACAGTAGGTCATACACATGTCGGTGGTGGTGGTATTATGTTTTGGGGGACGTTCTCTTGGGCGTCTCTGGAACCCGTGGTTATGGTAGAGCAGACCATGAATGCTACAGGGTATCTGAACATCATTGCGGACCAATTGTACCCTTACATGACCTCTGTTTTTTCAGCTGAAAATGGAATGTTCCAACAGGACAACTCCCCGTGTCAGAAGGCTAAAATTGTGTTGGAGTGGTTCAAGGAACATGACGCTGAATTCTAGTTAATGCCCTTGCTGCCTAACTGACCGAATCTCAATCAGATAGAACACATTTGGGATGTCATGGGACAGCAGCTCAGAGTTCAAAGACCACCAATTTGCAGTATCTCGAATTTGCGTAACCGTTGCTAAAAGATCTGGTACAATCTGTCTCCGGCCATCTACCAAGAACTTTTGGCAACCATACGAAGGCGGGTTGAAGCTGTGTTTCGCTCCAAAGGTGTGCCAACTCTGTATTGACAGGTGGTCATAATGTTTTAGCTCTTGAGTGTAGTTTAACAGTGTAAGGAATACCTCATAACCGGTTAGTCATAAAATGTTGAAATTTTGTATTTAGAACAACAAAACAAAAAGTTATTCGCCTTCTGTTTAAAAACTGCAGTGTATGTAATGAAGTATTGCAATATCATAAAATTTAAACTTATGTATTACTGAAATACAAATAACAAGAAAATTTTGAAATATTGTCTGTAGCACTATCGAATTCTCTAGTTGTGTACTTTTATTTTTGATTCAAACCATACGTTATATAATGGAAAATCTTATTACAACAGTCATTAAGGCTACCAATCTACAATGATGGAACTCAGAGATTATATTTACAGCTTCTAAGCTCTCTCATAACTTGTATGTGGCCATAGGAATGTGACTTTCAAGGATGACTGTTTCGAAAATACTCAATGGGAGAGAATTATTTGCAATAAGACCTGTTATTTGTGTCCTGCTCTATTTTATGAACAACAGACCCCATTTAATATGGTGATATAGATGGGAGTACGGATCAGTGAGTGACCCTTCTCTTCACTAATGAGACCTAGCCATATGGTCATATGCAGTGAATCAGAGACCAAATGCCTGACCTCCAAAGCAATTTTCTTCAAATTGATAATATTTTTTTATACTCTTGCTAAGCATATCTCCAGACTTCAATCCTATAGAACACGTCTTGGACACTGTTGGGAGGGTAACTATAACCATCAACCCCCAACTGAGAATCATCCACAGTCTGAAAACAGCATTACTGAAATAGTGAAACTAATTGCCACAGGAATTCATAAACTGCCTTATTTGAAGAATAAAATTATGCTCCAAGACCTATCTCATACCGTTTGACTCCGAGATATTATTAAGTTCTACCGAGTTATTATTAAGTTGTTCATCATTACTTGGGATTAATCCATGTTGATGCATAAAGCTAAAAAAAAAAAAAAAAAATTAGCCATGTATATATCTCTTAATAACTTTGAAATCTGTTTTGGTTAATTTTGTTTAATCTTACTAGTGTATTTACAGATTTCATTGTTTTACATAGGTAATATAAGTAGCATAAAGATCAGACATGTATAACAGAGATTTTTTTCTTGATTGAAATATAAAACTGTATTGTTGTATTATTATTGTATTATGCAGAATATAGCGAGATAATGTACAGTTATATATGTCAAGGCAGAGAACGCCATCCAAACCTCCCAACTCCCCTCTGTCAAGTGATCCATTTCTACACATGCGCAGTCTCATCCTAACGGACAGAAAATTGCACACAAAGATGAAAAAGCGAGCAAGTGATTTGCTGACATAAAGACGTACGCTGTGAAGTCTCGAGACGCGAGACCAGCTCTCAATTTATCCTACGCTATTAACTTTTAATTAACCTCTGTAAATACTTGTAAATATTAGTATCTTCAATTAAATCATTTTAAAAAGGACCACTTAGCTCAATTCCTGAAGCTCATTGAGTGTGCTGACTCAACATATATACATTTAAATGAACAAACTTGGACGTCATGTCTCATATATACAAAGATTATTTAAAAATAAAAGAACATACTTTTGCCAGTCTATCAAATTCTATAAAAGCCAAACAGAGTAAAAGTGTATTCTTTTCTTGTTGTCAAGATGGTCATCAATCCATCTTGTATCAGTTTAACAAAGTTTTAAATAGGGAAACATTTGTTTAAGGAGATTAAATGTTTTACAATTTAGATTTTGTCGCTTTTACCAATAGTTGTTCCATTTCATATTTTTCGATGAAATCCTAATTTTAATATTGTACAGATTTCCTTAAAAATCTTTCTAAGTAAGAAAAAATTATTTATAGTGTATCAGAAATTTAACAATTTCTTCAAACCAGTGACAAAGTGAGAGGGAAAGTGGGTTTATCATGCACCGGGAGCTACTCTTAGAGCGGTGCTAATGGTCTCTATTTTATATATTACAATATGTTCTTAAATGCGTAGTGCCAAAAAGTGTCGTGTACCAAACACCATATATGAATGTTATGCCACTGCTTTTTAAAGAAATTACTTTGTGTTTATGCAGTTTTCGTGACTAAAGCATATTTTGAATATTATTCCAATCTATAACCTAAGTACTGCGGTATTTCATGTTAATTGTAAAAATTAGTATTTGCAATATTTATTTTAGTACAGATAAATGGAAAAGAGAATTCATTATTCAGTAATTTAGCAGAATAGATGTTTAAACTTAATGTTTGAAACTCATATGCTACAACCAAACAAAAGTGCGGAGAATATTCAAGAAATTTAAACTACATTGCAGTAGCTCTTTATTTAGTCATCAGTAATATTTAAATCACTTTAAAGGAAGTGGAAATTTTAGAGCTTTTGTTTGAAATAGCAGCCAAGCGTTTCAACAGCAATGGCCGTTTTTCATTGAAAAAGCAGTGTCTTCCAATTCCGGTATCTGTGTGTTCTAATTCTGTACCTAGCATGGTTGTAAGTATCCTTCATAATATCCTCAAGCAGTAGGTCTTGGTATTTGTAAACTATATTAAAAGAAAAATTTAGCTAAAAAAATTGACAAAAGCATGCCAAGAAAACTAATAGATTAACAATAACTGAATAGGTAATAACTGCTCTTCAGTACTACATTTAATGGGTTCAAATCTTTTTGAGTACTTTGATGTTTGTAGCTGTAGGGAATGGGTTGTTTGCAGTAGGTTTCGGTTTCATTAGCTGTTACACGACAGTATAAACAGTGGTTAAAATTATTACAAAAAACAACTGAGGAAATTTCTATAACTTTTCGAAAATGTGTAGGAATATTTTGAATATAATCTTTCCTCAGAATTTTTATGTCCCATTATGTTTTGATTTATATAATTTACCTGAAAAATACCTTTGCTTCAAGAGGATAGTTCACGTTCTTCTCTATATTTTCTATTTCTTCTTCTCTTGCTATTTATGTACATACAGGTATATATATATATATATGTATTTGTATATGTAATGAAATATTAATCTTTTACAAAACCTGCATCTAAAATGTGCAACTTTGTCAGAAATTTAAATTATGTCAAAGTTATTTAAATTATACTAAAACGTTATTGCAATTTGGAGATATTATTCCATTTTTTTTTGTTGTTTTTTGTTATATTTAAAAAAAAATTTAAAAGACTTTTTTATATAGATTTTTCTAACAGGAGATATAAGTGTGGTATAGATACATCTAAAAATATAAAATACATCTTTAAAAAATTGCTTTGAGGTTTTTGGAATATTTACCAACAGTTAGAATTGTTTGTAGAATGATTCCATTGTGTTATTTCTGTTTAAAGCATCTGTTTCTCTTAGTATTTTACAACTGATATTATACTGATAGGCACAGACAAAATGATATTGTTTGGTAGAACAATCTATTCTGCAGTTGAACAACCAAGTATTCCAGAATCAGTGTCGCTGAAAGTGAATTTGCAGTGGTGGGGGCCTTTACAGGGTACCAGCTGTGAGGGGTTGAGAAAAACTAGACCTTTGTCTGGGTAGTACTCTGGCTCAATTTTTTATAACACTTTCTACTAGGAAATTTTTGCATTAAAATAATTTGCAAAATATACTTATTTTAAATAATTGCAAAATATACTTATTTTATAGGTTGCAGTATGATTATTTTATAATTTATAAAAATTTAACTGAAATGGTAATGAGTGCATTTAAAATTTTTAAAAGACATATATATCAATGTAGAAAAATTACAGCTATTGTAGCTATTTGGTATAACAGATGCAAACTCTTATGGAATTCAACTGTAGGAATAATATAACACACAGGATATATATTTTCCCTCTTCCTTTTGTGTAGCTAAATACTGAACTTTAGAGCTCTAAACCAAAACTACCTAGCAGCTAGTTTATTAGCTTTATATGGCACCCTGACTCCTTGCAAAACAGTGAATATTTTGTCTTTTTATTGTATTCTTGACAGTGATCAAATTCTTACGCTTTCAGAGTTAGCTTTTAGTGCAGGATGGGACTTACTATTTAGACATCTCATGCATCTGCCACATCTGTGAGATTAAGTGTCCTGTTGTTAGTTGTCAAAATGCATATCATATGTTTACCAATTAAAGCTTTGTTTTACACTTGTGCATGTACTTATTGCTCACTTATTCACTTATTGCTCATTCAATCACAGTGATATCATCTTTATATGTAAAATCCTTTGTATGATTCCTATGTTGTCCAAAAAGGCTTGGACAAAGGATGTATGAATAGCAGGGTGCTGCTGTTAGGTAACGGGGTCCATGGGTTCAGATCACGCTACAACATGGATATTTGCAGTTGTTAGGTATGGACTTCATGTAGTAGGCCCCGGTCTCATTATTCCTAGCAAAATAGTAGATGGTAGCTCACCAAATCAGAGAAAATAAAATAGCTTGACTCATTTTGATCGAATCTTTCATGATGATTCAGATAGATCCTAGTTTCAACAGAACAATTTGTATGGAGTTTAAGGAAATTATAAAGATAACTTTTTCTTTCTTCATGTAGTATAGCAGCAATATAGTGTATACAAATTGCAGAAAATAACAGGCTAAACAAAGAAAATACTTTAGGTAACTTGATTCTCATTATAGCATAAAAAATGCATTTCAAAATATGTATTGGTGATTTCTTATCAGGAACAATTTCTGTTCTGTATTTGGTGTTATTAATTTTTTGTATATGGTATATTTTTAAATTTTGTTTCACCTCATTTTCATATTGGAATATAATTTGAATGTACTGAAAACTAGCAATATTAAATATGTTATATGTCATGAGAGTAATACATTTATGATTGTATAAGTGCCTAATTTCATTTCAAATAATCTGTTCAAAAATGTAGTTGCTTTTATGTTAGTGGATACCAAAGAAATTATTTCAGTATACTCCTTAACTGAGTCATTTCAGTTTATTTTACATTTAAGTGTATGAAGGTGTATGATGTCTTATATTTGCATGGTGTTCAAGTCAGTCCTGGGAAAGTTTTTGCCAGGTTAAAGTACACAGAAGTAAAAAAGATATACATTTTAGAATGAGAAAGCTTTTTTAAATCTAAAGTTCCAAGACTATATTTTGACATTTGTTATATCTAATGTCATAGTATAGTGAATTTTTCTATATTTAAAGAAATTTTTATCAATAATAAGATTTTAATATGTCAAATCTGCAAGTGTTTCTACTGATGTAACAATATGAAATTTTATTAGAAAGTCCTTTTAGGTTATTTAAACTTAAATAACATGTATTTAAAGGTTGCAAATAGACAAGAACCATTTTCATTTAAAAATTTTTGTTATAATAATTTCCATTTTACATGAAATTAATTTATATTAATTGAAAATTGTTCTTAAAAGATAGCCAGAAATTAAATAGGATTTTTTTCTTTTGATATATATTATAAATTAGTTTGAAAAAAAAAAACAGCGCTCCTTACTAGTATACATGTAGATATAATGAAAATTTTACTAAACAGAATATATAAAAGTTTAATAGACCTGCAAATTTATGTATTTATTGACAAATGGTTGTAGTTTTTATCTGACATCTTCTTGAGATTTAAGACTATCTCAAATTCTGCAATTAGTACCACCAGATCCTGATGACACGACACAGAACATAATATCTGAAAAAGATACTAGTCTTGAACAAACCTAAAAAACCACAGTGCTATCAAATGCTGAAGAAAACTTCGGCAAAAATACTGAGGTTACTTAAGTGGCAGAGAATATTTTATTTAATAAAGAATTTAAATTATGTAGAAACTTTCTTTGCACAGAATATAGGGTGGTATGGTAGAATCGGGCCTAACCTTCCTAATCAGAAGTGGCCAAACGATGGTCGAATGGTAGAGCACTGCTCTTCGGAACCAGAGTTCGCAGGTTCGAATCCCGCTGCAGGCATGGTTTGTAGCCGTTAGGAATCGGCTTTAAGCTGTACGTCCCGGTCTTGTTAGCCCTCGTGTGCAAAACAGTAGACCGTAGCGCTCCAAACCAAACCAACCTGATCAGAAGTACTATTAATGCATGAGAAGTAACAGGAATTATGCAATGATAATGAGGACTCAGACTTAATAATTAACTAATTAAACTAAGAATAAAAAAATTGAAATAAGATTCACAAATTTAGTGAGGGGAAGTACATGATCCAAAAAATAAAATAAAACAAAATAGGAAAATTTAAGATTCATGTGCAAGAACAATTAAACCAAAAAAAATAAGTTGTAGTTCAATTTACTATCTATTACAATAAAAATGAATTTTTTTTTTCTTTTCCCGTAGTCAAAGAAAAATTGTAAGTCAAGAATTTACTGCAAATTCAGCTAAAAGGTGGGAGAAACTTCATTGATTACTGGGAGCCAATGGGAAATTAGACTAAGAGTGAGATGATCTTGTCAGAAGATGAGGGTACACTAGGGAAAAAACTAAGTCGAACACTAATATGAATTGACAGGATCCAGCTAAAAGCTGGGAGCAATTCTGTTAGGTGCTAGAACAAATGAGAATTAGTCAATATCCCTATTGAGAAGGTCAAGTGGTTGCTTAGGATTTACAGAGTATACATAGTCATATTCTGTTGAGTCCAAAAGATGATCAATTCTAACTTTAGAGTAAAAATTTGGAAGTTTGGGGAGATTGAATTTCCCTGTGAATCTCTTTATTTCTATAATACCAAGGAGAATTAGTGATTTGACTAATAGTAATATTTTGTGTATCAGATAAAGATTTTAATTGAACATGCAGTACTCACTTGCATTAATAATGGGCAAAAATAAGATTTATAAATGAAAGACTTGTCATTAAAGTTTAATTTACTATTTTGAACAATTAAGGGGAAGACAGTTTGTTTAGCTGCTTGAAACTTAATTTTAATATTATGCTAGTGATGCTTCTTAGTTGAGGTTTTATCTAAAGTAACTTAGAGATATTTTACTATGTTAATACAAGGGATAATAGTGTTAACTATATTAATATTATTATATATACTGTTGCATTTTCTAATCAACATGACAGCTTTACATTTATCAGTGTTAAGTTTAATATTCCATTTGACAAGCCACTTAGTAATTAATTTATTGTGATTATTAACAGCTTTAACTGCATATCTTAAAGTTTTATTAGTTACAAAGTTGACAGTGTTGTCCACGTAAATTGCTATTTTCGTAGTTGCTAATTGTGGTATATCATTTATGTAGTGATTGAAAAATGAGGCCAAATATAACATTTATTTAATGCCATTTTCAATTTAAAATCTTTTAAGCAACTTAATTCATCTTATAGATTTTAAAATGCATTTATAGAAAATTTATATTTTTCTAACATTTGTCCATTATTTTCATTTATAAATTTAAATTTTTTTATAATGTAATGTTTACTTTATGAAAACTAAAACTTCGAAATACTACAGACTTACCATTCTAGTAGATATTGAAAAAAACTAGGTATCTTTGATATTGCTGGCAATGCTGATAGTGATGTACTTGCAGGCAGGTAAATGAAAACGTAGTAGGATTAAAAAGAAAAAGAAGTAAAAAAGAATACTAATTTTGAGGCATCTCTTTTGTAAGTTCTACAGTTTTTATCAGGTTTATATAAAATTTTTCTATATTTTTATAAGTTGAAGAAATATTAACCAAGGAACACATCCCAGTACCTGCTATTGTACATCATCCTTTAAAAAGATACGTAGTTTAAAGGTAAGATAACAGTTAAATTGAATCAAGCAGATTTTGTCAATATAAATAATAGATCATAAATAGTTCTCTCACTTCTGAAGTTCTATCACAATTTTCAAGATTTAACACTTTAAACGAAATACAAATATAGATGAAAATAAGTTTATATGTATACTTATATTATGTAATTTTATTGCAAATGTATTATATCCACACATACTTTCTTTCTTTGGAATACTAGATATTATTATTATAGTCAAACATTATGATCGATTGATTAGACTAATTCAGTTCTAATATGCATGTAAGAAATATTATGATTTGTTAACATTGAAGCTTATAAAATTATGATCTGGAAATATCCCAAAGTAAAATTAAACTTATTCAGTTCAGTTACAGTCCTGATCTACTATCTCATTTGTAATTTTCATTTGTTATAAAAACTTCAGCTTTTTAGTGCTTTTCATTATTTTACTTAGGAATGCTATACATAAGTAACATGTAACTGCAAATTTTACAATCAATACCATTCAAGAAATTATCATTACGGTATATCTAATAGAATGTTTAAATTCAGTAGGTATAATCAGGGCTTCGAACCGTAATTTTTTTTGTTCCGGTTTTCGTTCCGGTTCAACTAAAAAATTAATATCGGTTCAGTTCCGGTTTTCGCTCCGCCAAAAATAACTGTTTTCGTTTCAGTTCCAAATGAATAATTTCATTTTATGTATATTCTTATTTGTACTAAAAATATAATTCTATCATAAACTAAAAATGTAATTCTATCAAAATTTAGAAGATTTTATTCTTTTTTTAATTGGTACACTATGTGAATTGATACAAACAGCAGGTACGATAAGAGCGGCGAGCATTGGCATTGTTATCCATTATCAAAATCGCATTTGACAACTAGGTTCATGATTACCCACATTCGTCGTTTGACTCTCACATCGTGCACTTGGCCTTGCAATAATTATGTAAAAAATATATTATTTATTTAACATATGAAAATTGCCTCTAATTATTAATATATCTTTTAACGTGGTTTCACTGAGATTACTTCTGTTGTCTCGGAGAATTTCAAAAATTTCAACACTAACTTGTGTAGCTGGAGCTGCCAAAACCACCATTGCAATCTTATACAAGTGCGGATATGTAATTATAAAGTTGACGTTAAATTAGAAAATATTGATAAGTTGGTAACAGTAACAAAATGACTGAAAGATATATCGAACCGAAATAAACCGATATTTTTTTCGGTTCAGTTCCGGTTTTTGTTCCGACCAAAATAACGGTTTTTTCCGGTTTTCGGTTCAGTTCCGGTTCGAAGCCCTGGGTATAATTATCTTCTACAACTAGCTGTATCATTTTTTATTAAGCTAAATTTATAAAACTAATGCATATAAAAAGTAAATTTTAGTCTTCCATTCTCCACTGAAAATATCATACACTGCATTTCATTATCTGAAAATGCAGAATTGGATCTCTTCAAAATTAGAATTTATTTAAATATCACTGCTACACAGATGAAAAAGTTCACCTGGTTATCACATTAACTGGCTATAATCAACATTTAAAAGCTGAACGTAATCATCCTGCTCAAATGTTTGAAAATAAATGTAATGTAGAATCTTATCAAATTATTGTATGAACTGCATTTACCACCTTCCTTATAAATTTCTCTGTTTTTTCCTTTATATATGATTATAACTTTAAAAAGTTTTTATCCATCCCCTTTATTAAATCATTTTAATAATTTCAATATATATTTTTTATTGTATGTATATCAAAATAAATTTAAAGTTTTCCTTTCTTTATGTAAAAATGCATTTTCACTATTCTGACATACTATCACTATAAATAGGAATTACTGAAAACCTATTTCTAGTTTTTGATTATATATATCATTTTAAAATTGCATTATATCAAATATCGTAACATGTATATATACATATATGTACACTAAATTCACTCTGTTGCATTTTGGATATAATTTTAAAATTAAAGGTCTGAAATATATATATATATATATATATATATATATATATATATATATATATATATATATATATATATATATATATATATATATATATATACACATACAGTACACAATATGTCTAAAATATATAATTACAGTGAAATGCACAATTTTCAAGCAAACAATATGTGTTGTGTTAAAAAATAATTCATGTATTGGTTATAACATTTTTAATAACAAATGATAGAAATCAAACAAATTTGGAATGACAATCTGAGTTAAATCCATACTGTTTGAAGCCGTTTTTTACGTTGCTAAAATGATCCATTCTTGAATAATAACAGAATTTCTCTATCTGTCCGCAGAATATAATCATCCAACAGGTCATAGATGAATCTAAATGAAATAAATTTTAGCCATGTTTATCATTGTTTATTTGAAATATTGTTAGAATATTGATATTATATACTTCACTAACTGTTAGGTAAATTTCATTACTTTATATTGATAATATAATTCATATAATAAAAAGACATACCTGTTTTCTCTCAATTCAAATCTACAATAGTAGTAAGGTTGTATTATATAAAATGTAGCTATATCATATTGAATCTACAGATAAATATTAACAAATATGGATGATCATGTCTTATGTATTGTAAGTATAACAGTTTGAAATTTAAAGGAACTTACTTGTTAATCGCTCTATAGATGTAATCTAAAATGATTATGAGCAGAAAATACTGTACGAGTGTTAGAATCCAAACGGGCATTATGAAGTTTGTGTCGAAATATTTCCACAATTTCAAAATTTATCAGTTCACTTAAATGCGGTAATAGGAAATGGTACTTGTCGTACTTCAATTTTGCCACCTTTCCCGATAGTTGTTTAATTCGATATTTTTCGACTAAATGTTAATCGTAATATCGTAGTATGAAATTTGTTTTCGTTTTCTGTTTGATCATTTCGATTAACAACAAACATATGTTAAAATTATTTATCTTCCTTCAGAAATTTAAAGAGTTATCTATCAGGTCAATGGTATGCATTCTATGTAATATATTACTATTGTTTATGTTGGTGCCCCAGGTACTAGTTATGCTTAAAACAAAAATTTCTTTGAGTTTAAGTAGTTTAATTTTCATGATTAAAAATTGTTTCTAAAGTTCTTTCAATCGCTAACATAACTACTACTTTATTTGATATCAATATTAAAACATGATATTTATATTTGCGTTGGATAATATTGGTAATAATAAAAGTGAAAAAAAAATTCTTTTAATTATATTTTCTCTCACTCTTTTCCAATAATAGACGTTTTCATCTTGCCTTTTAAACTGATGTTCCATATCCAAACGAAATTATGGAGTATCTAATATAGTTAATACTATCTACGTTAAAGTAGCATTTTGTTTAATCATCTCTAATATTTAAATCATTTCAAAACAGGTGTGAAAGGCAAGTAATAAGTTTTAGTTATAAGGGAAGTAATAAGCGACTGACTCCATGAGCTCCGTTTCTTTTTTTGCATAATTTTGTTATTACCAGGAAGCTTTCATTTCAGTTCTGTATCTTCCAAATGCAGGATCAGAATCTCCTTATTCTTTAAAGCCTTAAGCTTTCCATCAGAGTGAACTCATGGTCATTTAATTCTCCTATTGGAAATGAACAAACCTGGACATTAAGTAGGGTCCATACTCAGATAAAGAATTTCCATGAACAGGTCGTCTAGATAATCTTAAAACAAGCTCACCAAAGTTATCGAGTAGCAGTAAGCAGCAGAGCAACTAATACATTAGAAAAAGCTGAAATCCTCTAAGGGCACTGTAATTATCAGGCCCCCTAGAGTAGACCCACATTCACGAAATAATAGAGAAGATTGAAGAAATAGGGTGTCCAGGTGACATTTGACTTACCAAACGTCAGGTTCTGCCAAAGAAAATGGAACTCCGCTGCCAAAACCAATTAAAAAGGTAAGGCAAAATCATACAGGTCTCCAAAACACCTGGTATATGAAAAAGAAAATCAAGAAAATAAATCAGCAACGAATGGGTACATATACTACAAGGCTTCTGGATGTCAAGAACCAACCTTTTACTCACGTTGCAAGACATACGCTTTAAACTGAACGAGTTCCAGGAAGAACTGGCCAAAGCTAAGAAGTATAGTTTTTAGACTTAATAAGGGGGATCAGAAAATGGTCGCAATAGCATGTACAGAAAGAAAATATTGTGTTCTCTGTTGTTACAACCACTAATAAAAAGGAGGATGCAGAGAATTCCTGTATTAATTGCTCCGACTTTAATCGTTTTACAACAGACTATCCCAACAGCAGTGAGAGCGAACTCCGAAGACCCAACCTTGCAGTTATCAACTCTCTTACATACATCAAACTCACTGTAATGCCCGAATCAATAGAAAAAAACTTAGACAAGATCGTCTTCCATCCCTAACTTTGTTGTATATCAACTTGAACCTTTCTAGGGCCACAGCAGATAAAGCTATATTAACACGAGATCGAAATTGCGTTGTTACAGTACCCATATGTAATTAAAAGTAAAATTCTAGGTATTCCTTTCGCGTGGAAAACCTACACTTGGATTCGCTTTTCTACCGAAATTTTAAACCCGGACACATCTCAGAAATTGACCTACATACCCATATACTTTTTTAAACTAGTTGGGAGGCTTAAGGTGTGTGTCTGTCAGCACCTACTGCTATAGTCATATGGGTGCCAGTGATCTTCGTTCTGTATGTTACAAAATGTGTAGGGGGACAGTGACTCTCGCGTCCTCTGCCTAGCCTTAAGCTGTGGTGCCAAATGAGAGACAACCTTAGGGGTATAACTTCTTCAGGTATACTCGGGTGTCACGAGCCTGAGATGCCCGAGTGATCCGGGTCTTCAGTTCTTCCTGGTAGACACGAGTTTATTTCTGTAGTGTTTGGTCCTTATTGCTTTGGACAACATTAAAATCTGACCATGACGGGCGTCTCGGAAGTCAGCAGCGGTTTGGTAGCCGTTATGGGTTGCTGTTGGGAGAATTGGTCTTCAGTAGTTGCTGACGTATGGCCTAAAGGCTCAGTCGGCGTAATGCTAACACGGATACTACATGTGTTTGGGGGAGTCCAAAAACGTGTCGTGCACACAGTGCCAGTTAAGTTCACTACGCCACTGCTGGAAAGGAAATTTGCTTTGATTTCATGTCTGAAGATTGTTTAAATTTCTTTCAATCTATAAACTAACTATTGCTGTGTTTGATATCATTAATAAAACGTGATATTTATAATTACGATTTTTTGTTGTCGTAAACATAAAAGAGAAAGAAAATTCATTTGTCAACAATTTTTTAAATGGAAATGTACATTATATTTGAAACTTGTACACTAGCCAAATTATCTAAAATGTCCATTAAAGTTAATGCAATCTTCATTACAGTGCCATTTCATTTATTCTTCTGTAATGTTTAAATTAATTAAAGGAATAAATTCTAATGCAGATATTTAAAAACAAGCCGGTCTTGGCCGAATGAGTAAAGAGGAGTTTTTCGATTCTAGGGGATAGTTTTAATTGCATTCTTCGAATATGCATTCGCAACCATTCATAATCGGCTTCAAGCAATAGTTCTCGGTCTAATTAGCATTTTTGTAACAACAAAATAGCTAACCAAACCTTCCCTAAATTTCCAAAGGTGTAGTAATATTTTGAAATTCACACTCCCTTTCTATACGCTGTCATTTATTTTTATTTAATTATATAGCTATTTATTTTTTTGCTCTTGTCCATTTTACTTCTAATATCTTTTGTTCTTGAAAGATAGTTAAAAGATAGAAACTAAATTTTTGCGGTTTTATTATCAGTTTTATGTAATAACTCGAATTTTTTGTAGAATGATCACTTAGTACTATTTCTGCTTAACGTCTCTGCTTTCTTAAATATTGGATAATTGATATTACCATGGCCGAATGGTTAGTTTGCTGACCTTCGGTACCAGAGTTCACGGATCCAAATCCCCTGTGGCATGGCTGTTTGTATGCGTTCGGAATCGTCTTTAAGCCGTAGGTCCCGATTTCAATAGCCCTCGTGTAGCAAGAAAGTAGACCGTAGATCTTCGAATGATCAACTGAGAACATTTCTCGGTATTGTTTGGCAGAACAGACTATTCTTTCGTTGAACAACCAAGTAGGAATGGTTCTAATCCGAAATTTCTGTAAATTTTTAATGGCCTATTTTAAAAATTAAGAGGATTTTTTTTTTTCTTCTGGAATTTAATATTCTAAAATTAAAAAGGAAGAAGCTTTTTTTTCATGTAAAACTATATATATACACACATTTTAAAGATAAACTGAAAGTTTTGTGTTTCCTCATAATTTTTTTTTCATTGTCGCGTCCACTATTTCTTTTTTTGCCTAAGAATAGGATTATGAGTTGATTCACACAACTTGTGCTTCAAGGTCAAAAAAGCCCTTTGATCTGGCTTAATGAAAATATCTAGAACTTGTTACATTTATAATAGTACAGCAAAGCCATAATTCTGTTTATGGGGGTAAGCGGCTGTGGTTTCTAAATTCGCATCCGGAAATTTTTGATGGTGCATAGTTCATATATCGATGATAATATGGGGCTCCCATACGGTAGGAAGAAACCTGTTAGTTTTTTACAGCATCCGCCCCTTTTCTTTAGGAATATCTCCCGAACTTACATGAATGTAGGATAGGGAGAAGAGACAGCCAAAAAATTAACGCTGTATTCCGACTAGATCTGAGCGAATATCTATAAATTGATATTTCTAAGATTCCAATCCCTCCGATATATTGTTTCAAGCAGTATTTCATCTTATTTACTGAAATTTTCTGTGATGCACAGTATCTGTGAGAAAAAGGCACTGTCGAAAATAATTTACGGAATTGCAGATATGCACGGAAGTTAAATAATTTTGAGAATTCTGCACCAATATCCAATACTAGCTTGCGTTTTTAATTATTTATTTTTTTTAAGTATCGTGCATGTAATGAAGCTAAAGAAAAATCGCAATTTTTTTTAACGGCAATTCCTATAAAAATCAGGCTTACGGCTTACATCAAGTAGACCATAAAAATCGGGTATTCTTTGGCATTTTCCGGTCAGAAATTTTACAGGATTTTTTTAAAATTAAAATTAGACTTCTCAACGTAAAATTTCTTTAAAAAAATTGGGATTTCTTTCGCATTTTACTGGTTAGATATCTCTTATTTATAGAATTCTGTAAATAAAAAATATATTACTTTTTAGCGGAAACTTGTCGGAGAAAGCTTTAATGGGGGCGGTTAATTCGGTTATATAGATTGTAAAATAGACAATTTTTTAAAAAGCAGATTTTAGATTTTGAAGATTATCAGATATCTGCTTTTGTATTGCAATTCTTATCCTATAAAAAAAATTTGATAACTTATGCTATTAAGACTGAATTTCTTAGTTTTGCAAAATTTAATCGAGTTTAATTTGTTAGAATCAGTTATTGAAAGTAGTGTTTCCGATTTGCTTCATTTTCTTTCTAATTGCTATTTTTTACATAAATTAAGGTTTAACACAGTTAAGTTCCATTTTTAAGCTTTAGTTTTAAAATTTTCTTCTAATTAAAATTAATTAACTTGAAATTCGTTTAAGGTTTTATTAAAAACACTTCATATGCAAAATTATTCTGTGCTGTATTTAGTTAAAAAAAAGAAAAAAAAAATTGCAACTGTAATTGTAAAATTATATGCAAATACAGAATTTTATTTCTATCCAAATTAGCAATACCGTAGTGTTTTTGTATTAACTTATTTTACAACATAAACAAGATTGTATCTTGGAACCATAACATAATTAATAAGATATTCATCAATTTATTAAAATAAAAGGGTGTAAGAAACCTATCCATATATATATATATATATATATATATATATATATATATATATATATATATATATATATATATATATTGTAACGATCCGTTACATTACCATAAAGAAAGAGGAGCGGAAGGTGACCTTTCGCAGAGGACAATTATGGTTAGCGGCAGGTAGAAACAGGTGGTCTAACAATACACGTTGTGTACGAGGTCCCGGACTTAATTGAAAACTGTCCGTGCGCTAGAGCCAGCGCGTCTGAGAATTTGTGAGACTATTGAGTGAAAAGACTCGGTGAAATGATTGTAAATAATTACAGTGCCACATGTGCGCCCATTAGCGGTAGCGAAAAAGGCAATTAAGTTGTTTGGGTCGGCTGATTTAAAGACGGCTTTTCGGCCACATATGGAAACGAAACAGCTGATTTAGGCGGGAAGTGACCGCAAGATTGCATCATCCTGCTTCTGGAAGTTTCCAGAAGAATTGGGTAAAGGGAACCTGGACCGCTATAAAAGAAGAGTAGCGGAGCCAAGACGGGGCTTTTTCTTCTTGAGGTTCTTGAGAGCCTTGTAGTATCACTTGGGAATCCCATTCTCGTTATTTTACTATTTTTTTCTGCTTCGTGCATAGAAGTAAGTAGCTGAGAGTGACCCTTGCTCTCATTTTGGATCGTCTTGCATCCCGAGTTTCCTTTACAAACCCCAGCGTGATACGCACTCTGAGCTTTCGACCCTTGGTGTGAAAGCCGACTGTACTAATCGTCAGCCCGGAGGCGATAGTGTCAACGTTTATTACCGGCACTAATTAGCGAACTGTTCCAGTGATTTAGAAGCCCTAGCCACATTGTACCCAGTACCCACGCATCCTAATTGAGTGAATGTTATCTCAGCACGAGATCCCAGAATATTTAGAAATCTACTGAACCTGTACATAGCTGTACATAATTTATTCACCTGAATAAAATATTTAGTCTAGATTAAACAGTTTTCTAGCCTGTTTCATTGACGGCTTCGCCTACCATATCTCCAGTACGTTACAATATATATATATATATATATATATATATATATATATATATATATATATATATATATATATATATATATATATATATATATATATATATATATATATGCACGCACACACACACACACACAACACACACAACACATAGATAGATAGATAGTCTTAGGCAATAGATATATGGCAGGAATCAGATGAAAGAAGAAAATAAGCATATACTTTGATTCTTTAGATTAATTTGTTTAACTTTCTGAATGTTTTTTATGATATGCATTTTAGAAGAGATATGCAGGGCAAAGATTTGCATCTTATAAAGTAGTATGTAAAAATTTAAATTTATGTATCCTTTTAATATGTTAAATTAAAAAATTAATTTTTGTGTTTTTATGCAATCAACACATTTGTTTATATAAGCTTGTGTTTGCATTATTATAATTTTTATTTTAAATTTGCAGCTTGTACGTTCTTAGAATATTTTGTGTAAAGTTCAGAAGATATATTTTTTTATTTTAATTTAGAATCACCTGTGCAACCAAGTACCCCAGAAACAGTTATGTAGGAAGGTGAGTGTTTGCTGGTGCGTTGTTCACCGGATACCAGCAATAACAGTGTGACAAAAACAGGATCCTTGTCATTGGCGGTACTACTCTTACGGTAATACTTACTCTTACGTAGTCTGACTCTTCGAAAACAGAACTCAGAGATGTTAGTTGTCATTAAAATAAGTAAGTACTTTTAAAAGAAACTTTGTTAATTAATTATTAACATATGAATGATTTTTGAGAAAACTGAAATTTTTATAACTCAATGGGAGATTGGAATAATAATTATTATTATTTTTATTCAAAGTAGAGGAATTAAATCTTGATGTTTTAGATATTTAATATTATTCCAATCGACTAATTCCACGAGTTGGGGAGCTAGAGCTTGCTGCCCATTCTTAATGCGCGAAAAAATTAAGTGGCTCTCCGACCCCTGGCAAAAGTATGCAAAATTGTCTTTAGTACTATTGAATCCCCTAGTTCTGCATCTTTTATATTGATTCATTCAGCACTTTATATAATGGAAAATCTTATTACAACAGCAATTTACGTTACCGATCTACCACGCTGAAACTCAAAGATGATATACCAGTGGAAACAATGTTTTGAAAGTCTATTTTTAGAAAACAAAAATCTGTTAATTTAATTTCTAAAATTCCGTGTAGAATATGAAAGACCTGTATAACAAAAAGGCTTGTTATAACGAGTATTAACTCTAGTGTAGCAAAAAAATCGACAATTCTGCTTGAAACCAAAACAAAACCATGGATGCTAAGAAAAATGAAACCTACATTCAGTCTTTTAATAGAAGCTAAATTGTATGCTCATTTTCAAAATTAAGAAAATTTTGATAGTTTGTTGAATTTTATGAAAACTGAACAAAATTTTAAATCACTGCTTTGACACAAAAGTGAAAATCTTGTACGTCGAATATGTAAGCGCACACTTGTGTGTTAGTTGAATCAATAGAGACAACAGGCTTTATAAGCCATAAAACACGCGTTTAGTTCGCTAGCACAGTCCGCCGAATTTCTTGGTAGTTTTCGGTGGTAGTCTAGACTCTAGACTACATTTTTGTTCTATTGTGCAGTGCTGTCTCATTCTTTTCACCTCCACAGAGTGTTACAACCGATCATGCTTATGTATTAAACTGTTGAATTCTTATTTGTTTTGTATTGCATGAGTATCAGTACATATTAAAGTTCATTAAAATTAGACCATTACATCTGGAGATAATTGACCATATCTCATATTTCTATTAATTTTGAAAATAAGTGTAGTTTAAATTTTTAAATGAAAATAATCTTTATTTGATAACTTTAATTACCGAAGCTAGAATTTGCTCATGAAGCTACTACCTATTATCTATCTATAATTATAAAACCATTTGCATGTTTGTATGTATATTTGCTGCATTTGTGTAATAGATTTTGACAAAATTTTGCTTGATGGCTTAGGTGAACTAGGGAAAGATTTTATTTAATTCAAATTATTTGTAAGCCAATGAAGTGTGGAAATACAGTATAATTTTTTAAAATCTAAATTGCACTTGACCTCTATATTTTTGGTGTCGTTTAATATATTTTCCTTTTAATTCATGGGTAATATAATTAAATCCTTTCAAGTAATGTAATAATTTTTTCTAACTTTTTGACCATATTTATTTTATTTTGTCAGTTTAAATTTAATAATTTCTTCATTTTAAATTCATTTATGCCATTTTTATTTATTAGTTTTTAATCATATCTTTAAAAGCCAATTTTATTTCATTTCTAACAGGTTTTCGGTTAGGAAAATAATTTCAGGATTATGTCACGTGACAATGTTTTTAATTATGCCATTTTTTTAAAATTGATTTAAGTCCAATTTCTTTTTTGAAAAAACGCAAAATGCTAGTTTATCTTTGCATTAAAAAATATAGATAAACCTTATCAAGTATCACTGTCCTTCTATTAGTTTAACAATGTGTAGTTTGATTACATAAATGTGTTAAGCTAATTAACTAAAATAATATATATGTGTAGGATGCAAATGGATTTAATTAATAAATAATGAATTATTTTGGGGGCATTACCTGCGCTCGCTGAGCAAAAGTTGGCCACGACTCGGAAAACTGTCAAACTGCTCCGTTGTGTGTAAATTGCAAAGAGGCTCATCCATCTTTCTCCCGTTCTTGCCGTTTTTGATAGATGGAGAAAGAAATCCAAACTTTGAAAATAAAAAACAGCATATCTTATCCCGAGGCCCGTAACTTGGTACTCTCTAGTACACCTAAACGTGGTATTTCTTATTCAGCAGCGTAAAATCCCAAAACCGTAAAATCTGTAGCCGGCCAAACAGATATTTCTCAATCTTCTATCCTCAATAGAATAGAAGAAGAAACCAAAGAAATGTTGGATAAAATTATAAAACAGACCACCAGTACAAGCATAACAAAACAATTACCTCCTCAAAAAAAAAAAAAAAAAAAAAATATAAATTCTCCTATAAAGAAAGACTCAAATATCGCTTGTAAAATTAATAAAAACAATAAACAAAGTATCAAAAAGCGGCTAAAACCTTTACCACCAAACCATCCACTACGTCAGAAGCTACCACCTACTGCAATTAAAATAAAAACCAAATTAAAACGTGCTGAATTTTAAAAAAAAATGATAAACCTGGAGTTGTTTTTGATGATGAGCCTATAAAAATGTATGTCTCTCCTGAAGACATGTCAGCTGAATCATCATCTAGATCAGAGACGGAGTCTCCGATCTCCGAGAAGGAGATCGGAGAATTTACCGCCTTCTCGGCGATCGAAATTTTTTACCGCCATCGTGCTTATCATTTTAACGCTCATTCCATATCTCCAAGTTCATTGCTTCATAATCCACCTCATTTGAATCTTATTAATTTTTTAAAAGATATTGGTTTTTATGCTTATATTTAAGGTCATAAACTCATCGCTTTCATTTGTACACTGTTATTGCATATTTTTATATTTGCTTTTTTCTTCTGACATTCTTTTATTCCTTCTGTTTTAACTTGTTTATAGTAATGGTTTAAATTTTAACTATTCGTTTGGCATAATATGTCCCAAGAGGACTCGGTGCCAATAAACTCTATACAACCAACCAAATCTCAGTAAGGACATGGATGTTTAGACTTAGGGAATAGACTTTAAGCAGTAGTTTTCGGTCTCATTAGCTGTCCAGTAGACAATATCACTCCAAAAACAACCGAGCAAAACCAAACTGCTATAACTTTTCGAAAAGATGCAGGAATATTTTGGAATTAAATCTTTTTTCAGAACCTTTTTGTTCCATTATTTATTTGGCTAAATCTAATTTACCTGTGGAATACCTTTTCCTCTAGATGATAGTTCCGTTTCCTTTTTCTCTGCGTTCTTATATCGCTATTTATGTATATATTGTATATATACATGTATATGTATGTATTTACTTGTGCATTCATATATTTATATATATATATTATTCCAATTTTTGTTACATTTAGGAAAAAATGTTGAAAGTCCTTTCTATAAACTGCGTAATCCTTTTTTTGTGAATTAAGAAAATTACGATTTAAGGGTGGTATAGATACATCTAGAAATACAAAATGCATCTCTAAAACAATTGGTTTGCGATTTTTAAAAAATATTTCTGAATTAATTGCTAGAATTCTTAGTAGAATGATCAATTTGCTTTATTTCTTCTTAAAACGTCTCTGTTTTACTTACTATTGTATAACTGACTAACACAGAGAATATTTTATTGTTTGGAGAAAAATCTATTCTTCACTTGAACAAACTAATATCCCCAAACAAGCGTCGTGGAAGGTGAATTTAAGGTGGTGGGACATTTACCAGTTACCAGCGCGGACGGGGTGACGAAATCCGGCTCTTCGTCTGGGGTGGTATGTTGTCTGGGTTTCGTAGAATACTTTTGACTAAGAATTATTTTTTATTAAAATAATTTGCAAAAGTACTTATTTTATAGGTTGCAACATGACGTTTTTATACTTAATAAAATTTAATTAAAATGGTAACAAATTTAAGTAAAATGCCTTAAAAGACTGATTGATATTTATTGCAGTGCTAAGATATTTGATATCATAACTCTTGTGGAGTTTTAACTATAACAACAAAAGAAAACACAGGATAATTTCCCCCTCTCCCTTTCGTGTAGCTAAACAGTGAACTATATCGCTTGAAACCAGAACTAATCTCCTATTCCAGGGATTGACAGTCTATGGAGCGCAGTCCATTTGCAGCTAGTTAATTAGCTTTATGCGGCTCGTCGATTTCTTGCAAAACAGCTAATATTTTGTTTTTATATTGTAACCATTTCTCACGTTTCAAGAGTTAGCTTTTAGTGCAGGACGGACTAGTGGGAATGTGGCTAGAATCCAGGGGTAATGGGTCGAAGCAGGGTTGGCTCATGAAATAACTCATTGTTGTGCAGACAACGTGCAAAATAAGTCTCTTGTCACTGCGATGGCAGTAAGTAATGACGGATTCGGGAGAAAAATCCACCTGTTGTGGTTGAAATTTGAAGGAATAGCCAGCTTGACGTGTAAGTCGCCTTACACCTGAGTGACCCGTCTCGAGTTGGCAAAATGCGTATCATATGTTTACCAGCTATAGTTTTGTTTTACTCTTCCACGCATTTAATGCTCAGTTATCATAGTCATATTACCCCTATAAGTAAAACCGTTGTGAGTATGATTGATATGCAGTTAAAAAACTGCATAGCAATAAGGATTGTCCAGATGATGTCCGAATGGTAGAGTGTTGCTCTTATGTATCGGATTGCACGGTATCGATGTTTTTGGCTGTTCATAATGGGCTTCAAGCAATGGGTCCCGGTCTCATTAGACCCCGTATTGCAAAAAAGTAGATCGTAGCTCTCCAAATTATAGAAACGAAAATAACTTGACTCTTCTTCATCGAATCTTGCACGGTGATTCAGATAAAACCTAGGAAGGTTCCAGGCAGAACAGATTGTATGGCGGTTAAGGAAATTATAGAGACAGGAAGTTTTTTCTTCATGCAGTGTAGCAGCAATATGGTGTATACAAATTTCATACAATGACAGGCTAAAATAATTAAAATATTTCAATCAACTTTATTTATACTATAGCTTACAAAATATGCATTTCAAATTATGCTTTGGTGATTTCTTATGAGGAATAGTTCTGTTCTTTATTTGGTGTCATTTTTTGTATTTGGTAGATTTTTATTCTTTATAAATAACCTTGTTTTCCTTTAAATAGTCTGCTTGAAAATGTAGTTAATTTTTTGTTAGTGGGCAGCCAGAAATAATTGCCATATACCTCTGAACAGTCATTTGAGTTCTTTATTTTATATTTAATAAGTTTATGAAGGACATAGTCTGATTAAATGAATAACAGTTTAATTAATATGTTTTTTTTTTATTAAAATAATCTTTTTGTTTTCGTTTTTTTTTAATTGTTGGTATGTGATATTAGACTAAAAAGTAATATAAATATTCAAATGAATATAACTTCATTTAGAAATTGTAGTTTTATTTAGATTTAAGTCTGGTTAATTATAAATGACTTCTCTCTTTCTATATATATATATATATATATATATATATATTTATATATCATCATTTATATCTAATTATGTTTGTTATACTTAGAAAAGTGGCTGGATTGATGTTGAGAAAATTTTGCATGGCGAATTAAGACGAACACATGGAGGGCATTAAGATGTTAAAATATTCAGTGCTCAAGGAAGTGTAGAGGTAGAATTTTTTTTTCTCTTAAGAATCTAAATTCTATTTAATGACTACACATTAATGCCATTTTTAACTCCATCCTTAAGTGATTAAAACCTTTCAAGTAACATAGTTGTTTTATTTTTTAAATTCGTATGATATTAGGGTTAATTTGAACTTGAAATACATACAGTCTTCTTAAAGTAACATTAATTCCCCAGATCGATTGCTGAGCAAAAAATATCTAGCCCATATATATATATATATATATATATATATATATATATATATATAGATAGAGAGAGAGAGAGAGAGAATCCTTTGTGTATGTGTATATATTTCAGTTTTTATAATCTCTGTTTGTACCCAACTGGCTAGACCAATCATGTCTTAAATTTTAAATTTTTGGAATGTTCTTCTGGAAATACTCTATATAAATTTAATATACAGATTGCAGAACCTTTCCTATTGATGGGATTTGACTGCATGTTAAAAGTACTTGATTTTAGTAACAATTTTAGTGTTATTTTCCCATCCAGATGCAAGTGAGAAAATCCTAATAAGCTTTTTGCCTGAGTTGATACGGTATGGTTTATAGATTGTTCAAAAAGATTATCTGGAACTGGGTGTGGTGCTTTCTGCATCACCAGTAAAATCAAGTTATCTTTTTCCCTGAGTTAACTAGTCTCAGTTTTTCATTCTAAGAGTACAGTAATTCTAGCCTGTATAAATAACTGCCTTGATAGGAAGGTTGCTAACAAGAGAATAAAAATATTTTTTTATAGTCAGGCCACACCTTTGGCCATACATAATTATTGCTTTTCATCCAAGTTAGTATGAGAATGTTATTATACTATTGGCAAATTAGCCATAGTAAACAATGTTATCCTTCTGTAGGTACTTGAAAACTGTGGTATTTTTGGTTAGGAAATTGCTGACTTTCTTGCGAAACATGGGTCTGAGATCTTTTTATTGGGCCAGAATCAGCACTTGGTCTTCTTTAGAATGTAGTTAGAAAAACTGTAAAGAACCTCTTATTTGTTGAGGTGTATAAGGCATGGCATAAAACTAATAATCAAAGGCAATCTAAGGAATTTAATTAAAATTATCCATGGTGTTGAGATTAAAGGAACTACTAAAACTTAGTAAAAATGAATTAAGGGTAGCTGTTGGTCATTTGACTGGTCACTGCTGTCTCCAAAGGCGTCTAAGCATCATCAGCTTCATTGATAGCCCAATATGTAGGGGATGTCAAGTGGTGGAGGAGAGTTTGTTACTTATGTTATGTGACTGTGACTATAACTTTTCTAAGCTTTTTGATTACATAGGACCCAATTTCATCGAACCATGGGAGTTAACTAACTTCTTGTTTAATTTATTGCTCAGATTAATATCTGTCAATGGTCTGTTTGAGATTTAGTGGTTTTTCTTAATTACTGAGACTCATTAATCCCAGGTAAATTGAGGGGGGAGGCTTTCAGTATAATAGTTCATTGGTCACACTGCCGGTACCCTTTTGAGTTGTCTAACTTAAGTCATATATCATAGTTTGGCACCATTTACTATATTTAAATATTACCATTGTTGTCCATTAAGCAATAAGATTTCATTGTCAAATCTGCCATTATTTTGACTAATTTAATGGCATGTAACTTGATTATATAAATTTGTTTTAGCTATGTCTTCACTTAAATATCATGCAAATGGACTAGAATTACTTTCATAGCCAGTCATTATATAATTTGTATTATCAAAAGTTAAATTTCACATAAAATAGATGTATATTAATCAAAAATTATTCTTAAACAATAGCCAGAAATTAAATAAATGGTATTTTTTTATGTTGAGTGTTAATTATATTGATAAATTTTATGTAATACATCAGTATTATTTATTTATGTTCTTTGTGTGGCAATGTTTTACTATACAGGAGGTGTATTAGTTAATAGAATAATGGAATTTTATTTTTCATATGCAAAAGGCCTGATATTACTAATTGGCAATTTGAAAAAATAGTAATTACCTATGACGAAATTAATCGTAGTATGTTTTAGTTTTTTTTATTGTTATATATCATAAATAAGTATGAGAAAAACAGTCCTCCTTACTAGTGTATATGTATATATAAGGAAAATTTGACCAAATCAAATGCATATGTCAGAGTTCAATAGACATGCCAATTTTATTGTTTTTGTGAAAAAAATTTAGTAGTTTTATTCTGAAAGTGCTGTGACATGCTCTTTAGGCTTAATACAAGTCAAAGTTAACTAGATTAAATTCTGCACTTAGTACTGTCAGAACCTGCTATGCCACTGAACACATTATCCAAAAAAAAAAAAAAAAAAAAAAGAAATGTCTTGAACAAATCTGTAAAACTACAGAGCTATCAATTGCTGAAGAGAACTATGGGAAAAAATGACTGAGATTTCTTAAATGATAGAGAAAAAGGATCTCTAGTTTAAAAGCATCTCTTTTCAAATGCTATCCAATATAATGTTACTAAGTATATGAATGTTGTAAATTATTTGTAATAGGACTAAGATTCATTATTTAAAATATGTGTGCAAAAGTTAAATTTATGGGAGAAATATAACATTCTGAATACATGTGATTTTATAGTTTAATATTTTAGTTCTACTTTTTAACTCTTAGAATAAACTATATTGATCTTATTATTGATTACTTTTTTGTTAACTCACTCATGTAAGACACTTTTGTGTTTGTAGTCAGTAAAAATGTAGAAGACTCCAGCCTCTTATTTCATTATGTATTAATTCTTTTGTGTATGTATCTATTTGTATGTATGTTTGCTATGCAATCCAAAATATCTTCAAAGTTCATAATCAAATTATGCACAGTGATTTTTGATAAACCCTGGGAGGGGCTTAGATAGAACAAATTGTTTAGAGGTAAAGATAATGATAGAGATAGAATGTTTACTTTTCTCTTCATATAGTATAAGGGAAAAATATTATATACAAAAAAATTTTTTGAATGCTAGGCTAAAATAAGTAAAATTATTTGGTAACTCAATATATTTTATACAATATAAATTGAACTTTAACATATTTCAAATTTTTTTTTTACACCAGGAATAGTTTCAATTCTTTAGTGTATATTATAAATTTACTTCATCACTTTTTCATATTTCAATATATTTTATTGTCATTGGTTACAATCCTTTGATGCAAAATAAAGAATATTTAAAACTTTTGTATCATGTGTTTAATATGCTTATTTTTTACTTTGTAACCCATTTCTTTTAAAATAATTTTGCATAAAATGTGTTATTTATGTTAAAATATTGGGTTGGCAACTAAGTAATTGCGGATTTCACTCATAGATGGCGTCAGTTGAATTTTTAGGTTTGCAGACGTAGTACAAATGTTAAACACATTTTGTTATTTGATAGTTGGCAATTCAGCTGTCAATCAGTAAAGAAAGTTTTTTGATCGGCTGCGTAGTTATCGCTTGGCTTTCGTTGAAGAGTGGAAAATCAAAAGGAACATTTTCGTCATATTTTGCTTTTTTATTTCTGCAAAGGGAAAAACACATCGCAAGCTCATAAAAAGTTATGTGATATTTATGATGACGAAGCCTTAAAAGGCTGGCAATGTCAAAATTGGTTTGCCAAATTTCGTTAGATTGTTAATATTGTTAACATGTAATATAGTCTAAAGAGTAAATTACATGTTTTAATGGATTTAACCTTTATTTGGATGTCAATATCTATGATTCTCTCTCTCTCTCTCTCTCTCTCTCTATATATATATATATATATATATATATATATATATATATATATATATATATATATATATATATATATATATATATATATGTTATATGTATATATGTTTGCTATGCCATCAAAAATAGCTGGACAAATGTACAAAATTTTGCATAGTTATATATCGTCATATGTGGGAGATCTTTATAAGAACAGAATATTCAGAAGTCAGTAAGATCTGGTTATAGAATGTTTTATTAATTATTATTAAAAATGAATATAAATTGTATTGAACAACATTTCTTGAATCCTGATTTTAAATTAAAATCTTTGAAATAACTAAAATCATCACATAGATTTTAAAATGCTTCTTCAAAAGATATAATTTTTTCCAGCATAAGACCATATTTATTTGATTCATTTCCATTTATAAATTTTAATAATTTTAGATTTTGATGTTTACTGTATTAAAAGTAAAACTACATAATAGTACATTCTTGTCATTGTAGCAGGCATTGAAAAAAATTTGAGGTATCTTTGATAGTGCTAGCAACACCAATAGTGATACAACTTCATGTAAATGAAAAGCCGAACGATGGCCGATTGGTTAGGGTGCTGACCTTCGGAACCGGAGTTCGTGGGTTCGAATCCCACAGAGGCATGGATGTTCGTAGCTGTTCGGAATCGGCTTTAAGCAGTAGGTCCCGGTCTCATTAGCCCTCGTGTTGCAAAAAGTAGACCGTAGCACTCCAACCAAATCAAATCATGTAAATGAAAACATGTGATATGATTAAAAAGTAAAAATATGCCAATTTTTAGGCATCCCTTTTGTAAGTTCTACAGGGTCTTTTTCCAGATTATATGAAATTTTCTTATATTTTTATAAATTCAAGATATATTGACCAAGGAACACATGCCAGTACCTACTAATAAACATCACCCTTCAATTTTTATCTAATTCTTGTATTATTTGCTTATGCCGCTTTCCTTAGTCTCTGTTTATTCCTCTATGTATGATTAAAGTTTGAAAGATTTTCTTTTATCCCGTTATGAAATCATTTTTATAATTATAATATAAACATGCTTTAATATGCGTATTTTTCATATATATCAAAATAAATATTTTTTGCATATATATCAAAATAAATTTAAAAATTCTTATTCCTCATATAAAAGTATATTTTGACTATTCTCATACACTGTCACTAGAAATAAGAATTACTGAAAACATATAGTTTGTGATGTTACATAATATATCATTTTAAAACGGCATATAAAATTTCATAACATTTATATATACTAAATTTACCCTCCCTTCTCTCATTTTGGATATAATTTTTTATGTTCTTAATTTTGAAATAATATTCAATTATTCTGTTTTCTTAAAATTATTCTGAAATATATATATATATATATATATATATATATATATATATATATATATATACACACACACACACAAACACACACACACACACACAGTCCATGATATATCTATAAAAAAGTATAATTTCAGTAAAACATGCAATGTCTAAGCAATTATATGTTGTGTTAAAAATTTTTTAATGTATTGCTTATAAAATCTTTTATAATAAATGATAGAAATCAATTAAACAAATTTATTCTCTAATGTGGGAATTACAGCAATTAGATGCATTTTATCCTTACAGATCTGGACCAGCTACAAAGTCTTGAAACTGATGAAGGATTTCCTTAAATTTCATCATCGTTTGGGAATAATAACAGGAGTAAATCATAAACCCTAAAAGAAATAAATTTTAGCCATGTTTCTATATGTTTCTTATTTTGAAATATTGTTAGTTTAATGATATACACACTTCACTACTTGTTAGGTAAATTTCATTGCTTTATATATATTTTGGTGATATTGATATAAAGAAAAGTCATCAATAACAGTTTTTCCCTCAATTTAAGTCTACAGTAATAATAGTTTTACATAAATATTAACACGTGGGTGATCATGTCTTATATATTGTAATTATAGCTATTTCAAATAAAAAGGAACTTACTCGTTAAACATTCTATAGGTGAATTCTAAAATGATCACCATCATGATAATTCGTATGAGTATTCGGATTACAGAAGGCATCTTGATCCAAGTTTGTGCGAAATATTTTCAAAACCTTCTGAAATAATTGGAAATTTATCAGTTTACTCAAATGAACTATTGAGAAATGGAAGTTAACGTATTACGTAAATTTTTCCACCTTTCCCGATAGTTGTTTAATTCGATATTTTTCGATTATATAGTAATTGTAACATCGTACAAAGCAAATTGTTTTCGATTTCTTTTTTTTTTTTTAATTAAAAAGAAGCATATTAAAATTATCTTAATTTATCTTGCTTTAGAATTTTAAGAATTTTTAAATCCAGTATTGTATCGAGAGAGGATCAAAAGAAAGGGATATATTAGGTCATGTTCATGAATGGTGTTCATTCTATATAATATATTACTATTGTTTTGGTTGTTCCGCTGCCCAATAAACCGATTATAAAAGAAGAAAAATCCTTCATATCATCCAAACATCTGGTAGATGGAACAGAAACTCAAGAAGAGTAACTAAAGACGAATGGGTACATATTTTACAAGGTGACTAGGATGTCAAGGACCAACTTTGAACTCACATTACAAGATATGGGCTTTAAACTGAAAGAGTACCAATGGGAAGGAGAACTGGCCAAATTAAAAGCAATTGACTGGACTTAAAGTAGCAACACAATATTTCATATCTCAGCATCATACAATGGTCGGTTTCGAGAAAATATTCGGAAGGAAATGCCACAGGCTCAAGTAAGATGCGGTAATTGTAGAACTAGGAGATCAAGGCACATCAGCATGTACAGACAAAAAATATTGTGTTCTCTGCGGAGACAACCACTAAAAAGCAGCAGGATACAGAGAATTCCTGTATTAATGCAGTAATGTATTAATTGTTCCGACTTTAATTGTTTTACATCAGACTACCCCAACAGCAGGTGAGAGCGAACTCCGGAGACCCAATCTTGGAGGCATCGACTCTCTTATATACATCAAACTCACTGTAGTGCCCGAATCAATAGAAAAAACGTAGCCAAGATTGTCTTCCATCCTTAACTTTGTTGTAAATCAACTTGAACTATTCTCGGGCCAAAGCGGATAACGGTATATTAACATGAGATCGAAATTGTTCTGCTGCAGGGGATATAGGGAGTTCCAACACCTGGAAAACCTACGCTTCTAATCGCTTTTCTAGCGCAATTGTAAAACCGGACCCTTCTCTCCTGGTTTCTTCAGTTTACTCAAACTTCTACTTAATTTTTGTACGAAGAGAGCTCAACAACACATTTCTTTATCCATATAAGAAATATTCTTGTAAATCTATGAGGTAAATATTTTTTTTAATACAACGAACAGTGCGTTTTCACTCCGTTCTCTTAATTCAAAGAAAATGAATTACTTATTCTCTTAACTCAAGCTGTTTGTTACGTTGCTGCTTTGTTTTCCAATTTCCATTTCTCATATTTAATTATAATAATTATTTTAGCTTTTTAGTTCTTTTTTTATTTTTACTTAGGAATGCTAGATATATTAACTAACATATAACTGCAAATCTCAAAATTAAAACTGCTGCTACTTTATGTCTAATTGAATGTTTATATACAGTAGGTATAATTATCTACTACATCTTACTCTACCCTCGTTTCACAAAATAAATTTTTAAAACTAATACAGGAAAAGAGAGTTTATTCTAGAAACATTCCATTTTCTTCCATAAATATCGTTCTCGCCGTATAATTACCATGAGAATACAACATTGGAATGCTTCAAATTTAGAACTTATTTAACTATAACTGCTACACAGTGCAAAAAGGTTACTTGATTTTCACATCAACTGACTACAGAAACGTAGCGAGATATTGTTTTCGAGTGGGTGGGGCCAAAGAGGAAAGACATTGCTATTTGTGAATGATACTTCAGTAAAACGAAATTAAGGTATGAAGGCATGAATGAGTTATGACAATTATTCATTTTGAACTCAAATAATCAAAAAGATTTGGTGACAACGTTATCTTCCTAATAAGAAAAGGCAGAATATAGAGAGAACGTTTAATTTTCGGCCAGGAACTCACCAAAACTTTTTACAGCCGAAATAGATTATTGTTTTAGGTGCATATACCGGCTTTCTTACATAGTTTTCTGTTTATTTCTGAATTATTTTTTTCTATCCGTTAAATAATTTTAATAGTTTCAGTATAAATATATATACACACTGTCTACCAATAAGTATTTGGACATCTAGGATAGATGAGAAAAACTAACTTTATTCAAAATCAATAGTTGGTAGAGCCTCCATGAGAGGCAATTACAGCGTGAACCCTTCGGGGCATACTTTCCACGTCTTTGTATTACAGCTAGTGATATTGTCTTCCACTCGGCTTGGAGTAGACATATAAGTTCCTTTCCCGATTTTGGATGGGTAGTGCACACGTTAATTCGGCGATCCAACTTGTCCCAGAGGTTCGCGATAGGGTTCAGGTCTGGGCTCTGGCCAGGCCAGTCCATTCGAAGAACTCCATTGGCACTATACCAAGCCTTGGTTGACCTCGAAACATGGCAACTTGCTTTGTAGTCCTGAAAGTAACAGGGATCCAACCCGTAAAACTGCCACAACGTAGGAAGCACGTTGTCATCTAAAGTAGTGCAGTAGGCAGGAAACGTTCTCCCGGAAGACCCAGACCTTGCCATCCGAACGGTAAAGGGTGAACTTCGATTCGTCGCTCCAAAGAACCCATTTCCACTGATCTACGATCCAATTTCGATGTGCTTTGCATCATATTAACCGAGCAGCGCGGTTGTACTCTGTGATCAAAGGTTTATGGGCAGCAGCACGACCATGAAAACCAAGCAGGTGTGCTTCCTTACAGATGGTATTAATTGAAACAATACTCCCGGATGCCTGTTGAAACTGCTCGTGGATGAGGACCATCGGTTGGGTGCAGTTCTTCCGAATTCTCTTTACAGCACTCGTCGGTCTCTATCTCCCAGTTTCATTGGTCTGCTGCCGACTCAGGGCACATTCCGACAATCACCACTCACTTTCCACTTCTTAATCACATAGGCCACTGTCGATTTTGGGTACTTCAAATCGCTAAATATGTCCCGTCAGGAACGCCCACATTTGTGTTACCCGATAATACCTTTCTCGAAATCAGAGAGCTCCGAACTGTGTGGCATCTAATGCGACTAATGCCGATGCTGTTTAATACACGATGTATACCGGTGGAGGCCGTGACGTACCTCAGGACCGCAGATATCGTCAGTTGCATAGGTGTCCAAATACTTATTGGTAGACAGTGTATACGTATAGTAAATTCACTCTCTTCTAATTAATGTTACTGTTAATTTTGAAATAAATTTCAGTTTTCTTGAGATTTATTAAGAAAATTAAAGGTATCTCGTGTGTGTGTATATATATATATAATATGTACAGTTAATGATATATCTAAAAAAAATACAATTCCAGTGAAAAAAGTCGTGAAACAATGTGTTGTATTAAATAGATGATAGAAATCAATTAAACAAATTGATCTACTAATGTAAGAATTATAATAATATACAGCATCTTATTCATACTATTTTAAACAATCTTTAAACACTTCATTTTAACCATTGGTACGAACGAAAGTAGCTCTCAGAGCTAAACGAAACTTTTCTGCATTCCCGCCTGTGTAGGAATATTTTGAAATTCAAACTCCCTTTTGGAATGTTCTTAATCTTTTTTTTAGCCCTGTCAATTTTACTTCTAGAATCCTTTGTTCTTCAAAGATTGCTAAAAGATAGCAGCTAAATCTTTGCGCATTTATTAAGATTTTTTCTGTAACAGCTAAATTTTTTTTCTGTAGAATGATCACTTAGTACTATTTCTGTTTAACGTCTTTGCTTTGATAGTGGATAATTGATATTCCGCTGACCGACTCAGAAGAGTTCCCGGTATTGTTCTGCAGGACAGACTGTTCTTCAGTTGAACTACCATGTACCCCAGAATCAATGACGTAGGAAGGTAAGTGTGTTCTGGTTCGTCGTTCACCGGATACCAGCAGTGATGGTGTGTGAAAAACAGCACCCTTGTTCTTGGCGGTATGTTGGCTCGAATTTATAAAATATTGTTTTTATCAGGGAATTTTTTTCCTATAATAATAATACGCAAACTGTATTTATTTTATTGGGTAGACTATAATTATTTTATAAAATATATTTAATTTAATCGAGATGCAAACTAGTGCGCACAATATTTGTAACAGCGGATAAATTCGTTTAAAGAGAGATTGCAGTATGAACCGATTTGTTACAAGAAGTAACAACTTTTACAGAGTCTGACTAAAATAGAAAACACAGATGTTATTTGCCATTGAAATAAGTAAGTACTTATGAAAAAAACTTTCTGTTAAATAATGATTAACAACGGATTGATTTTTGAGAAATAACTGAGAGTGATTGGGAAAATACCTCTAAAGTAGAGCTTGTTTCTTAAAATTATAGGGAAATTTTAAAATTTTCATACAACATTTTTGATGGTCAATTGTATATTTTGACAGATTAAATTTATTAGTAAAGTACGAAAATCTTGTATTTAGTGCATAATTATTTAGTATGGGGAACTAAGGAATAGTATTTTATAATTTATTTCTATTTACGATCATCTAATTCCATGAGTTGGGAACCTAGGACCTGCGGGTCAGTTTCGGCGCGCGAATAAATTTTGCGTGGCTCGGCTGCCCCCTTCTAAAAGTATGAATATTTAGTATTTTGATTGTTTTCCTTGCCGTAATCGGTACATCGCACAACGAGAGCACGAGATAGCCTATTTGGCCAGAGGTCACGGCTAGAAATTAATGTGCTCCGGTCGAACCGGGCTAGCGCGCGAAATTACCCCCTCTTCACCAAGAGAACATGGAGGATAATTTTGTGAATCTCAGTGTCCTGTAGCTGTGATATCGGTAAGTGAGCATATAACTGCAAGCAAAAATCGTCTCTGAGGCTAATGGGAACACAAGGAAATATCCAGCATGGCATTCATAACTCCTTACCCATCATGGTAATTATTTTTCTACTACGGCCTCACTTGAGTTACCCAGAATACAATCGGCGTAAACGGCCGTTGAGAGACGAGTGGATCGGGACAACCGACTTTAGTGCTATTGTTCCATAGGAAAATTGCTTGGTTTACTGGCGCCATCCATTTACTAATATAGTAACTAAAATCAGTCAAGTAATTTTTTATGATCTTGGGCAGTTTTTGTATTATTTTATTGACAATATTAATTTAATCTTCTATTTTCTCCTTTTTATTTTTCCCCCTTGAAATCTAAATTCTTTGGTTTCATTTTTGTTACCTTTCTCGTTTTAAGTTTATAAAATTAATATTTGCTAAGAAATAAGATTGAAAACTTCTTTCTAATATTTTATTTGCATTTTTTGACAATTTTTAAAATTAATTTTTATTTTTACTTTCAATTTATTATTATTATTATTATTTTTTTTTAGATTTTAAAATAAATGTTTGCCATTATAAACGTTATACCTCAAGATGTCTATAATGGGCAGTAAACAGCCTGATTTTTAAAGATAAAAACATTGTTCTGAAAAATGTTATTCAATATAATAATTTAAAAACTTACATTTTTATACGAAAATATATTCATAAGTATAAATTTTACTATTCCTCTCAAAACTATACAATCATCATCAGCATTGGCACGACAGCCCTTTGTGGGCTTGGGCCTTTCTTAGGAGCTTTTCCCAATCTGCCCTTCTCCCAGCAATTGATCTCCAGTTCTTTACCTTTAATAAGGCAAAATCTTCATCCACACAGTCTTTCCACCATTTCTTAGGCCTTCCTTTTGGTCTTTTATCGGAAGGGAGTGCATTAAAACCCCTCAAAGTTGTTCGTTCTGGGCTCATTCTCATTACATGTCCTGCCCATCTCATTCTATTCAGCTTTATAGATTTGATAACTAACATCATCACTGTTAAAGATTTTATATAATTCAAAATTATATCTTTTTATCCAGTTGTTAATATCAAAGACAGTACCAAAGATGGTTCTCAGGATCTTCTTTTCAAAGGTTGCCACCATCCTTTGTTCTGTGGCAACGCTAATATCCCTCCGATCAGCATGTATGCGCAGATTTATTCTGCGCATGAGCGAGCTGTACTAGAGGTATGAAAATATCCCAGAGAGCGGTTTGGAAAAGGATATGGCATGTGTTGTCTGAATAAATTTTGTTAAGTTTAAAATCTTCTTGCATCCTTCACTATTAGAATTATTTTCACATGGAAATTAACGCCAAGCAATCCTCCATCATTACTAATTCATAGTAGCCAATTATTGTACAAAAAGGGGGTATTTTTCCCCACAATGGTGACCTCGGACATCAGTATTTGGCTTTTTTTAGAAATTCATTTATCGCCAACTGGAGCATCTTTCATTTTCTTCTGCCGCAGTGGACTCTAATTATTTCTCTCATCATCTACAAAAGAACGGAATGACGGAAATCAGCGCTCTCAGAATTCCGCCGTATAACTTCGGCGATCCTCATCTTTGGTTCGCCATGTGCGACCGGACTTTTGGTCTTGGAGTTCCCAAAGCAGTGACAGACAGTGTCTTAAAATTCAATTATATCGTTTCAAACCTACCGCCAGAAGCAGCCGCTATTGTACGGGACGTCATCATTAACCCAGACCAGGTGGATCCTTATGCTCAGATCAAAACACAATTGATCCAAAGATCGGGCGAGTCATCGCAGCAAGAAATACGAAAACTCCTTTCCGGAGAAGAATTAGGTGATCGGAAACCGTCGGAACTACTGCGAATAATGAATCGACGGGCAGCTTCACATAACGTCCTAAAGGAGCTGATGCTGGAGCTTTTCCTACAACAACTTCCAACATCAGTACAGACCATTTTGGCGTCAATAACGCCTATCACTGTAGAGAAAGCGGCAGAAATCGCCGACCGAATCTTGGAGGTAAGCTCTACAACTGCATCTCTGTCTACGCATGCTATATCTTCGTCCAGTGAAGATCGGTTACTGCAGGAGATACAACGACTAAATAAACGGATCGATGGACTACAGCTGCAGCGCGATAGCAGAGAAGTCAGAAGCCGCTCCCGTTCACGCAAACGTTCCTTTTCCCGTCATCACGCAGAAGGCGTGTGCTGGTATCATCAACGATTCCAAGAAAAGTCCAGGAAGTGCATCATACCTTGCACTTATTCAAAAAACGAATTGAGCGAGAAGTAAATGCGACTACCTTCTCGCAAAATATCTCACGTCGTTTATTTATCAAGGACAAATCAACCAACACCTCTTTCCTAATAGATACAGGATCGGATGTCAGCGTTCTTCCAGCATCTTTTGCGGAGCGAAAACGAGGGAACAGCATTCAACAACTTTCAGCTGCCAACACTTCGCCAATCAATGTATACGGTAGGAAAGTTTTGACCCTTGATTTAAATTTGAGAAGAGTATTTCGTTGGCAATTTTTAATAGCATCTGTTTCTGTACCCATCATAGGAGCTGATTTTTTGTATTATTTTAATATTTCCCCCGATTTACGCAATAGAAAACTAATTGATAATGCAACAAAATTAAGTGCACCATGCAAGCTCATTTCCCCACAAGTTCATTCCATAAAGCTTATTTCTGGTGAAAGTGTATATCATGATATTTTGAGAGAATTTCCTGAAATTGTAAAACCTCCTTCTTTTTCCCAAGAAATTAAACATAATGTCAAGCATTTTATTGAAACTTCTGGTCCCCCAGTTTTCTCGAAACCCAGACGTTTGGCGCCTGATTGTTTAAAAATCGCCAAATCTGAATTCCAACATATGTTAGATCTAGGCCATATTCGTCCTTCCAAAAGTAATTACGCTTCACCTCTTCATATTGTTTCTAAAAAGGACAGCAGGGACTGGAGACCAGTTGGGAATTATCGAGCATTAAATGCGCAGACAAAAAAGGATAAGTACTCTATTCCAAATATTTTAGACTTTACCTCAGAATTGCATGGTAAAACAATTTTTTCTCATGTGGATCTTGTGAAAGCATACCATCAAATCCCTATCCATGAAGATGACATCCATAAAACCGCCATAACGACACCATTTGGGTTATATGAGAGTACTAGAATGCAGTTTGGCCTCTGTAATGCTGCTTCCCCTTTTCAACGTTTTATCGATGAGGTTCTAAGAGGTTTAAATTTCGTTTACGCTTTCATTGATGATATTTTGGTTGCTTCTTCTTCAGAAGAAGAACACCTACAGCACCTAAGATTACTATTTGAGCGTTTAAATCATTATGGCCTATCAATAAATCCTTCTAAGTGTACGTTTGGAGTTTCTACATTAGAATTTTTAGGATTTCAAGTCTGCATTTCTGGGATCAAACCATTGCCTGACAGAGTGGATGCTATTTTGAAATTTCCACGACCCTCAACTATTACCCAACTACGTCGTTTCCTTGGCATGCTAAATTATTACAGAAGATTCATCCGACAAGCTGCTCACATACTTGCTCCTTTAGTGAAATTCCTGGAAGGAATCAAGAATAAAAAGCGTTCCAGACAAAGAGTCAAGACCAAGCCTGAAGAAGAACTTTCATGGACAGATGAAGCCACAACATCCTTTGAACAAGTTAAAGAAGCCCTCGCACAGGCTACCTTGTTACATCACCCTATACCTAATGCACCTCTTAGCATTTGGGTCGACGCATCAGACTTTGTTGTTGGTGGTGCACTCACACAATACAATGATGGTCTCTGGCAGCCACTTTTTTTCTTATCCATGAAGTTGACTTCTTCTCAAAAGAAATGGTCCACATATGATTAGAGAGCTTTTAGCAATCTATACCATGATCAAAAGATTTCGCCATATGTTGGAAGGAAGAGATTTTGTGATTTTCACTGATCAAAAGCCTCTTATTTATGCCTTTCAACAGAAAGCTGACAAATGTAGTCCACGTCAACTCAGGCACTTGGATTTCATTTCTCAATTTTCCACAGATATACATGTTCCTGGAACACAAAATTTTATAGCTAATGCCTTATCACAGATTGAAATTGACTCAATCTCACAAGCCAATTGTCTCGACTACAAGGACATTGCCTCAGCTCAGTCTCAAGATGAGGAGCTCAAAAATCTCCTTCAATCCAATTCAACATCTTTGGTGTTCAAGGATCAATATTTTCCTCTAGAAGATATCACCCTTATATGTGATGTTTCCACCAAAGTTCCTCGACCTTTTATCCCCAAAGGAGTTGGTTTTCCAACATATTCATGGTCCTTCTCATCCTGGCATTTATGCTTCAACAAGGATGGTCACCCAACGATTTGTGTGGCCAAATATCAAAAAGGATATCAAGTTATGGGTAAAATCTTGCCAAACCTGTCAAAGATCCAAGATCCATTGCCATACTAAAGCACCTGTTGGTACATTTGCATTACCTAATGCTAGATTTTCCCATATACATATTGACTTCATTGGTCCTTTTCCACCATCTAATGGTCATAGTTATTGTTTGACAATAGTTGACCGATTCACAAGATGGATGGAAGTCATCCCTACAGCCGACACGACTGCTGAAACCATATGTCGAGCTCTTTTGTCAGGTTGGATATCACGTTTCGGTTGCCCTGCCATTATCACTACAGATCAAGGAAGGAATTTCAAATCTTCTCTTTTCAAAGAACTCAGTGACCTCATGGGAACCAATAGAATCCACTGCTGTGCTTACCATCCAAAGGCAAATGGTCTGGTCGAGCGAATGCACCGCCATCTAAAGAGTGCTATAAAAGCTCACGAAAATTCAAAGTGGTGCGATATCATCCCAGTAGTTCTCCTTGGCATGCGTTCAGCAATTAAGGATGACATTCAAGCTACCTGTGCTGAATTAGTGTATGGTACAACCCTTCGCCTTCCATCTGACCTTTTTTCATCCACCAAGCTGTCATCAAGATGTGACCAAACATATGTCTATGCTTCGGGAGAAAATGATATCTTTACAACCAATTCCAACATCAAGCCACTGCAAAAGATCTGTTTTTCTACCTACTACAGTGAAAAGCTGTTCACATGTGTTTCTGAGAGTGGATAGTGTTCAACCACCTCTTTCACAGCCCTACACTGGTCCACACAAGGTTACAAGCCGTGGTGACAAAGTTTTTACTATTTTAATAAATGGTAAAAAGAAAGCTGTTTCCATCGACCGCATAAAGCCAGCTTACATTTTGAACGAGAACAGCAGTACTTTTTCAGGAACTGAACTGCAACTACTTCCTGTAAAACAGACTGACTCAGTAGACAATTCCAACAAACAGTCTGACACACCTGTTTCTAATTCCACTGAAAAAACTGTTTCAAAGACTAGATTAGGTAGACAAGTCAGATTCCCAAAAAACTTAGCACAATTCATTACATATTGAGTGGTGTGATTATATTCAATGATTGCAAACAAATACTATTTATTATGAATTGTGTGTAATTGTTTATTTTCTGCAGGTGTATGCATGTAGAATCTACTATACTAAGTATTTGTAAATATTTTATGCACTTATATATATTGTCATTTTAGTATTCATTGTCAAAGATTTTCACTATCTTGCATTGTATCAGTGTTTTCAGCTGACGTAAATTTAAATTGTTGATTTTGGGTTGTTATTCCCTGAAATCAAGCTGATGTACCTATATGTATATTTCTGTCTATGTTTTTTTTCTTTACTGTAACATCGTTCGCTCACTCACTGGGGGGATACTCTGTGGCAACGCTAATATCCCTCCGCTCAGCATGTATGCGCAGATTTATTCTGCTCATGAGTGAGCTGTACTAGAGGTATGAAAATATCCCAGAGAACGGTTGGGAAAAGGATATGGCATGTGTTGTCTGAATAAATTTTGTTAAGTTTAAAATCTTCTTGCATCCTTCACTATTAGAATTATTTTCACATGGAAATTAACGCCAAGCAATCCTCCATCATTACTAATTCATAGTAGCCAATTATTGTACAAAAAAGGGGTATTTTTCCCCACAGTTCTTTTCTTGTTAGGGTCCAAGTCTCCGAGGCATAAGTCAAAACTGACTTGATCATTACCTTATACAGTAATATCTTTGTGTTTCTTTTTATCAAGTAGGATTTCAGTAGTGATCTTAAACAAAAAAAAACAGCGATTGGCTGCAGTAATTCTTTTTCTAACTTCCGGATTTATGTCATTTTGGCAGTTTATTTCTGATCCTAGGTAGGTAAAATTTTTTACAGATTCAAATTTAAAAGGATCTATTTCAAAGAATTTGGGGATGGTTTCTATCTTACCACAATACATATATTTTGTTTTCTACACATTCACTCTAACATTCATTTTTCTAGCTGATCTCTCCAGTGCCAAGAAACTTTCACCCAGTGCTGCCTTAGATGTTGCCATAATGTCCACATCATAGGTATATGCCAAAATATGTACTGATTTACTAAATATGATTCCTGAAGTATCTAAGTTAGCATCTCTAATTATTTTTTCCAGAGCTATGTTAAACAGAAGACTTGCCAAAGCATCCCCTTGTCTAACTCCATTAGAAATTTTGAAAGAGGTAGATAGTTCCCCTTGAATTCGCACCATTGAAATGATTTCAGTAAGGGTGAGCTTTACAAGTTTAATTAGTTTTGATGGAACATTAAAATCAGAAAGGACCTTTAAAAGCTCAGTCCTATTAATACTATCATATGCTGCCCTGAAATCTACAAACAGATGATGGGTCTCTATTCCAAATTCTTTGCATTTCTCCAGAGTTTGTCTCAAGGCAAAGATTTGGTCAACTGTTGACCTTCCCCTTTGGAATCCACACTGATAATCCCCAATGACACAATCTACAATCGGGGATAGACGATCAAATAGGATGTTTGAGAAGATCTTATAGGCAACGCATAAGACACTTATTCCTCTATAATTTTGCCAGTTGAGTACGTCACCTTCTTTTGTGTATTGGACATAAAATACTCAAACTCCATTCTGTCGGCAATATCTCTTTTTCCAAGATAAATAGAATAATTTGCCAGATGTTGTTTACAATAGCATTTCCACCACATTTTAATAGTTCGGCTGGGATATTATCTTGTCATGCTCCTTTATTACGTTTCAATTTGTTGATAGCAAGTTGAACTTCTTCCAGAGTTGGAATGTCAACTTGTATATCGTTTTCATAATTGTCTATCATAAAATTCAAATCAATTGATTCATTAAAGTTAAGTAGATGGTTAAAGTGTTCAACTCATCTATCCATGATTCTATTTCTTTCATTAACAATAGTTCCATTTTCATTTTTACAGAGAGAAATCGTAGGTTTAAAGTCTTTTCTTCCCTCATTGATAACCCAATAAAAAGCTCTGCTTTCATTGCTGGTTCTGAGGGATTCGACCTCTTTCAGTTGGTTCTCCCTGAAGGCTTTCTTTTATGTACTTGCTTTTCTGCTCTCCGCACACTCCTATATCCTTCATTGGATTTCCTAGTAAATTTGCTATTAAGCATGATTTTAGAAGCATTATTTTTTTCTTCATTGGATTTTCTACATTTTTCATCAAACCAGTCATTTCTTATTAATCTTTTTTCCTTGCCTAGCAATCTGCTGTTGATAGTATAGAGTCTTTTGTAAGTTGCCATTTCTCATTTATGTCATCGCTATTTCCTTTTCTGCTAAGCTCAATTGATAGTTGAGTTTGGAAATCCTTACAAACATTAGGATTGTTTAACTTTCCACAGTTAAATCTTACTGAATTGACCCTTCTTGCCTTCCTTGCTAGAGAAATCCTTTCTCTTATCTTGCAAATTATTAAATAATGATGGGAGTCCAGGTTTGCCCCTTGAAAGTTTTCACATCTAGGAGATTTGTACGATATCTGGAGCTAATTAGTATATGATCTATTTGATTGCTGTATGACCCATCAGGGGATCTCCAAGTTGCTTTGTGAATATTCTTATGCTGAAAGAAAGTACTTCCAATTATCATGTCATGAGAGGCAAAAAAAAACTAACAAGCATGACTCAATTGTCATTTGAAACATCGTGTAGGCTATAATTTCCCAAAACTGGTCTAAATTCTTCCTCATGACCAATTTTAGAGTTGAAGTCACCCATGATGATCTTCACGTCTTGTCTAGATAATAAGCGCCAGAGGCGATGTAACTCATCATAAAATATATCATTCTCCTCATTAACTGCTTCTTCCGTTGGTACATATACGTTAATGATGGAATAGTTAGTAAAGTTTCCCTTTAAGCACAATAGACAAAGTCTTGGAGTGATGGCCTGAAAATCCATGACCAAGTGACTGAGTTTAAACCAGTTCCATATAAGTGTTTTTTTATGACAACTATAAAAAAGTGTATGTCCCCTTTTTTCCAAGACTCCACTTCCAGTCCATCGCATTTCCTGTATAGCCAACAACTCCAGTCTATAAGAATCCATTTGCTCAATAAGTAACTGCAGATTTTTGCTCTGATAGAGAGTACGTATATTCCAGTATCCAAGTCTCATATCCTTTGATCGTTTCCTGGTCGAATTCCGTAAAGGCAGTCCGGTATTTACTTCTTTGGATTTCGGAACAGGCTGGTTTTTATGAAGTGGGGTTGTTAGCCCCACGTCCAACCCCCAACCTGGAGGGCCAGGCTATTTTAGTCAAATTTTACTACACGCATAGGCTACGTTAGGACTATTCTACTCCGGTCACCACACGGCAAAAACTATACAATAATATTGAATAATAATTTCAGTTAGTGAAGAGTAAAAAACAATTCTTGAATATTCTTTGACCGAAAAATATAATCTCCTAAATTACTATATTGAATGATATTTCAATGAGTAACTTTTTCATGGTAAAATCAGGCTATTTACTGTTCATTAAAATAAACTGAGAATAAGCATTATTGTCTGAATAATGCAATGTGATTGCATATTTTTACCTGTTATTGTTAATGATTTTAAAAAGTAAAAGACCATACAAATAAATCTTATTTATTAGAGCTGCAATAGGTGTGATCAAAATCTGTATTGATTGATGTAACTTCTGCTGTATTCAACAGTAAACCTTCTTTAATATTTAGAATTTCTTCTACTGTTGGATTTTTTTAAAATGCTTCCACTGCATCTTTACTTTTGTGTGGAGAAATATTGACTTTATTTCTTGATTTTTGTTAGTTGAAGAAGCTTCTCTTATTTTAATGCTTTTACTCTTATTTTCTGTGTTTGTATAAGAAACATTTAATATGGCAATGAGATATTTATAGATCTTATATTCTTCTTCCTCTGTAAAATGGCATTCTTTGATGAATGCAGAAATATTATCTAATTTCTACATAAGTCTGTAATTCTTCAAATTTAGAGGTACTGGGCAAAACTTGAAAAGCTTATTTTAAAGTATATTGACTGTACTCATGTTCATTATTTCTGGTTTTTATTTTGTATCCATTGCTACATTTAAAAAAAAATTGAGCCACAACATAGATAAAGATTAGTCAACAAACTTAGAAGCATGGATGGCCGAATAGTTAGGGTGCTGGCCTTTGGAACCTGAGTTCGTGGGTTCGAATCCCACTGTGGCATGGATGTTCATAGCCGTTCGGAATCGGCTTTAAGATGTAGGTACCGGTCTCATTAGCCCGCAAGTTGCAAAAAGTAGACCATAGTGTGTCCAAACCAAACCAAAAGCATGGATGTTATTTTCAAATTCTTCATAATTAGCAATATCTTTCCACATTAATAGAGGATTACTCAAATTTGTAAAATCACTACAATAGGATGGTGGACTAAATGTAAAATATTTTTATTATAAATATGACATTTTCATGTTTTTTTTTAATTAATATCCAAATGAAATTTAAAAAAATTTTAAATGATGCATGATTATTTGGTAGCACTACAATCTACTGCTTTTAAGACAGAAATTCAAATGTAATTTTACACAGTGAAATTAGTGTAATTTGATGTAAATATACAATATACTTCTGAATTTAATATTTTATAGAGCTCTTATAAAATGAATAAATAAATATTATACTAGCAATAGCTGTCCTATCAGACTGTGATAGTCTGAAGTGCTCCAGCTGAGTTTCATACTTAGGGAAACAAAAGGTACTAGGCAAGGGAAATGTAAAGTAGTTCATGCACACCTTCCATTGTTTAACGGGAGTTGTGCATTTGTATATTAAGAATCCTCGACACGAGCTCACAATTATGAAAATAGGTTAATATATTAGTGAATAGATGGAGGTAAAGAACCAAATAATTTTCACCTGGAACTATAGCACCAAAATTGGCTGTCCTGATCCACTTGTGTTTAGAGTTCTTAAAAGACGTAACACGTTACCTAGCATGATTTTGTTTCAACTCATGTGTACGTAAAGAATAAACTGAGTAAGAAAAAATAAATTATTTAGTGCATAGTTAAGCACAGCTATATCATCTCTAATCATATAAAATCTTTTGAAAATATGTATAAATGTATGTTTGCAATGCAATCTGAAATGCCTTGACCTACCTTTATCGAAATTTGCATGATTTTAAGATAAAATGCGAAAGGTATTAGGCAGCTCAAATTGTTCAGTGGTCATACGAATGGTATTGATAGAACTTTTTTTCTCCAACTTAGTATATTTTATACAATTTTCATTGAATGACATTCTAAAATGGAGAAAGTATTTCAGTTAACTTTGTTTTATTGTTAATATGTTTTAAAAATGTTTCGAACTTTGTAGTCCATGAATAATTTAGTTATTTAATTTTTTTTCTATTTGAAGTATATTTTAATTTCATTTAGCCTCTTTTTCATATTGCTGTGTATTTTGTTGCTATAGATAATGAAACTATCGAAAAAAAATTTAAAATATTTAACTTTTTATTTGTCCCGGGATTAAGATGTTTATTACTTGTATGAACTATAAAATGTACCGTGTATTTACGATAAATTTCAGTGCTCAAATTTGAGCAAAAATACTTATTTTCACCATCTTTGACAGAAATTTGACATGGTCAGGATTACGTTTGTATACAAGTACAATGCTAATTTATATCTGATACTTTAAATTTACATTTTTACCATTCAATCCGGAACTGTTTATGACTAGTTTGGTTTAGACGTCTGTACATAAGTTTGTTATGCATGATTTTCTCGTAACTCAAAACCCATTAGCTGTAGGTGTCCCTATTCTGTATTTAGAACTACTATAATATTTAGTTTATCTGCTGTTAATTGATTGCACTCTGCACTCTACAACGAAAATATATTAATACTGTCGGTCATAATGCAAAACCCATTAGCTGTAGGTGTCCCTATTCTGTATTTAGAACTACTATAATATTTAGTTTATCTGCTGTTAATTGATTGCACTCTGCACTCTACAACGAAAATATATTAATACTGTCGGTCATAATGCAAAAGTTATTATTCGTAGACTGTTATGTATTGAAGGATACTTTAACCTCTAGATGTGGGGCTTCTTTTTTTCATCTTTTGTATTACACCATTTCCATGGATCCATATAAAAGTTGATTCCCCCTACTTTAGGTCTTAAAAAATTCAAAACTATATATATATATATATATATATATATATATATATATATATATATATATATATATATATATTACATTCAATAGCTTATCACTCTGGAGTTTTTAACAAGTATGAGGAAAGCTGTTTAATAACTGAACTTGAATGTCTTACAATTGTAGATAGTTTAGACAAATTTTATCCTTACCTTCCTGGACAAAAATTCATTATTCACACTGACCATGCAGCTTTAGTTTGGCTAAAAAATGGTAAAAATCTGAGATCAAGATTGTTCCACTGGTTACTCAAATTAAGTATGTTTGATTATGAAATAAAATATCTAAAAGTACCATAAATGTTGAAACTGATTTGCCTATTTCCGAATTAGTCCAGCAGGTTTCCCATTTACCAGAATTGCAAACAATAATTGATTCTCAAAATAAAAATAATGTTCAGGGAACCCATTATCACAAGATAAATGATGTAGTATATGTAAAGAAAAAGCTCTTTTGGACATCCAGGGATAAATAAAACAGTACAATTAATCACTCCTCAATATTATTGGCCTAAAATTACAGAAGATATAAGCAATTATGTTAAACATTACAGACACATTAGGAGGGTTTAACTAGTGCAATTCAACTAAAAGTTACTTACATCTAGTTATTGACCATGCTATGTGTTATATTTGGGCTTTTCCATCCAAAAGTGTGACAAGGGAAACTTATACTATTGTCCGAAACAGATCATTCAAATTCAAACCTCTAGGAAAATATTAACAGATAGAAATGCACATTTTACTTCATCAAAATTTAGACGATTCCTAGAACACAATAATGTTAAGCAGTTGCTCACTTCTTCTCATCATCCTCAAACAAATAGAGAAGTTGAGAGAGTAAATCAAACAATAGTAACTAGATTAAGATTTAAAGTTAATAATTCCTCAAGTAAAATTCCTTGGACTACCTTATTAAATGAAGTAGTTAATGAATACAATCATATCCCACACTACGTGACTCAGTTTATGCCAGCTTACTTATTCTTGGGAATGCTGCCCTATGAACCTCATATAAAGAGACAAAAATTTTATCCTCCAGTAGAAAAGGCAAGGAAACTAGCAAAGGAAAGGACAATAGCTTATCATGAAAAAAAAAAATAAAATGATATGATAGTCGTTTTACAGAATCTAAATTTAACATTGGAGATCTTGTTTTATATGAAGAATTCCTGTATTCATACACTAGGAAACTGACATCACCATATTCAGGTCCTTACACAGTTTTCTTACATTTAGTTTTTAAGGAATGTCAGAATTGATTTTAACAATTTGTAAGTAACTAAACTAGGTTTTTAATCATATAATATTCAAAATATTGTAGACATCTCAGTTAATTTAAAGTTTTAAAAGTTTATTTCTTGCCTCAATAAAGATGTATATGTAATAAGATAAACTTGAATTGTTTATAGAAAAAACTTCCCTCTTGTTTTGTAATGTGTATAACGATTTATACTTTTATTAAATTCTAAGTATATTGTAGACGTTTTATTAAGAATAGTTAAAGAAAGAGGATGATTTAATATATAATAACGTGCTAGATTATTTAAGAAAACTTCATATACTAGTATTTTATTTTTAAAGTTCAGTTTAAGTTAGTTCAGTTAATCTTATGTGTCCTGATCTCAGTCACAGTTTTTCCCAGTATTTAAAAGTTTTGAAATTTATTCAGTTATCTGTACATACTGTGTCAAATGATTCTATACATTCCATTTGTTAAAGAGAGACATTAATTTTGACTGTGTTGTGGTACTGGAAATTTCTATTGTTTAAAATTATTTACATTGTTTTCATTACTTTTATTATAAATATTACTGTTTTTATTACAACTTTTTATTTTTGATATTATTCTTCCTATATATCACACAGACATTATTCTTATTATTATATTATGTTATTGTTATTTTTTTGTAAATATTTTATGTAATTTTGTTCTTTTCTTGTCATGTGACCCACTTTGACATTTAATTATTTTTTTCTTTTCAAAAATTTTTTCTCCAAGGTTTCAGTTTGTTCCCGGGTGAGTTTGTCTGCCAAAGCAGGCATTGGTGGTCAGCCTCTTCCTGGCCCGGGGGGAGGGAGTTCTATAACAGTAAAAATTAAATATTGTCAGGGTTCTAAATTATGAGAGTGGGGTCGTTATATTTCTGGTTTTGATGGTCACGTGGCAGGGCGAGAGACAACATTCCATTAGATGATGGAATGTGGAGTGTGGCACAAGGTTGTACGTATTTCTGGAGGAAAATAAAAGATATGTTGGCTACGACTACCTTATTATTATTGTGATTGTCGACAAACTCCTGAATATGTTATATATATATATATATATATACATACATACATACATACACTAAATTCACTCTCTTGCTTTTTGGCTGTAATCTTTTATATCCTTAATTTGAAATAAAAATCAATTATCCTGTGATTTCTTAACAATAAAATTAAAGATCTTTAGAATATATATATATATATATATATATATATATATATATATATATATATATACATATATATGTATATATACATATATATGTATGCAGTCCATGATATATCAAAAAATATATAATTACTGTAACACACAATGTTCAATCAATTAATAAATGTTGTGTTAAGAAAGAATTTTTAATGTACTGCTCTAAACATATTTCATAAGTTATCCACCAATGTGGGAATTACAGTAAGGAGCTTCATTTTATCCATACTGTTGAAGGTCATGTTCAGTCTTCAAACAGATGATTCAGGTCATAGTTCCAGAAAAACAGCAGAAGTTCGCGTAAAATCCTAAAAGAAATAAATGTTAGCCTTGTTTTTCTATAACTATTTTGAAATATTTTAACATTACTGATTTATTTCACTTTACCAACTGTTAGGTAAATTTCTTTGCTTTATATTGATAGCATATTTGACATATAGAACAATAGTAGTAAAGTTGATTATGTAATACGTAGCTATATTCTATTGAAATTATATATAAATATTAATTTATCATGTCTTACATATTGTAACTAAAACTTTTTCAAAGTAAAAGGAGCTTACTTATAAAACAGTTTCAATGCGAAATATATGAAGAAGATATACGTGATGAATTGTAGGATCAATTGCCCGAAAAACAATATCCATCCAACGATAAACGATATAACGATATCCATCAAATACATGTTGATCAACGTTTAATTGTGTGGAAATATTTCCGAATTTATCTCTTCAGTTAAATGAGGCAATCGGAAACGGTAGTTGAGATTGTACTTAAATTTTACCACCTATCTCGATAGTTGTGTAATTCGATATTATTCGATTAAATGTTAATTGTAACATTAAAAAAAAGATTGTTTTATGTTTATTTTTTTATCATTTGGATTAATAAGAAACAAATTTAAAAATTTATTACTCTTCTTTTAGAATTTTAAGAATTTTTTAAACCAGTCTCATATCAAGAGAGGGGCAATGGGATCTGTCAGGTTAATGGTATCCATAGTATATAATATTTTACTAAACTATTGTTTTGGTTGGTGGTAGCCAGAAGTTTTCGTGTTCCGGGTACCTGTTATGTTAGTTACGCAAATGCTTTAAACAAAAATTTCTTTGAGTTTACGTACTTTTCATAATTAAAAATTATCTCTAGCAAAACTACTGCTGTATTTGATATCAGCATTAAAATGTGATATCTATATTTCCTGTCTAGTTTCGGTAAAAATAAAAGTGATTTAGAATTGTAGTGAAGGTATTTTTATTTTCCTTTTTAATAAGATGTGTTTTCTTTTTGTCATTGAAACTGATGTTCCATATTCAAACGAAATTGTGGAGAATCTAGTAGAGTTAATCCAATCTACGTTAAAGCCATCGGTTGGGTGCAGTTCTTCCGAATTCTCTGTACAGCACTCGTCGGTCTCTATCTCCCAGTTTCATTGGTCTGCTGCCATCTCAGGGCACATTCCGACAATCACCACTCACTTTCCACTTCTTAATCACATAGGCCACTGTCGATTTTGGGTACTTCAGATCGCTAAATATGTCCCGTCAAGAACGGCCACATTTGTGTTACCCGATAATACCTTTCTCGAAATCAGAGAGCTCCGAACTGTGCGGCATCTTGCATGCGACTAATGCCGATGCTGTTTCCTACACAATGTATATCGGCGGAGTACCTCAGAACCGCAGATATCGTTATTTGCATAGGTGTCCAAATAGTTATTGGTAGACAGTGTATACGTATAGTAAATTCACTCCCTTCTAATTAATTTTCGTACTGTTAATTTTGAAATAAATTTCAGTTTTCTTGATATGTCTTAAGAAAATTAAAGGTACCTCGTGTGTGTGTGTATATATATATATATATATATATATATATATATATATATATATATATATATATATATATATATATATATATACAGTTAATGATATATCTAAAAAAAAATACAATTCCAGTGAAAAAAGTCGTGAAACAATGTGTTGTATTAAATAGATGATAGAAATCAATTAAACAAATTGATCTACTAATGTAAGAATTATAATAATATACAGCATCTTATTCATACTATTTTAAACAATCTTTAAACACTTCATTTTAACCATTGGTACGAACGAAAGTAGCTCTCAGAGCTAAACGAAACTTTTCTGCATTCCCGCCTGTGTAGGAATATTTTGAAATTCAAACTCCCTTTTGGAATGTTCTTAATCTTTTTTTTAGCCCTGTCAATTTTACTTCTAGAATCCTTTGTTCTTCAAAGATTGCTAAAAGATAGCAGCTAAATCTTTGCGCATTTATTAAGATTTTTTCTGTAACAGCTAAATTTTTTTTCTGTAGAATGATCACTTAGTACTATTTCTGTTTAACGTCTTTGCTTTGATAGTGGATAATTGATATTCCGCTGACCGACTCAGAAGAGTTCCCGGTATTGTTCTGCAGGACAGACTGTTCTTCAGTTGAACTACCATGTACCCCAGAATCAATGACGTAGGAAGGTAAGTGTGTTCTGGTTCGTCGTTCACCGGATACCAGCAGTGATGGTGTGTGAAAAACAGCACCCTTGTTCTTGGCGGTATGTTGGCTCGAATTTATAAAATATTGTTTTTATCAGGGAATTTTTTTCCTATAATAATAATACGCAAACTGTATTTATTTTATTGGGTAGACTATAATTATTTTATAAAATATATTTAATTTAATCGAGATGCAAACTAGTGCGCACAATATTTGTAACAGCGGATAAATTCGTTTAAAGAGAGATTGCAGTATGAACCGATTTGTTACAAGAAGTAACAACTTTTACAGAGTCTGACTAAAATAGAAAACACAGATGTTATTTGCCATTGAAATAAGTAAGTACTTATGAAAAAAACTTTCTGTTAAATAATGATTAACAACGGATTGATTTTTGAGAAATAACTGAGAGTGATTGGGAAAATACCTCTAAAGTAGAGCTTGTTTCTTAAAATTATAGGGAAATTTTAAAATTTTCATACAACATTTTTGATGGTCAATTGTATATTTTGACAGATTAAATTTATTAGTAAAGTACGAAAATCTTGTATTTAGTGCATAATTATTTAGTATGGGGAACTAAGGAATAGTATTTTATAATTTATTTCTATTTACGATCATCTAATTCCATGAGTTGGGAACCTAGGACCTGCGGGTCAGTTTCGGCGCGCGAATAAATTTTGCGTGGCTCGGCTGCCCCCTTCTAAAAGTATGAATATTTAGTATTTTGATTGTTTTCCTTGCCGTAATCGGTACATCGCACAACGAGAGCACGAGATAGCCTATTTGGCCAGAGGTCACGGCTAGAAATTAATGTGCTCCGGTCGAACCGGGCTAGCGCGCGAAATTACCCCCTCTTCACCAAGAGAACATGGAGGATAATTTTGTGAATCTCAGTGTCCTGTAGCTGTGATATCGGTAAGTGAGCATATAACTGCAAGCAAAAATCGTCTCTGAGGCTAATGGGAACACAAGGAAATATCCAGCATGGCATTCATAACTCCTTACCCATCATGGTAATTATTTTTCTACTACGGCCTCACTTGAGTTACCCAGAATACAATCGGCGTAAACGGCCGTTGAGAGACGAGTGGATCGGGACAACCGACTTTAGTGCTATTGTTCCATAGGAAAATTGCTTGGTTTACTGGCGCCATCCATTTACTAATATAGTAACTAAAATCAGTCAAGTAATTTTTTATGATCTTGGGCAGTTTTTGTATTATTTTATTGACAATATTAATTTAATCTTCTATTTTCTCCTTTTTATTTTTCCCCCTTGAAATCTAAATTCTTTGGTTTCATTTTTGTTACCTTTCTCGTTTTAAGTTTATAAAATTAATATTTGCTAAGAAATAAGATTGAAAACTTCTTTCTAATATTTTATTTGCATTTTTTGACAATTTTTAAAATTAGTTTTTATTTTTACTGTCAATTTCTTGTTATTATTATTTTTTTTTTTTTTTAGATTTTAAAATAAATGTTTGCCATTATAAACGTTATACCTCAAGATGTCTATAATGGGCAGTAAACAGCCTGATTTTTAAAGATAAAAACATTGTTCTGAAAAATGTTATTCAATATAATAATTTAAAAACTTACATTTTTATACGAAAATATATTCATAAGTATAAATTTTACTATTCCTCTCAAAACTATACAATCATCATCAGCATTGGCACGACAGCCCTTTGTGGGCTTGGGCCTTTCTTAGGAGCTTTTCCCAATCTGCCCTTCTCCCAGCAATTGATCTCCAGTTCTTTACCTTTAATAAGGCAAAATCTTCATCCACACAGTCTTTCCACCATTTCTTAGGCCTTCCTTTTGGTCTTTTATCGGAAGGGAGTGCATTAAAACCCCTCAAAGTTGTTCATTCTGGGCTCATTCTCATTATATGTCCTGCCCATCTCATTCTATTCAGCTTTATAGATTTGATAACTAACATCATCACTGTTAAAGATCTTATAATAATTCAAAATTATATCTTTTTCTCCAGTTGTTAATATCAAAGACAGTACCAAAGATGGTTCTCAGGATCTTCTTTTCAAAGGTTGCCAACATCCTCTGTTCTTTTCTTGTTAGGGTCCAAGTCTCCGAGGCATAAGTCAAAACAGACTTGATCATTACCTTATACAGTAATATCTTTGTGTTTCTTTTTATCAAGTAGGATTTCAGTAGTGATCTTAAACCAAAAAAAACAGCGATTGGCTGCAGTAATTCTTTTTCTAACTTCCGGATTTATGTCATTTTGGCAGTTTATTTCTGATCCTAGGTAGGTAAAATGTTTTACAAATTCAAATTTAAAAGAATCTATTTCAAAGAATTTGGGGATGGTTTCTATCTTACCACAATACATATATTTTGTTTTCTACACATTCACTCTAAGATTCATTTTTCTAGCTGATCTCTCCAGTGCCAAGAAACTTTCACCCAGAACTTTTACTCAGAAACTTAGATGTTGCCATAATGTCCACGTCATCGGCATATGCCAAAATATGTACTGATTTACTAAATATAGTTCCTGAATTATCTAAGTTAGCATCTCTAATTACTTTTTCCAGAGCTATGTTAAAGAGAAGACATGCCAAAGCATCCCCTTGTCTAACTCCATTAGAAATTTTGAAAGAGGTAGATAGTTCCCCTTGAATTCGCACCATTGAAATGGTTTGAGTAAGGGTGAGCTTTACAAGTTTGATTAGTTTTGATGGAACATTAAAATCAGAAAATACCTTTAAAAGCTCAGTCCTATTCATAGTATCATATGCTGCCCTGAAATCTACAAAGAGATGATGGGTCTCTATTCCAAATTCTTTGCATTTCCCCAGAGTTTGTCTCAAGGCAAAGATTTGGTCAACTGTTGACCTTCCCCTTCGGAATCCACACTGATAATCCCCAATGACACAATCTACAATTTGGGATAGATGATCAAATAGGATGTAAATTCCTAGTAAATTTGCTATTAGTCATGTTTTTATAAGCATTATTTTTTTCTTCATTGAATTTTCTACATTCTCTATTAAACCAGTCATTTCTTATTGATCTTTTTTCCCTGCCCAGCAATCTGCTGTTGATAGTATAGAGTCTTTTGTAAGTTGCCATTTCTCATTTATGTCATCGCTATTTCCTTTTCTGCTAAGCTCAATTGATAGTTGAGTTTGGAAATCCTTACAAACATCAGGATTGTTTAACTTTCCACAGTTAAATCTTACTGAATTGACCCTTCTTGCCTTCCTTGCTAGAGAAATCCTTTCTCTTATCTGGCAAATTATTAAATAATTATCGGAGTCCAGGTTTGCCCCTCTGAAAGTTTTCACATCTAGGAGATTTGTACGATATCTGGAGTTAATTAGTATATGATCTATTTATTGCTGTATGATGCATCAGGGGATCTCCAAGTTGCTTTGTGAATATTCTTATGCTAAAATAAAGTACTTCCAATTATCATGTCATGAGAGGCACAAAAACTAACAAGCCTGACTCCATTGTCATTTGAAACATCGTGTAGACTATAATTTTCCAAAACTGGTCTAAATTCTTCCTCATGACCAATTTTAGAGTTAAAGTCACCCATGATGATCTTCACGTCTTGTCTAGATAATAAGCGCCAGAGGCGATCTAACTCATCATAAAATATATCTTTCTCCTCATCAACTGCTTCTTCCGTTGGTACATATACGTTAATGATGGAATAGTTGGTAAAGTTTCCCTTTAAGCACAATAGACAAAGTCTTGGAGTGATGGCCTAAAAATCCATGACCAAGTGACTGAGTTTTCTATTTAGAATGAAACCAGTTCCATATAAAAAAGTGTATGTCCCCTTTTTTCCAAGACTCCACTGCCAGTCCATCGCATTTCCTGTATAGCCAACAAGTCCAATCTATAAGAATCCATTTGCTCAATAAGTAACTGCAGATTTTTGCTCTGATAGAGAGTACGTATATTCCAGTATCCAAGTCTCATATCCTTTGATCGTTTCCTGGTCGAATTCCGTAAAGGCAGTCCGGTATTTACTTCTTTGGATTTCGGAACAGGCTGGTTTTTATGAAGTGGGGTTGTTAGCCCCACGTCCAACCCCCAACCTGGAGGGCCAGGCTATTTTAGTCAAATTTTACTACACGCATAGGCTACGTTAGGACTATTCTACTCCGGTCACCACACGGCAAAAACTATACAATAATATTGAATAATAATTTCAGTTAGTGAAGAGTAAAAAACAATTCTTGAATATTCTTTGACCGAAAAATATAATCTCCTAAATTACTATATTGAATGATATTTCAATGAGTAACTTTTTCATGGTAAAATCAGGCTATTTACTGTTCATTAAAATAAACTGAGAATAAGCATTATTGTCTGAATAATGCAATGTGATTGCATATTTTTACCTGTTATTGTTAATGATTTTAAAAAGTAAAAGACCATACAAATAAATCTTATTTATTAGAGCTGCAATAGGTGTGATCAAAATCTGTATTGATTGATGTAACTTCTGCTGTATTCAACAGTAAACCTTCTTTAATATTTAGAATTTCTTCTACTGTTGGATTTTTTTAAAATGCTTCCACTGCATCTTTACTTTTGTGTGGAGAAATATTGACTTTATTTCTTGATTTTTGTTAGTTGAAGAAGCTTCTCTTATTTTAATGCTTTTACTCTTATTTTCTGTGTTTGTATAAGAAACATTTAATATGGCAATGAGATATTTATAGATCTTATATTCTTCTTCCTCTGTAAAATGGCATTCTTTGATGAATGCAGAAATATTATCTAATTTCTACATAAGTCTGTAATTCTTCAAATTTAGAGGTACTGGGCAAAACTTGAAAAGCTTATTTTAAAGTATATTGACTGTACTCATGTTCATTATTTCTGGTTTTTATTTTGTATCCATTGCTACATTTAAAAAAAATTGAGCCACAACATAGATAAAGATTAGTCAACAAACTTAGAAGCATGGATGGCCGAATAGTTAGGGTGCTGGCCTTTTGAACCTGAGTTTGTGGGTTCGAATCCCACTGTGGCATGGATGTTCATAGCCGTTCGGAATCGGCTTTAAGATGTAGGTACCGGTCTCATTAGCCCGCAAGTTGCAAAAAGTAGACCATAGTGTGTCCAAACCAAACCAAAAGCATGGATGTTATTTTCAAATTCTTCATAATTAGCAATATCTTTCCACATTAATAGAGGATTACTCAAATTTGTAAAATCACTACAATAGGATGGTGGACTAAATGTAAAATATTTTTATTATAAATATGACATTTTCATGTTTTTTTTTAATTAATATCCAAATGAAATTTAAAAAAAATTTTAAATGATGCATGATTATTTGGTAGCACTACAATCTACTGCTTTTAAGACAGAAATTCAAATGTAATTTTACACAGTGAAATTAGTGTAATTTGATGTAAATATACAATATACTTCTGAATTTAATATTTTATAGAGCTCTTATAAAATGAATAAATAAATATTATACTAGCAATAGCTGTCCTATCAGACTGTGATAGTCTGAAGTGCTCCAGCTGAGTTTCATACTTAGGGAAACAAAAGGTACTAGGCAAGGGAAATGTAAAGTAGTTCATGCACACCTTCCATTGTTTAACGGGAGTTGTGCATTTGTATATTAAGAATCCTCGACACGAGCTCACAATTATGAAAATAGGTTAATATATTAGTGAATAGATGGAGGTAAAGAACCAAATAATTTTCACCTGGAACTATAGCACCAAAATTGGCTGTCCTGATCCACTTGTGTTTAGAGTTCTTAAAAGACGTAACACGTTACCTAGCATGATTTTGTTTCAACTCATGTGTACGTAAAGAATAAACTGAGTAAGAAAAAATAAATTATTTAGTGCATAGTTAAGCACAGCTATATCATCTCTAATCATATAAAATCTTTTGAAAATATGTATAAATGTATGTTTGCAATGCAATCTGAAATGCCTTGACCTACCTTTATCGAAATTTGCATGATTTTAAGATAAAATGCGAAAGGTATTAGGCAGCTCAAATTGTTCAGTGGTCATACGAATGGTATTGATAGAACTTTTTTTCTCCAACTTAGTATATTTTATACAATTTTCATTGAATGACATTCTAAAATGGAGAAAGTATTTCAGTTAACTTTGTTTTATTGTTAATATGTTTTAAAAATGTTTCGAACTTTGTAGTCCATGAATAATTTAGTTATTTAATTTTTTTTCTATTTGAAGTATATTTTAATTTCATTTAGCCTCTTTTTCATATTGCTGTGTATTTTGTTGCTATAGATAATGAAACTATCGAAAAAAAATTTAAAATATTTAACTTTTTATTTGTCCCGGGATTAAGATGTTTATTACTTGTATGAACTATAAAATGTACCGTGTATTTACGATAAATTTCAGTGCTCAAATTTGAGCAAAAATACTTATTTTCACCATCTTTGACAGAAATTTGACATGGTCAGGATTACGTTTGTATACAAGTACAATGCTAATTTATATCTGATACTTTAAATTTACATTTTTACCATTCAATCCGGAACTGTTTATGACTAGTTTGGTTTAGACGTCTGTACATAAGTTTGTTATGCATGATTTTCTCATAACTCAAAACCCATTAGCTGTAGGTGTCCCTATTCTGTATTTAGAACTACTATAATATTTAGTTTATCTGCTGTTAATTGATTGCACTCTGCACTCTACAATGAAAATATATTAATACTGTCGGTCATAATGCAAAACCCATTAGCTGTAGGTGTCCCTATTCTGTATTTAGAACTACTATAATATTTAGTTTATCTGCTGTTAATTGATTGCACTCTGCACTCTACAACGAAAATATATTAATACTGTCGGTCATAATGCAAAAGTTATTATTCGTAGACTGTTATGTATTGAAGGATACTTTAACCTCTAGATGTGGGGCTTCTTTTTTTCATCTTTTGTATTACACCATTTCCATGGATCCATATAAAAGTTGATCCCCCCTACTTTAGGTCTTAAAAAATTCAAAATTATATATATATATATATATATATATATATATATATATATATATATATATATATATATATATTACATTCAATAGCTTATCACTCTGGAGTTTTTAACAAGTATGAGGAAAGCTGTTCAATAACTGAACTTGAATGTCTTACAATTGTAGATAGTTTAGACAAATTTTATCCTTACCTTCCTGGACAAAAATTCATTATTCACACTGACCATGCAGCTTTAGTTTGGCTAAAAAATGGTAAAAATCTGAGATCAAGATTGTTCCACTGGTTACTCAAATTAAGTATGTTTGATTATGAAATAAAATATCTAAAAGTACCATAAATGTTGAAACTGATTTGCCTATTTCCGAATTAGTCCAGCAGGTTTCCCATTTACCAGAATTGCAAACAATAATTGATTCTCAAAATAAAAATAATGTTCAGGGAACCCATTATCACAAGATAAATGATGTAGTATATGTAAAGAAAAAGCTCTTTTGGACATCCAGGGATAAATAAAACAGTACAATTAATCACTCCTCAATATTATTGGCCTAAAATTACAGAAGATATAAGCAATTATGTTAAACATTACAGACACATTAGGAGGGTTTAACTAGTGCAATTCAACTAAAAGTTACTTACATCTAGTTATTGACCATGCTATGTGTTATATTTGGGCTTTTCCATCCAAAAGTGTGACAAGGGAAACTTATACTATTGTCCGAAACAGATCATTCAAATTCAAACCTCTAGGAAAATATTAACAGATAGAAATGCACATTTTACTTCATCAAAATTTAGACGATTCCTAGAACACAATAATGTTAAGCAGTTGCTCACTTCTTCTCATCATCCTCAAACAAATAGAGAAGTTGAGAGAGTAAATCAAACAATAGTAACTAGATTAAGATTTAAAGTTAATAATTCCTCAAGTAAAATTCCTTGGACTACCTTATTAAATGAAGTAGTTAATGAATACAATCATATCCCACACTACGTGACTCAGTTTATGCCAGCTTACTTATTCTTGGGAATGCTGCCCTATGAACCTCATATAAAGAGACAAAAATTTTATCCTCCAGTAGAAAAGGCAAGGAAACTAGCAAAGGAAAGGACAATAGCTTATCATGAAAAAAAAAAATAAAATGATATGATAGTCGTTTTACAGAATCTAAATTTAACATTGGAGATCTTGTTTTATATGAAGAATTCCTGTATTCATACACTAGGAAACTGACATCACCATATTCAGGTCCTTACACAGTTTTCTTACATTTAGTTTTTAAGGAATGTCAGAATTGATTTTAACAATTTGTAAGTAACTAAACTAGGTTTTTAATCATATAATATTCAAAATATTGTAGACATCTCAGTTAATTTAAAGTTTTAAAAGTTTATTTCTTGCCTCAATAAAGATGTATATGTAATAAGATAAACTTGAATTGTTTATAGAAAAAACTTCCCTCTTGTTTTGTAATGTGTATAACGATTTATACTTTTATTAAATTCTAAGTATATTGTAGACGTTTTATTAAGAATAGTTAAAGAAAGAGGATGATTTAATATATAATAACGTGCTAGATTATTTAAGAAAACTTCATATACTAGTATTTTATTTTTAAAGTTCAGTTTAAGTTAGTTCAGTTAATCTTATGTGTCCTGATCTCAGTCACAGTTTTTCCCAGTATTTAAAAGTTTTGAAATTTATTCAGTTATCTGTACATACTGTGTCAAATGATTCTATACATTCCATTTGTTAAAGAGAGACATTAATTTTGACTGTGTTGTGGTACTGGAAATTTCTATTGTTTAAAATTATTTACATTGTTTTCATTACTTTTATTATAAATATTACTGTTTTTATTACAACTTTTTATTTTTGATATTATTCTTCCTATATATCACACAGACATTTATTCTTATTATTATATTATGTTATTGTTATTTTTTTGTAAATATTTTATGTAATTTTGTTCTTTTCTTGACATGTGACCCACTTTGACATTTAATTATTTTTTTCTTTTCAAAAATTTTTTCTCCAAGGTTTCAGTTTGTTCGGGTGAGTTTGTCTGCCAAAGCAGGCATTGGTGGTCAGCCTCTTCCTGGCCCGGGGGAGTTCTATAAAAAAAAAAATTTGTGGTTCTAAATTTGAGAGTGGGGTCGTTATATTTCTGGTTTTGATGGTGCAGGGCGAGAGACAACATTCCATTAGATGATGGAATGTGGTGTGTGGCACAAGGTTGTACGTAAAAATTATATTTCTCAAAAAATTTATATTTATTGTTCTTATATTTTGTATATTTACATTCATACATAATACATAAAATAAACAACATTCTATACTATCCTTAATGAAATAAAAAACAATTATCCTCTTAACAATAAAATTAAAGATTATAAATATATTATATAAAATATAATTATATATTTAAAAATAATATATATTATATAATATTTTTATATATTTATATGAAGTATATCATATATATATATATATATCATACATACAATCAAACAATTAAATAAATAGAAAAATTTTTTTCTATGTTAACATAAAATTTTATCATTACTGTATTTCTTACAGTAAAATTTCATTTTTATCCAACTGTTTTCATATATAGTTTCCATAATTATAATGTTCAGGTTCCAGAAAATAAAAAAATTTAATTAGCCTGTTAATTAATAAATGTTTTTACATAAGACTGTATTTTCATTTTAACTGTTAGGTAAATTTCTTTTATATATTGAAGATTTCATTTTAAACAATATTTCATATAGAAAAACAGCAGAAGTTGATTATGTAATACGTAGCTATGCTTCTATTGAAATATTTTAAATATGATTTATTCTTAAATTAGGTAACTAAAAAATATTTCAAAGAAAAGTATAAAGTTACTTATGTAATACAGCTTTTCATGAAATATATATAAATATTAATTATGTCTTACAATTGTAATTAAAACTTTTTCAAATAAAAGGATTACTTATAACAGTTTCAATGCGATATATGATATACGTGATAATTGTAGGATCAATTGAAAAACAATATCCATCACGATAAACGATATAACGAATGCAAATACGTGATAACGTTTAATTGTGTGGAAATATTTCCGAATTTATCTCTTCAGTATGAGGCAATCGGAAATAGTTGAGATTGTACTTAAATTTTACCATAATCGATAGTTGTGTAATTCGATATTATTCGATTAAATGTTAATTGTAACATTTAAAAAAAATTGTTTTATGTTTATTTTTTTATCATTTGGATTAATAAGAAACAAATTTAAAAATTTATTACTCTTCTTTTAGAATTTTAAGAATTTTTTAAACCAGTCTCATATCAAGAGAGGGGCAATGGGATCTGTCAGGTTAATGGTATCCATAGTATATAATATTTTACTAAACTATTGTTTTGGTTGGTGGTAGCCAGAAGTTTTCGTGTTCCGGGTACCTGTTATGTTAGTTACGCAAATGCTTTAAACAAAAATTTCTTTGAGTTTACGTACTTTTCATAATTAAAAATTATCTCTAGCAAAACTACTGCTGTATTTGATATCAGCATTAAAATGTGATATCTATATTTCCTGTCTAGTTTCGGTAAAAATAAAAGTGATTTAGAATTGTAGTGAAGGTATTTTTATTTTCCTTTTTAATAAGATGTGTTTTCTTTTTGTCATTGAAACTGATGTTCCATATTCAAACGAAATTGTGGAGAATCTAGTAGAGTTAATCCAATCTACGTTAAAGCCATCGGTTGGGTGCAGTTCTTCCGAATTCTCTGTACAGCACTCGTCGGTCTCTATCTCCCAGTTTCATTGGTCTGCTGCCATCTCAGGGCACATTCCGACAATCACCACTCACTTTCCACTTCTTAATCACATAGGCCACTGTCGATTTTGGGTACTTCAGATCGCTAAATATGTCCCGTCAAGAACGGCCACATTTGTGTTACCCGATAATACCTTTCTCGAAATCAGAGAGCTCCGAACTGTGCGGCATCTTGCATGCGACTAATGCCGATGCTGTTTCCTACACAATGTATATCGGCGGAGTACCTCAGAACCGCAGATATCGTTATTTGCATAGGTGTCCAAATAGTTATTGGTAGACAGTGTATACGTATAGTAAATTCACTCCCTTCTAATTAATTTTCGTACTGTTAATTTTGAAATAAATTTCAGTTTTCTTGATATGTCTTAAGAAAATTAAAGGTACCTCGTGTGTGTGTATATATATATATATATATATATATATATATATATATATATATATATATATATATATATAATATGTACAGTTAATGATATATCTAAAAAAAAAAAATACAATTCCAGTGAAAAAAGTCGTGAAACAATGTGTTGTATTAAATAGATGATAGAAATCAATTAAACAAATTGATCTACTAATGTAAGAATTATAATAATATACAGCATCTTATTCATACTATTTTAAACAATCTTTAAACACTTCATTTTAACCATTGGTACGAACGAAAGTAGCTCTCAGAGCTAAACGAAACTTTTCTGCATTCCCGCCTGTGTAGGAATATTTTGAAATTCAAACTCCCTTTTGGAATGTTCTTAATCTTTTTTTTAGCCCTGTCAATTTTACTTCTAGAATCCTTTGTTCTTCAAAGATTGCTAAAAGATAGCAGCTAAATCTTTGCGCATTTATTAAGATTTTTTCTGTAACATCTATTTTTACGGAAAGACACTTATGTACAGAACATCGTTTAAAATTTAAAAAAAAAAACGAAAAAATAACACTTTCTCTTGGTTCATTAGTAGTTGGTAATTGATTTTCCGCAAATATTTCCTTAATATTTTTCTCTAACCATATTTTTAATCTGACCCGTTTCTTTTTATTCCGCTGTTGTCCTTTTATCTGGCTGAACCAATAAATTTCGCCCCGGTATTTTGTTCTGTTCTGTGTGCAACACAAAAACCCAGAACATATCTTTCTTGTATGTTTTTCATTTCTTCTTATTTGAACAAATAACTAATAACTATTCTGAAATTCATAAACAAGAAAATGTAACAATATAAATTCAAGGTAATACTGTTTGAAGTTTTTGGTGATGCAACCAGTAATTTGTAGGTTGTGTATTTTTTGTGCTTTTTGTACCCTTGTAAGTGCAATTTTAGGTGATTTTTATACATTTTACAAAGTTAAACTATCAATAGTGAAATCAACAATTACAAATGAATAAATTTGTCGAGTTTGAATTTTGTTTCTCATTTACGAGTACGTTAATAATATTTCAAACTGACTTGAAGTTTAGATTTTGTTATCTGTTGTGGTAACATTTTCGTTCATCTTTACATTTAGTTTTGTTTTAGTAATATAATCAGAGGAATAAAAATGGAACATAAATTTAGAATATAATATTTGAATTATTTTACTATTTTGTATTTAAAAAATTCTAGATTCATTTAAGATGTACATAGGTGTTTATATTAGGAAAAATCAAACGCTCACGTGTCTATTGGCAAAGGTGAACTAAAAATGTATATTGTATTCAGAAGTTTTTTTTACATTGTTTGTATTATTTTTCATTTATGTTTATATTATGACCATTATAGATATATCCATATTTATAATTTATATTACTTTAATTATCCTTTATGATATAAAAGTAAATTGTCTCGACATTTCTGGAGTAGCAAAAAATAAATCAAATAAAAAGGTAGGCTTAAATATTTAATGAACTAAGATTATGATACTGTTTATTTTCAGAACTGCTTTTCTGTCTTCTAAGCTGATTCGTATTCTTACATTAATTTATTTCTGGTTATCGATTTTAAATTTTTCAATTTTAAAAAAACTGGTTATCTCATTACATCATTAAGGTCTAAAAATGTTTCCAAATAAATTTTCTGAGTTTATTTACAAGATAATGATTTTTGTGGATTTGTTAATCACAACTCCAGAGTGTATTTATGATATAGACATGAACAGTGCCATCAATACAACTGATGTCTTTTCTTGTTCTTGATGACACTATTCAAATGTTAAAATTTCAATCTGAGATTTGTAAACTAGCATCTGAAATTCATCCAAATCGACAAATAGTCTTCATAACTCAACAGTTACAGATGAAATAAAAGTTCTTGAGTCCTGCTTCAGGATGAAACCATACATGTGCTTGTTGAACCTTAAATCATTTCATTTATAGTTTTCCAATAAATAATCACAAATGATGAGAATAATTACCAAGATAATATTATTTTATTAAAAACATGAGATTAAAATAAGATGTTAGTTTTTGTTGGAAATAAAAAATTTGATAAAGGAATTATAAATAATTTACATTAAAAGATATATAGAATCATTATTTATATAGCGAGAAAGAGGAAATAGGACTGCAAATTATTTTAGTGTAAAAGTGAATATGTGAACATTTTTATTACTACTGATGTAAATTTTTCATCTACTTCATATATAAGACATTGCATTAACTTTCACTTGTGTTTTTTCGTAAAATATTAACACGTTTAGAATATCGTTCAATGTAGATGAGCTGAAATGCTTGGTTAAGTAGCAGCATTCATCTCTGGAATAGACTGGCAGCATATAGAAAGATTTAAGTTTAAGAGATTTTTAACACTGCATTTTGGAAAAATAATATAATCATCAGAAGTTTAATTATCAAAATTTGTGGAAAGAGAGTAACGAAGACACAAAAGTAAGCAGACATTAAACATAAACAGTCACCATAAATAAACTAATTCTTCACTTGGGTAAGAATTAGCTTGTTAGTGTTTGTTATCAAATTATATATCATTTTGAGCTATGATAATGTTGGCTGTCCTTTTATAATTGTACCATATTAGAATATAGGATAGTTTATCTTGTCTAATGCCCAAAATTTTCCAGTTTATAAATTTAAAAGACATTCTATCATTATGCTTTATAATTTGATAATTTTTGTGTATGAATTAGTATGGGGTTTTCTGTTAGTCATATGATACTTATTTTTGCTGTTTTATAAATTCGTCCAAAGTTGCGTAATTTGTTTTTTTTATTTTTTTTTAATCTTTGAGCAGAAGGCTATGCTATATACTTATGGAGTTTAGAATTTAAGCTACAGTACGTTTGTTTTGTTTTAAGCAACTGGACAAGATTGGTTTGTATGCATATTTAAAACAGTATTATAAGAATTTTCTGAAATTATATGACAAAAATGGTTTTTCTAGTAAGTTTAAACAAGTTCAAATTACTAGATGATTTTCTGCTAGTAATATATTACTTAGGTTGATTTTCCCAAATTCTATTGAAGTTGCATAGAATTTTTTTTTTAATCATCTTCAAGAAGAAGAATAGAAACTTGTGAAGTTCACAATTTAGAATATGATATGTTTATATGGTTTTTGTCGTAATGTATTACTTAGGTTAATTTTTTATAAATTCTTTCAATATTCCATAGAATTTGTTTTTTCTTTCTATTTTTTTATCACCTTCGAGCAGAAGGATATAAACTTGTGAATTTGGTTTGTATGCATATTTAAAACAGTATTATAAGAATTTTCTGAAATTATATGACAAAAATGGTTTTTCTAGTAAGTTTAAACAAGTTCAAATTACTAGATGATTTTCTGCTAGTAATATATTACTTAGGTTGATTTTCATAAACTCTGTTGAAATTGCATAGAATTTTTTTTTAATCATCTTCAAGAAGAAGAATAGAAATTTGTGAAGTTCACAATTTAGAATATGATATATTTATTATGTTTTATGCCTAATGTATTACTTAGGTTAATTTTTTATAAATTCTTTCAATATTCCATAGAATTTATTTTTTCTTTCTTTTTTTTTATCACCTTCGAGCAGAAGGATATAAATTTGTGAATTTGGAATTTTTTTATGTTTTAAGCCACTGAGCAAAATTGATTTCTGAGTAAATTTGCAAAAGTTTTATGTATCATTTCTGTATTAATATTGCATGAAATTGTAGTGGGAGATCTTTATATTTGATAGGCAGTGTGTGTGCATGTCATAATCACCACATTTTACTCACACAAAAAGCATATTTTTATTCTGTTAAAAATGACGCTATCTTTTTCTAAACTCAAAACAACAACGCTATTGCAATAACAACTCTTTTTGTTGCCACTCGCTAAAACAGAAACTTCTGCTGACATATCGAAATGTTACCGTTACATTCACTCCCCCACCAGTAACTAACGTTACGTCAGAGGTAGGAAGGTACATGTTGTATCAGCAGTTAAAAGTGTACATTATATAGCATGAAAAGAATAGAAAGAATAATAATTAAAATATACAATAGTAATATGATACAAGAGCAAATAACATATATATAATGTAAATATACAAAAAAAAAATATTTAAAAACAGTAAAGTTCTTTAGTCTCTAAATCGGACTGGAAGTTTAATTGGTCTGCCAGAACTAGATTGTTTAAAAGTTCGTACAGGGTCCGTAGGAACAGAACTAGTCCCAATAGGAGTTTGTTGTTTCAAACTTAGAGTTTGTGACGGCACTGTTTGACACCGAATATTTTGGTTTGGAGTCACATCGGTATTGGAGAAATCTGTGAGGATGTAAACAGGTTTCAGTCTGTCAATAGACACAGTAACGTTTTTCTCTTTAATTTTAATAGTAAAATATTTAGAAGATCTATTAATCACTTCGTAAGGGCCTTCATAGGGTGGCTCCAGTGGTTTTCGTACTCTGTCTATTCTTAGAAATACATGTGTACAACTATCCAAATCTTTATGTACAAATATGTTTGGGATGAATTTGTGTTGAACTTTCCTGGAACCAATTGATTTAATGTGTTCCTGCAATTTATGTACTAAGGTTCCTGGAGTGAGTTTCACTATACTGTCTGTTAAAAATTCACCTGGAAGCCTGAGTGTTTCACCATAAACCATTTCTGCTATAGTGTAAGGGGTATCAGATTGAACAGCAGTACGAAGACCTAAGAGGACAGTTGGCAAAGTTTCGCTCCAATCTATCTGATTATGGGCTTTCAGAGCAGCTTTCATTGATCTGTGTAATCGCTCGACTTTTCCATTACTCTGTGGGTGGTAGGCTGTTGTTGGCACCAGCTTAATACCACAGAGCGTCGACAAAGCTCGAAATATTTCAAAACGAAATTGTGCTCCTCAATCAGTAATCAATCGAGAAGGTGTTCCAAATCTTGTGATCCATTGATTGTAGAATGCTCTTGCTACTGTTTCTGCTGAGCTGTCATGTAAAGGAATAGCTTCCATCCAGTTAGAATATCTGTCTATGCTGGTTAAGCAATAAATATTTCCATGTGATGGAGGTAAGGGACCAACAAGGTCAATATGGATTTTTCGAAATCTCTCCGATACTTCCGGGAATTGACCAATTGGTGATTTCGTATGTCGAACAATTTTTGCTTTCTTACTTGAAATACAGGATTTAGCCCATTCGTGTAAGTCTTTGTTAATATTATGCCAAATGAACTTAGATGTAATTAAATTAATTGTTGCTTTTATTCCTGGATGAGATAACCCATGAAAGTGTTTAAATACGTTCATCCTGAAAGCTGGAGGAACATAAGGACGAATTTTGTTTGTAGACACACCACACCACAGCATTAAACCAGAAGGAAGAGGATATTCTTTAAATTTTAAAGAAGTAGATTTTTGCAATTTTGTAAATTCGTCATCTTGAGCCTGTTCTTGGGCTATTTCATCATAATCAATTACTGTGATTTCTGCAACTCTTGACAATAAATCGGCTACAATATTATCAGCACCTTTAACATGTTCAATAGCTGTAGTAAATTCAGAAGTATACTGAAGTTGTCTGCATTGTCTTGGAGATGTTTTGTCTGGTATTTGCAATAAAGCAAAAGTTAAAGCTTGTGGTATGTATAAACTATAAAAGATAGTCCTTCAAGTAAATGTTTGAAATATTTTATTGATAAATAAATAGCGAGAAGTTCCCAATCAAATGAGCTATTATTTTGTTGAGTTGGGTTTAGCTTTTTTGAATAAAAGACTATTGGCCTCCAAGACTTATTATCGCATTGTTGTAAGGTAGCACCAATTGCAAAATCTGATGCATCTGTAAAAAGGCCTAGATGTAAATTAGAATTTGGAAATGATAACAAGGCTGTATTGGCAAGATCTTGTTTACAAATATCAAACTGCTTCTTCGCTTCGTCAGTCCAATGAATTTTTCTTTTGTCTCGTTTTCTGGAATCTTTAAGATATTCATGCAATAAAGCTTGATTTGCAGCAGCATCTTTTAGATAACGACGGTAAAAATTAATCATTTCCAAGGAAGGTTCTTAATTCAGTAATGGTTTCCGGTAATTTGTAATTTAAAATAGCTTGAACTTTCTCAGGAAGTGGGCGTGAGCCTTCAGGTGTAATTAGATATCCCAAAAATTCAATTTCGGACACTGCAAAAACCGATTTTGAAATATTAATTCTAAGGCCATATTCGTTCAGTCTTTTAAAAAGGAAATCAAGATGAAGTTTATGTTCGTTTTCATTTGCTGACGCGATAAGGACGTCATCCAAATAGGCGAATGCAAGGTCAAGCCCTCGGAGCACTTCGTGAATAAAGCGTTGAAAGGTTGAAGGAGCATTTCTAAGGCCGAAACTCATCACATTAAATTCGTATAAGCCGAAAGGAGTAATAAATGCTGTTTTACTACTTATCTTCTTCTGCTATTGGAATTTGATGATACGCTTTAAATAAATCTATTTTCGAGAAAAACTTTTGAACCTTTTAAAATATGATGAAAGTCGTCTATTCGTGGAATAGGGTATCTATCAGGAATGGTACGGAAATTCAGCTGTCTGTAATCTCCACAAGGACGATAAGAACCATCTTTTTTTCTTACAAGATGTAAGGGACTTGCCCACTGAGACTTAGAAGGACGAATAATATCATTATTTAACATGTATTCAAATTCTGATTTAGCTATCGCGAGGCGCTTTGCATCAAGTTAGCGAGTTTTAGCGTGAAATGGAGGACCTTCAGTAGTTATATAATGCCGTACCTCATGTTTAGACTTCGAAATTAATAAGTTCGGCTTTAAAATTTCTGGATACTTAGAAAATAAATCAGCAAATTTAATGGTGTTGCTTAATGTATGAATAGAGTCATTCAAATGAATCGAAGAAACTTCATCTTTTATGCAAAGCTTTGTTTCTCCGTCAATTAACTGCTTATTTTTAAGGTCAATTAAAATATTAAATTTGTTTAAAAAATCAGCTCCAAGTATACCTTTTGAAATTTTGGCAATAATGAAAGGAAATTGGAATTTTCTCCGCAATCCTAAATCTAAATCCAAAACTCTAATGCCAAAAGTCTCTATTTCAGTCCCATTTGCTGCATACAGTTTATAACTCGAAGGTTCAATATTCTTACTAGGTGCTGGAAGAATGCTGATATCAGCGCCACTATCAACTAAAAATCGCAAATTTGTTTTTAAGTCTTTTACAAATAATCGAAATTTGCGGCAACCTTTTACATTTTCTGCAGCAGTTTCTGTCGCCTCGTCTACTGCAGCTTGGCGTTTTCCTGCAGTGAATCCGGTTTTTTCCATGCACAAGGTGGAGTACATTTTTCAGGATTGCAACGGTTACCGAAACGAAAATGATAATAGCAAAATTTGCCATTAGAATCAAAACGTTTTCTAGATCGGCTTCGGGAGCGACTTCCGTGTGCACGAATTTTATAATTAGGCCTAGTTTGGCGTGATACGCTTAGCTGGGATATTTGTTGTTCCAGACTCTCAAGTCGATTTAGCACTTCTCTATAACTTGATCATGACGTTTCGTCATTGCTAATTTCAGGTTTATGACATGCTTCGAAAATTTCAGTTTTGGGGTTCATATCACTAATTTTGTCCGCCATTATTGCTAATTTGCCGAGATCTTCCTCACTAACAAGCAAAATATCTTTAATATAATCTGGCATTTTCTGAAGCCACAAAGTTTTAATCAAGTTTTCGGGAATGTCCGCAGTCGCCAAAGTTCTTAGTTTTTGTAAAAGCTGACTAGGCTTCATTGTACCTAATTCAATTCCGGTTATTAACCGTTTAATTCGAGCACTTTCGCTTTCCTTAAATAAGTTAAGTAACCTTGTTTTTGAATCGGTATATTTAGTAGTACTTTCACTACTTATGATATCCCAAATATTTTCAATATATTTTGGCTTAAGTTGCGCCACAAGGTAATTAAATTTCGTATCTTCATTTGTAATATTATTAATTTTGATCTGCGCCTCTACATGAAAAAACCAAATTTCTGGTCTATCTATCTGTCCAAAAAGGTGGAATTTTAACACTTTATTCAGCTCGGTCTTCTCAATATTTGGGTTATCCATTGTTAGATATCGTTAAAGGTTGCAAAATCCAAAATGTACGAAAAATAAATAAATTCGGTCACCAGTTGTAGTGGGAGATCTTTATATTTGATAGGCAGTGTGTGTGCATGTCATAATCACCACATTTTACTCACATAAAAAGCATATTTTTATTCTGTTAAAAATGACGCTATCTTTTTCTAAACTCAAAACAACAACGCTATTGCAATAACAACTCTTTCTGTTGCCACTCGCTAAAACAGAAACTTCTGCTGACATATCAAAATGTTACCGTTACAAAATATTCTTGTTCTAAATTTAACAAGTTTCAGATCACATTGTAATAAAAACCTTTTATGAAAAAGTTTTGTTTTTGTATTTATACAATTGTTTTTTTTTTCTTATGCATCATGATTCATAAAAATCATGATTCTTTACACAGTTATTTTTAAGATTTTAAAACATACAAGAATCATTTATTTCAAATTATTACTTTGTATGTAGACTGTATAAAGTTCTTGACACTGAAAATCTATACATCCTGTAGTTAATATGTCATGTTTGAATAACAATTCCAGTAGTCTATATAAGAAAGTATTTTCATATATTTATCCACTGGGATATTTGATATAAATATTTAATCAAATGAGAAGAAATGTTCATATTTGTTTTTCACAAATGTTTTTTCTACAGTTAAACATGAAATGAAAAAATATAATGACTGTCAATAGTATCGGATAGAATTTTAGTAATTGTGATTTAGGCTTTGTTATATGTAGACATTAATTTTCTATTTGCTTTTATAATAAAGTGTGTAACTATTTAAAATTAGAATTAAGGTGTAGTTTTATATATGAATCTTTTGAACTATAAAACCAATCTAAATGATGGTGTAAACATAAAGTATGTTATAGAATTGTGTTAAAAGGCATAATCCCATAAAGGATGTAATAAGTAAAACATGTGTCCATTGTGTATGTGTGTATATATGTATGTGTATATATATATATATATATATATATATATATATATATATATATATATATATATATATACACACATATATGTGTGTGTGTGAAATGTTCTAATATTGTGAGGTATTGTAGTTTAGCATGAAGGACATGTGGAGATAGAAAAATATGAATTTTTATTCTTCTGGAAATCCAAGGAGATAGCAAGGCTCCCTCACAGGTTGTGATATTCATACCTGTTAAATTATATTTTTTAATCACTTTTAGTTAACTTCACTTGTATGTCATTTGAAATATTATAATCAATATTTAAGTACCTTCCTAACTATCTAGAGATCTCAAATTTTACATACATACGCATTTTGGGCTAAAATACAATATTTAATCATAAAAAATTAAATAGGTGGGAGAAAAAAATCAGTTTTTTAAATCAAATCAAATTTCGAAAAGATGTTCATTTGCTGGATTTTTCATTTATATAATCTTCTCTCTGTAAAATAAATTGCTTTTCTTTTTTCCATAAATTGTGTATATGTAAGAGAGAAAACAATTGAAACAAAGTACTTTCTGTTACTTTCCTTGAATTTCAAGTTAGTATTACGTATTAAGTTTTGTATATATACCTACAACACTTTTACTCTATTCAGTTCATTTTGTTTTTTCAATATATAAGATTTTTTAGAAAGGAAAAGTATATTGGTATCCGCTGATGTTATACATATGATAATTGTTCTTTTACTTCCTTTAAGATCTAGAATGTGTACGGTTACTGGAATTATCTTATAAAGAGAGGTAAAGGTGAGAATAAAATTTAACTTGATATAATGGTAAACAGTTTAATTTTTTTGTTTGGAAGATGATTAACGTATTATGACATAAATAATATTTTGAAAGAATAACAAAAGCATATTAGCTGAAAAACATAATGTTGCATAATTTTTTTAATACATTCTGCCTACCTTTCCTTTTTTTTACAAGAAACTTATAAGGAGAAACTGTGTATTCCGGAAGGACTGAAAGCAATATCCTAAAACTAGCAAAATTTTAAATCGTAAAAAATACTTACTATATACTGAAAATTATAAAAACAAAGTCAATGATTAAGCTAAAAATTAATAACTGTTTTATACCTACAATAAAGATATTTCTCTAGTGCAGACAATTATAGCTTAGTGGCTTAAGTATAACTATAGGATTATAGCATTTAAAAAGTAACATTCTATTCACTTTTATTTAATTTCATGCTTTAATCAAGTTGACTTTACATATTTACTATGATTAAGCTGTATTTCATTATTATAGTACATTCTAGCTTTATACTTTTTTTAAAATTTATATACTAGTGTTGTAATGTACATACAACCTATACACCAGTGTTCGTTACAAGGGGGAAACACAGAATGAATATAATACCTTATATAGATTCAGACATTTATTCTATACATTTATTTATAAAAATACTTGGTTAACATAATCATCAATCATTTATATCTTCTATTTACACTGTTATTATCCCACAACTCTTTATAAGGAATTATTATTATTAACAGAGGCCTAAGTCAAAGGACTGTAAATATTATTTATAAATTACCTCCATTAAAGTCACAGGGGAGCAGGCAGGGGCTTTCCTCACGGGCATACGGGACGAGTTGGTGATGGTGAGCGGGGTGGTCTCGGTCCGGGCGCACAGGACGAGCTGGTGCTAGTGGATCCTTGTTCCACTTCTCTCGACTGCCCAATTCTAACTCTCAGCTCTCACCCCATTTCCAAAAACTTCACCTAGGTCCCAACGCCCCTTCTTTTCTTGTTATCCAATCCCTTCCTTCGGGAAAATTTTCCCACATCAAATGCCCTTCGGGAGTGCAGGTGGGCTCATTAAAGTAGCCCCTTTTTGCTCAAGCTGACATTACATTTTAGCCCCTGCTCCCATAATTCACGCTTACAGTTCTGTGCGAGCTTGACCGTTATGCTGCCATTCCGTGAAGTATCCTCTCTGCAGGGGTCCCTAAACTTGACGTAAATAATTGGGGTCTTAAATTCGTCAAGGAAAATCCTCCCACGGCTATGCATGCACGTGCAACTCACCGTGAGAAAGTACCTCGGTACACTATGTGTATTCTAAACAGAGTCATCCTTCAGTAGTTTATTTTACTATGTTCTACTAATATCTCAATTTTAAAGGTGTAGATTTTTTTCTTTGTTAAAAGAATAGCATTTATCAATTTCATAGTTGATTTCAAAAATTAATATAATGACAGAATATTTAAAATACAAATGCCTTTAAAATACAAAATCCTTGCTAGTCTATGCTTTGCTAGACTTGCTATTTAATTGTATAATTTTAATATTGTTTCAATAGTGTTATCATAATGCTTTTTATTTTTCCTGCAAAAATAGTTCATTGGGTGGATATTTTCCTGGTATCCAATTAAAAATTATAGATTTTTTATATGAGCAATCAGTAATCATTTTGATTACTTGGTAGCGATATAGTAAAATACCAACATTAATTATAAAGGAACAAATTTGGTTTTAGAATAGTGTACTAAGTACTTAAAAAAATTATTCCAGCAGTTTTTTTTAAAAAGAACTTTAATTGAAGAGTTAGTTTTACTATAAGATAAATAACTATAAATTGGATAAGCATTCTACATTCTCATTGAGTTTTTAGATGGTATGATGTTAATTGTTACATATTCTTTGTATGAAAAAACATAAAAAGTAAATTTAAAGATCTTAATTTGCGTGAGGTTTGAAGAAAGAGCTCAAACTTATCTAATGATATAATGAATGATATCGAAATGATATTCAATCCATTTACAGTAGGTTCTATGGAATTGGAAGCAAAGAGATAAAACTTCAAAGGTATTTTGCTGCTTCAAAATAGCACCCACATTACTTCGAAAAGCATCATCATCATTAAAATTTCAATCACTATGCTTTTAAAAGTATGTGTGAGCTTTAATGGCATAGTGAAAGTAAGGATGTTGGGGTTGTACCCCTCCTGATAACTCTCCTTGTAGGTTACACATATACTCAAGAGCCAAAACATTATGCCCACCAATACATTTTGCAATGAACTCGCCTGGATGACTTGGAAGGCACGTGATCAGGTGGAAGTGGTATTTAACTGCTGCTGGAGAGTCTGAAGAATCATTCTTTCACTTACTTCTGTGTGTGATGGGAAAGGCTGCGGATCTAAGCGATTTTGATAGAGGGCAGATTGTAATGGCTCAAAGGCTCGGAACAAGTATTTCCAAAACTGCACGACTCGTGGGTTGTTCGTGATCTACAGTTGTTAGTACTTATGCAAAGTGGATGAATGACGGTGAAACTAGCAGTAGACGACATGGTGTTGGACGTCCACACGCTATCAAAGAAAAAGGTCGTCGGAGACTGTCTCGCATGGTGAAGCAAAACCGGAGCCAGACAGTGGCTCAGCTGACAACCCAATACAATACAGGGCCAAGTAGAATAGTATCGGAGCACACTGTTCAGCGGACACTGTTGGATATGGGGCTACGCAGCAAACGTCCCATTCGTGTGCCTTTGCTGACCAAGCGTCATTGCCAACTATGGCTATGCTGGGCCCGGGAACATCGCGACTGGTCCATGGATCAGTGGGAGAGAGTTGCTTGGTCAGATGAATCACGGTTTGTCATTCATCATGCAAATGGCCGTGTCAGGATACGCCGTCTTCCAGGCGAACAGTTGCTCCCTCAATTTACAGTAGGTCATACACAGTCCGGTGGTGGCGGTATTTTGCTTTGGGACCCGTGGTATTGGTAGAGCAGAGCAGTACATAATAGCCGGAATATTATCATGAATGGGTGAACCTGGTCTGCAAACGATGATCATTTAGCGTGCAGATGTCAGGTATTGTTATTATGAGGATTATGGGTTCTAATGTGCGTAGGCCTAAACGCAGCAATGTTCGCTGAAAATTGTGTTGTGAAAAACTGGGTTGCTATTGTTGTAACTCATCTTTTACGGCAAACAATGCTTAGTAATCTCCGCTCTCTGCTGGAATCAATGCTCCGTGGTCTTCACATTGCTGACCAGCGATTTGTCTTTGTATCATCCATACATCACTTTCGATATGTTCTCACAACAAGTGCACGTGAACAGTCCACTTAACGCGACGTTCCGGATATTGATGTTCCCAGTCACCGAGCCATAACAAATTGACCTTTATCAGAGTCCGATAAATCGGCGGCTTTTCCCATTTTGTCACTAATCGCGCTATGTTTGGAAAGAAAATGTATAGCCGCTTTATATTCTCCAACATCAGCCGCGCACGTGCAGGGGTTTTGTTCTTGAGTGAGCCCATTGCTATAAATGGAGTGTGGTTATAATGCAAAAGCTCTTCGGTTTCTATATATATAATTTTACACACACTATGCATACATATATTCACTTTTGTATGCATATGTAAATATGTCATAAAACGGAATTTTCTAATATAGTTTGCCTGAGGAATATATGTATAGAAATGAATTTAACCTGTTCAGGTATTTATAAAATGTACAAAAGTGGCTTTAATTTTATTAAGGGCTTGATTTAAACACTTATGCATTCTATTAAATTTCACAAAAAGTTGGACATTTACACTGTATATAGTAACATTGTTCTACTTTTTTGGTTATGATAGGGTAGGTTGTACCAAAACGTGTGGATCCTAGGCATGTCAGAATAAAGTGCTCCTGTGTAAAGACTGAGCTACCGCGGTTTTCTATCATACGTTACTAAAACGGTTCGATAAACCATGCAAAATATGCTTAGCGGAGATTAAACATTTTTATAAAACAGTATATAAAATTTTCAAATTATTTATGAAAATAGAATTATAATAAATATCTTAACATACCTTCGAATTTTTTGTTGGGGTGAAATCTCTCCTAGTTACAGCATGACTCCATTTGTCACAAAGTTCTGTGTCTTGTCTGAAAAATACTAGCTATCTTTTTGCACAAAGGCACATAACGTGCATACATATACCATACTAATTGTTTATAGTGCTTTTTTAGAAATACGAACTAAAATTAATAATACTATAACAACCACGTGCACTCATTCAGTGTACCGACAAGCGTTTGTCCGACTGTGTTACTGAAGGGCTAAGAAATTAGGTGATCTTTCTGGGACTGCGAACTGACGTGCCGAGGCAATCTCCCCCCCCCCCCGTAAAAAGAGGGGTTTTGACAAAGCCTCCTAGAGAAAACTGTCTAGGAGACTGGTTTTTCATAGGTGAAAGTGGACGAGCTTGTTTTGCTTGATCGCTGGAAAAGCAGGACTATCCAAACCCCCCCCCCTCAACAGATTACAAAAGAGGGTATTTAGTCTGACCAAGATATCGACCCAGAACTGTTATGTGTTGCTTATAAAAGGCAGTGAGTAGTTACTAAATTAGGATTTTGAATGTGAAAATTAAACATAATCTTCATTCAATTCTTAGGTTAGCTTAAAATGGCACTCCCCTTAAAATGCCTTTAGTGTCCAATATTCAAAACTCAATTTCTTAACTAAACTTTTTTTTTCTCTTCCCATAAACAATTTTAATGTATGTACTCGTATATTTGCCAACTCTGTGCTACAATTTTTTAAATTATGTTACATATAATATGCGTGTTAGTTTAAAAAAAAATCTGGAATAAATTTCATTACTTTCATGATTCAAAATATGTTTGTAGCATTAATCAGCTGATTTACTGCAGATAAATTCAAATTTCCCTTCTTCTTAAAAGAATTGTAATAGATTTTATTTAAATATAGTGTAGTATAGTTTTTTCCCCCAACATTCTGTAATTCAGAAGTATTTCAGAAGTTTAAGACGAAACTTTTCGATAAGCTGCCATATTAGATTTTCTTACTCGCCAACTTGGCTTGAAAAAACTCGAATACGGCGAAAGCAAACAATGGCGCGGACTTAATTTGCATTCTATAATTAAATTAAGTTTATATTTTTATTTTGTATGGCCGAGGGTGTGGTGAAATAGTTTATTTTTTAATTGAACACCAGCAAAATCAAAATTGATAAAAATCTAATAAAATTACATTATTATATATATTTTACTTTTTAAATCATTTTTATTTTCTTATTATAGTATAAGTTAATTCATTAACTAAATTAATTGCTTTTAATTCTTATCCACAATAATAAATACTATTTTAGACAATAGATGGCGCCAACACTGCATTAAAAATATTCTGGTAGTGAAGTTTTAGTGATGGTCATCTAGAAATAATGACGTACTCGGAGTTCGCTAGAGCCATCTGGACAATCTGCAGTCGTGCACAGAATTATTTTCATACTCTTAAGTACAATACATACATGTGATAAACTATGCACATTTTAATGTGTTACCTAACTTTGAGTTTAATTAAAAATTGCAATAATAGTGTGTTTTATAAATTTAAAGTAGAATTTTAGTAAGACAGGGTGAAAGAAAGACTAAAAATTGAAATTGAAATTATTTCAATAACTGCTAAAAAATAAATGTTTATCCTTAGATGCAATGTACTTTTATTTATTTGATATTTGATTTACTAGGTAAAAGAATTATTCAGTACCATTCTGTACTTATTGAAGAAGTTTAGGAGGATGAATATTCTTTGATAGAAAAATATTGCAAATTTCTAAATAACTATATTTTTTCGGAGTACACACTTTATTTATTTTTTAATGAGGCTATTTATTTTCCTTTAAAATATGAGTTATATAATTGCTTGGATATTGTATTTTAATTGCTCATTTATACTAGTAGGTAATTGTGAATAGTTTTAAAGAATAAAAAACTCTATATAATTATAATTTAAAGAATAAAAACTATAAAGAAATAAATTAACCTTATTTATTAAAATTCCAATTAGTGTAATCAAAAGCAGACTTAATGATCACTATAATGATTTCTCTTTGCTTGTATCTGATAGGTATTTCGTTTAAAATAAGTTAATTTTGTACTTTTCTAAAATCAGTTTCAATTTTAAAAATTAACTAATGTTTTATTATGTGTGATAAATGCATAAAGATTGAATTACTTGCAATTACTTGTGTCACTGAGCCACGGCTACTCAGTCGACAAAGGCATCACTCTCATAACTGGAGAGTTGCCCTGTTCGGAGCCCAAGACGACCTAAGATCCGCCGTGTTAATTAAAGGTCACCGGGGTACATAAAATATGTTTGCGGTCACACTATCAGCCAAGTTCTCAATCAATACTTTTCAAGGTGGCAGACCAATCCTATGGCTCTCCTGCTTGGTCCCTGCTTCTAACTAAATTACGAGGATCCATTTAATCATGTCATACTTTCACCATAGAGGTGCTCGTTAAAACGAAAGGCACACTCCTTTGCCTTAATACGAGTATCGTATGGCTCCATCGTGCTTGGCTTGACCAAGGGGCACACTAGAAACAACAACATTTGTGCCACTAAAAGGCAACCAATCAATTAATCGATGTTTTGAAATTATTTCACTGATGTCATTTTTTAAGTTGCAGATATAATATTGGGCAAATCGAAAAATATCAAACTATTTTAAACGGAGGTATTTCATCATGAATAGGAATAATGAGGACGGTGCGAGCCTGATGAATTAGAAGAGTAAAAGCAGGTCCTAGTGCTGCTTAAATGAACAAAATTACTTACTGTAGTATAAGAATATAAAATATCCAGTCATCTTTGCCTAAAGAACTTCATAGAATTTCTCGAATTGTATATCCTGAAGAGTTTGAAGAGGTACTCTGCTGCCTTTTCTTGTTATCAAAGCTTGTTGTTTAAATCCAAGTTGATAATGAAAGATAGAAAAATGCTTAAGTTTAGAAATTTATTTCTTTTACTTTACAAGTATTTTTTAAAAACTAAGTTTAAAAATTCCTTTTTTCTCCTGACTTCTACACAGTCCAAGATCTTCGTTCAAGATCCAGGGAAAATCACCACCTGCTAAATTTTTGCAGGTAAGTTTTTCATATACATTTCACAAAAAAAATTTTTACGTACCAGGTACGTCATAAATTCGTAATGAAAGAAGTAATGCTCGGAATTTTTTTGTTTGCGCCAATACGATCAGAGGGGTGTTGGATTTTTTCCTTGTAAATTTTTTGTCCCAAAAGAAACCGAAAGAGGAAATTCACTCGTCATACTGAAGCGTTTCATACAAAGTAGAGAAACACAAACAATGAAACAGAACACAATAACATGAGATTATACGTTTTATTTATAACTAATAGATGTTCAACATTACCACCACGAAGTAATAGGACAAGAGAGAGACGTCAGCACGCTGTATTAGATGTCACCATCGTGTAGATGTCACCATCGATAACAGCGGGGGTCAGGCGAATGGTATTTTTCTGATCCACTAAAGTGTTTAGGAACACCGGTACACACTAAAGTTTTGAATATCCCAGGACTAAAAGTCTGCCAAAAAAAAAAAAAAGGAGGACACAGAATAAAAGACGCGGTGAAGCCACATCAGTCGCACTATATAGTGTGACTGCGTGTAATACAGTGGTTGGCTGACTTACTCACGGGGGTTTGATGTCTATATATTATATTTCGTATCCACGTCACCATGCAGTGGAAAGTGGCCTTCATCTATCCACAAGACGTTCATCAACAATTGTGGGTTACCTTCCATTTGTGCCAACTAGACCGACAGATCTGGAATTTGTACGGATACAGATACAGCATTCCGTGCAGAATACGTCAAATCGACGGTTCCAGAGTCATGTTATCTCTCCCAGCTTCACTAGCACTGCGATTCCCCATTGATGTCTCGGCTGCCAAGTCTTCCTTGACACTTTGTACTACTTAAAGCGCTTTCCATGCTCATAGATGATCTTCCACTCTGGGGACAATCCTCCAAACTCCCCGTTAACTGAAACATCGGTCTCATTATTCCTCGTGAAGAAAACGTAGCGCTCTAAGTCAAACCTCAAAATATTGAACTAAATCCAGTAATTTATTCAATGAAATAAGGCTCTTTTGTGAATTTAGTTCTTAGGAAAAATTTTCGAAGCAGTACTTTTTTTATTTCTAACATTCGTATGAATTTATGATGTACCCGGTATATGTATGCATACTAACATTTATGTGTGTGTGTCTGTGTGAATATACACACACATACGTACAGCTTCGTGTCTAAATTTGTTATTTTGAGTTATTGTATTCTTTATTCTATTTTTATTGATGCACACTATAGCGTATGAAAATATTATGAATAGCCATATTAAAGTGTAGCTTAGTGTAATGGAGATGTACTTGTGCATGTGTCTACTTCAAATACTCATTGTGCCTATGAAAATATTCTGAATGGCAATAACACAACTTCGCTTAGCCTAATGGAGATTTATTAGTGTATGTGTATACTTTAAATTCACATACCTTAGAAATCTCTTTTTGGTTGTATTATTTCAGAATTTTTCTATTCAACAAGTAAATATGATCTCATTAGTCCTTGTGTTGCAAAAAGTAGACCGTAGCATTTCAAACCAAACCAAACCAAACCCAAAAGTAAATATTCAACATAAAAAAAATGAGTGCTTAACTAATCCTTATTTGTTTTTATGTGACAGTTGTGTTTTTTTTTCATTATTATCGAATGATTATAAAGTACACTTAAGTAAATGTATGATTTTTCAATATAAATGTATTTTGTAAATACTTTCATAATATTTTAACTTGCCCTCGTCTATTTTACCTGACGGAGGCTGATTGTAAAGGTAACGTGCTGGCTATATATATACATATATATATATATATATATATATATATATATATATATATATATATATATATATATATATATATATGTCGTGTCGTGATCCAGAGTTAAGGCGAATGGAAAACAGTCTTTCTTGATAATAAGTTTATTAAATCATCGTTTCTTCTAAAAGCAAAACCTGTGACATTTTCATTTTTCGTGGCGGAGCTAAGCGTGGAATAGGTGTTGACAGCTCCATGTCCCCGAGTTCCCTGAAACTTATCTGTTTGCAAGCTCATCAAATAGTTCAAAAATGCTTCCGCCTGACCGGATTATCCTAAAAGCTTACGCGAGCGTGGGTCTTTTTCATTTATTTTATTATTATAAAAGAATTCCCTTTTTAAAATCGTTTATAACTCACGTAATTTACAACTACCCCTTTTTTAGACCTGACATATATATATATATATATATATATATATATATATATATATATATCTATATATATATATATATATATATAATGTAATCCAGGAAAATAATAACTGCTGGTCACAATAATTATATAGCCCCTATTAATTTTACTTGCTACTGGGCAAGGAGAAGTCTAATCAGCTATCAGTAATAAAGTAAGATGCAGTCGGACCACAATGAAAAGAACGGCTTACAAATCCAAGTCTAATTGGAATTTTATATAAGAGCAGCTAGAAAAAGGCATCATCACTAGTCAGCGGCAGACGAGAAAATGTACACGAAAGCACGTGCTGGAACAGAGGTGGACCCCAGAGCGAGAAGCATAAAATTTTCCCAACGGACAAGAATTTTAGTCAGCGAACTTATTAGATCATTGTAGGTGTGAGTTATTTTATTGAGACAGCTGAAAAATGTATTGAATGAATAGAGAATTTACAACTATTGCACAGAAAGCTTTGGGTAATGGGTTGGAAAAACTTTAAGTTGAGGACACTCCTTTGATTAAGATATTTTATGGCTGGGAAAGATTTTAAGAAATAAAATTCAAGAGAGAAGGGTTTTAAAGAGATATTAAAGTGAAATAATTTTGATATATTACACACACACACACACACACACACATATATATATATATATATATATATATATATACACCGGGTGGCAATAATTAAACTGACAGTACTTACAGTGTTCTGTAGAGCGATCTATTTGCGAGAATGACGCCATATTTTGTAGGAGATTAAACAAGACGGGGGACGAATGATTCCGCGAAAAAACAAATTAATTCCAAAAGTCACCGCTAGGGGAATATTTGGCGCGGTGTAATAGAAAATAGAGTGTTAACAAATGCAAATCAATACGGAAATTAGTTTCTTAACTGTGCCAATGGATGTAACGTGAAATTTGAATAAAGAATTTCTTCTGCTCAGCGTACGTGATATTGCAGATCACGAGACTTTATCGGTGTTTATGTAGGTTTTACGCTTTTTTAAAAGTGTTGCCATATTGCAATTGAACTAAATCAGAAAATGTGCATAATAAAAGTTAATTTTATTCCGTATTAATTTGCGTTTGTTAACACTCTATTTTTTGTAACACAGCGCCAAGTATTCCCCTAGCAGGGACTTTTGGAACTAATTTGTTTTTTCGCGGAATCCTTCGTTCCCCCTTCTTGCTTAATCTTCCTACAAAATGTGGCATCATTCTTGCTAATAGTTCGCGCTACAGAATACTGTGAGCCCTGTCAGTTTAATTATGGCCACCCGGTATATATATATATATATATATATATATATATATATATATATATATATATATATATATATATATATATATATGTGTGTGTGTGTATGTGTGTGTGTGTGTGTATGCACATACACACACGAAAACATAGAAATCGTAAAGGTAGTTAAATGGTGATTAGGAAAATGCAAGGAATGTTTTACTTTTTTGCAAAAAAATTTGTGATATATCCCAAGAAGTTGGAAGTTTGAAATGTATCCGAAGATATATTATCAAGAACTAAAAATTCATTAAAAAATCCAAACTGTAATAATATGAAAATTCTTCTATAAAAAATACGAGGCGTTTATCTAATTAGTTATCAATTGCAAGAGTAATACTTTATTATCAAGTCTTTATTTTATGGAATTATATTTTTATAGAAGAAATTATGAGGATTTTTTTTATTACTATAATATACTTTTTGAAAACTTTCATTGATATTGTTATGAGTATTACCACTAGCACAGTTAGAATTTCTGCCTGGAGTGGCTAATTATCCCAAACAGTACCAGATATGCCAACTACTCCGGATTCTCTGGAGTTGCTTGGGAGAAATGAGAAAATTGGATAACTCCGAAAACTCCTCAGATTGCTCCGGAGAATTACAAAACTTTTGAGCAGCTAACAGATTACGATTTAGCAATTAAATATAAAGGTTTGCAAAAAATTATGTGAATATTACTCTTTTCACACAGTAATGCTGCATGTTAAAAGTTTTCAGTACTGTACAGAAAAACCAAACTGAATTTAGGTCCAATTTGAGTAGACAAACTCTAGAATCCCTGATGATAGAAAAACGGAAATATTTTAATCAGGGTCAATGTTGCTATAAGAAACACTGTTCTGAAAAATAAGTTGTTAAAGCTAAAAAAGCTACTCATAAATTTTTAAATGCATAAGTTTTAATTCAGCTTTTACAATTTACTACTATGTAAATATTTTAAAATTTTAATTTAAAAACCAATAAGATATGTACTTATGTATAATCTGTAATTAGCATGTTAAAATTTCAAACTACGCTGTTGCTCCGGACCCAAGTGCCTGAATGTTGGCATGTCTGCAGTACTCGAAGAGACAATTCTCCAACTGAAGTGATCACACGATTGTAAGGTTTTGTGCTTAAAGATAAAAAATGAAACTAATATTTCAATTCAACGTTGTTGGTTTCCAAGTTACTCCTGGCAAAAACTGTAGACTTACTTATACAATTTTCTGGAATTTTTCAGAATCACGTCCATATAAATCACTGGCTTTATGCAAGACTCCGCGTAGTCTTGTAGTTATTTATTTATTTATTTTACTCTAAAATCTATGCTATGAATTGTTGTTCACGAAATTCTTAAGAATAAAACCCTTGATAGTATTATCACTGACATCGTACTTAAGATGATGATTAGTTTTAATCTTTAGCTTTATTAATAAAAAACTGAGTATTAAACATTTATATCCTATTGCCAACAAGTTTCTTTAAAATGTAAGTTTTTAAAGATTAAAAGAGTTAAAACATTTAAAGTTAAAAAACACTTTAAAACTTAAAAAATAGGAAATCTTAACTGTTGGTAGGGATTTAGCGTCCTTTCCCCCAACGTCTGCGCCACTGAGTATTACTGTTAGCAAAGGTAATCTGATTTTACAGATAAAAGACTTATATTTTTCACTTAAGTGACTTTTTACTCGTATAGTGAGTGTAAGGTCGCGTCCGTCTCTGTCGGCGATCGGTCGAACTTTTATTCTTTTGAACAATTGAAAACGGCAGTATTGTACCAGTAATGGTCCTTTTAACGTACAGACGATTAAAGTGTCTGTACCGTTTTTGTCAACGCACCGACAGAGAAAAGAAATTGTGCTTTGGTTGACCGCGTCGGCTGGGCGCCAAAGGCCGTTTCGGCTACCCCAAGGACAAAGGTCAACGAGGGGGAGGTGTCGATCTCCACTAAAACCGAGGTTTCCTGTTTGGAAAAGAAGAAACGGGAGGGGACTCCCGGCTGAACTTTGAGATGAGCAGGTTGTCTAGAGCAGGGGTCGGCAACCTGTTTGTCCTTAAGGGCGCACTACTAAATTTGAAAATATGTTCATGTCGCGACCCCAAAAAAGTCAAAACTTTTTCATTGTTTATTTTAGAGCGTATTTTATAAATCTTCAATCCTACGATGTGATTTTTTTTTTAGCTTTCAAATTATTTTTTATTTTTTTAATAAAAAGTAAACAAACAGTACTTTTCGATCCAAGGAAAATTGAATTAATAATCAAGTTGTTTTTAATAATTTTTATTGACCAAATTTAAAGAAATGATTTTTTTTATTTATAATTTCACTTTTTGAAAATTCAAAATTGACATTTTAACTTATTCCTAAAAAAAAACAACAAACAAATACACTTCCCTTTGTAATCACGTTTAAATTTTAAATGCATCATACAGTTTAATGAGACTTATGCTTGAATACATTTTGAAAGATCTTCAACCTCGGTTGAATGCTTGTCAAGGAGCACCTTATATCTATTTCAGGATTTAAGTGCGTGTTATTAGGAGGTGTTAATCTATTACTTATGACTACTTGCTGTATTACTAACTTTATCGCTTGGCTATTATACATTACCAGAGCGGCGCATTAGAAAATGCTTCGGGGGCGCCCGCGGGCGCCGCGTTGCCTACCCCTGGTCTAGAGTTATCTCCTGTCTGGACGATTTTACTTATTTTCATGTTCGAGCCAAATATCTCCATATGTTGTTTTGCCAAACTCCCATGTAGTTCAGAACCAGAGGGCCCGTCCCAGGGGGTTCTGAAATCACTCTATCCCGTGATCCTGTGATTTTACTTATACGCTTTAATATTTCTTGAAAAGTTTTTTGTTAAATAAATGAATAGTTGTTAAGGTTGAAATCATCTACAACTGATTATTTCGCCTCCATACGTGCTCCTTATACGAGACCCATGCGAAATCATATCCAGATGACTAGGGTATGACTTACAATCGGAAGTAGAAATATCGCAAACCGCTCGGCGCGTTTACAGTGAGAATGGTAATCAGCTGATCTATTTACTTTTATATCGGACTTAAGATGAAACTTTCGGTCACGCAAAAGTTATTGAATTTCTTAAATTATTCTTATAAAATATTGGTATATCACACTTATTTGAAGCATTACTGCTGTGACATTGAAGTATTCATTACTTTGGCCTATTGACTGTTATATACTTCTGTAATCTCTCAAAGAATTATCCTCTGAAATTATTTCTTTCCTTATTTATATGATTTCTCCGAAGGCATTAAAAAGAATGAATTAGTTGATTAAAAAGCATAATTTAAATTAAACATATTTTTAAGTTGCTGACTTTACTGTCAAAATGAAATATAAGAAACTTTTTTTAATTTTTAATTTTTGAGATAGCTAAAAGTTCAAAAGCAGCCATATAACTGTAATATGAATCTTTTTAATGCATTATTTTAATGAAAAATGTAATTATTATTTTGATATAGATTATGCATAGTTACATAATAACATTTATCACTATTAAAATTCGTGTGAAATTTTTTAAAAAATGTATTAAAATATATAAATTATTTGCCTTTTTTTGGATTGCTTTTATGACAAAACCTCTGTTACATCTCTTCTGAAAAATCTTTATAATACAATGATGACTACTATTCAGTTGTTTACAGAGCTTTGATATGCCAGTAAACAAAGTACAAATTGGTTTGATTTGCAGCGATACAATCAATTTTTTCTACAGAGTAGCTAATTAGACGGGACTTGCTGCTTAAAACCGATTCCGAAAGGTGACAAACAGCCATGTCAGTAGTATTCCAGAACCGAAATGAAGTATAAATCGAACATAACACTACATGAAAATGGTTTTCATAACTCTCATTGTGTACTACATTTAAACTACTATGACTAGCTATTCACGTGTTATTATGTAACAAGCAACCTACTATGATGAATTACTCGACAACGTGGTCTACGTCAGCCAGAAGTGTGGACCATTTTGGTTAGAGGTGCACCATTACCAAAGGGCATAAAAATCCCCTCGAGGTCACAGCTTCGATTTCTTTTGTGCTGATTTCAGCTCGTCCATTTTTAAAAATAATTGTTTTAATATTCAGGTTTTACTAGCACACCCAGAATTTTTTTTAACTGTCCACTGAAAGCGAAATAAAGGTTTGCTAGTTTATTATCAACATTTAATTGCACTTTATTTTGACTTGAGGAAAAGATTTCAAGACATTCTTCATTTAGTTATCCCTGATTCTGTGTTTGTCCCTTTCAAAAACAAAGCCACAAACTCAGATGAATCCAATTAGAGCTCAAAAAAGTTTTTCTTTTTTAAGTATGAAGGACGGCATTTTTAAAATTTGTCTACAGTGGTGAAAAAAAAAAAAGCTTGGGCTGACACTCCACCGGGGTTAAGGTAATTCTTCTGTGTCGCTGGTCTGGCCTTCCCGGTTGCTAGCTGCTAGTTCAATGTTTCTTAACCTATTTGTATTTGCAACCCAAATTGCAATCAAAATATTCATCCCCCTTTCTCAGACAATATCAATGTATACTATAATAATGCGTTTTGAGTTTTGATACAACTGTTATTCTACGATCTTTTTTACTAAAGAACTTTTTTTAAAAAGAAAAAGAATATACAGGCAGAAATCATGATGTTGCAGAAACGTCTGTTTCACTGACTTAACTGTAAAATTCAATTGTTCAGGTTTTTTTTAATTAATTAGTTTTTTTTAAAGGGACTTGAAAATGTTTCAAAAACGTGATTTACCGGAATCCATGGCATGGCGTATTATAGGCAGACTTGAATTTGGATAAACACAATGCCGACGCTTTTGGAGTCGCCAGAACTGTCCTTGCAAGGCTATGGAATCGATTCCAAGAAATAGGGAATGTTAGACGTCGACCAGGGCAAGGTCGGCCATGCACCACTACAGCAACTGATGGCCGGTATATACTATTAACAGATCGTCTAAACAGAACAGACAATGCTATTCAGCTACAAAGACAGTTTCTCTTGGTAACAGGACGAAGGATGTCGAGCCAAACAGTACGTAAAAGGTTTCATCAGGAAGGTCTCTATGCACGTAGGCCAGTGGTCTGCATTCTGTTGACATCACGTCACCGAAGAAGGTGGGCTGCTGAACATCGGGATAAGGAGCAACATGATTGAAGCCAAGTGCTGTTTCCAAAGAGTCTCGATTCAGACTCGAGTATGACATCCGACGTGTTTTGGTATGGAGGGAGAGGGACACTCGAAATAACCTCACATTTGTTCGTAAAAGCTCACAATACAGACGAGCTGGTTGGATGTATGGGGTGGAATCAGCATAGGAGGACTTATGGACCTGCATATCATTCAGAATGGTTTTTTGACGGCCCGAAGTTATGCAAACGAGATACTGAGACCACATGCCAAACCTTACGCTGCAGGGATTGGAGATTCCTTTGTTTTCCAGCATGATAATGCCAGACCGCATACATCTCGACTTGTAGAGAACATTCTTGAAGCTGAAACATTAGAGTGTATGGAGTGCCCAGAGTGCTCTTCTGACCTCAATCCAATTGAGCATGTTTGGGACTCGTTCAGACGACGCATTGCTGCGAGGCCAAGTTCTCCTTTTACTCTCCGAGACTTGGAGATCGCACTTCTTGAGGAGTGGAACAGTATTCCCCAAAGTCTTATAACATCATCGAATCCATGGAAAACAGGTGTGCAACAATCTTAGTTGTTCGAGGAGACCACACGCCATATTACAAATCTTGCATCATTTCTAAGCAATACTTTTTTTATGTTTTACCTGTAACCAAATTGCTGCCCTAAATCATCTTTTCATGTTTTTTTTTTCATATTTCCAAAGAAGTAAAGGTTAATTACGAATTTTTTGCGTCTTTTTTCTGTATTGCGCATTGATATGTGTGTATTATCCATTTTATGCCAATGCGTGGCTATCTCTCACGGTTTTCTTAACTTCATTCCTCGCTCCCCTAATTTTTTTGAGCAGTGTATGTAGAAGAGGAGACGAAACAAGGTGTCCCTTTTATATTTTTATGTTTTTCTAACTGATATACACAATATCCATAATATTAATTAAGGCATGTAAGCTACATTTAAATACTTCAAAGGGTTATAAACGATTGTTTTATAAAATAATGAGACTTAAAATTCGTATTATTCGTATCGATTTACAAATTCATACAGAACAGGAAGAGAAATTCTTTAAAAGCTTCATTCGATTACAACATTAATGAAGTGCTGCCATCTATTACTAAACAGAAAACTTAGAATCTATATCAATTCGACCCTCGTAATTAAGTTATTTAGTAACTAAATAGTTGGATAGTTTTTCTTAGTAGTAGAGTTATCATTTAAAGAAGGGGTTAAATAGGGTACGTCTTTTTAATATTAATTTATATTTTACATGGAAAATCTAGTATGCATTTTGTGTAATGATATATTTTGAATAATTTTTTTTCTAGAGAAATAAGAAGACACTTTTGTTGTGAATAGTAACACAACACATCTTATACATAAAAGTATAATTACAGGAAGATAAATAAAAGATTGGAATAATTGTTTGACGTAGGAAAATAGTATACAAAGTATGGGAGTGCCAATTAAAAGGGAATGCTAAATGGTGCAAAATTAAGAATATATTCCGTTAGTGTTTGAACGCATAGTTTGGGGAGTGGTTAATTGGTTTACATGAGGAATCTGATGACTCTTTCTTCCTCACTGAATTCTTTAGTTTTATTACTAACTCAGCATTCACAAAGCAGTAACAGGGTAAGGTATTCTAAAATATGAATAACGATATTTTCAGTCAATCGTGTATGAAGAACACTAGATAAGTGTTCAGACCATCAATTGGCAAACCAGAGGAAGCGGACTAGATTCAATCCACTCAAAAGTTCTGTTCAGCCTGCTATAGATTTTAAAAAAATTGTTTAAACAAATTCAGATTCAGTGTAGTTCAAAAATAAATTAAAAGAGAGAGAGAGAGGGGGGGGGAAAGAGAGAGAGGGATTGAGAGAAAATGGCAGTGGGAGTGGGAGAGAGTGGGGAGGGAAAAGGCATAAAGACGGGAAAGAGAGAGGATGGATTTAAAGTGCGTTTAATTAAAAAAAATCCGTATAAATTAGAATAACAACACAGATTCATATTCATCAGGTAAGATTTACCCAGACAGCCGTTTTAGGTAGATCGGAACTCCCACGGTTCTAATCTTAAAGTAGATTACTAAAATATAGGAACTTTATGCAGCAACAAATAAATATGGGTTGCATTTTTTTATTAAAAAAATTCAAGACAAAATTAATATAATTTTTTTACTAATAGCATTAACTCTTGCACAAGGTGTCACCTATCCTTGCATATTTATAGATTGGAGTGTGCTTTTACTATTTATATATATATTTATTCTTTTTTATGGTAAATGTCGAAGTCAAGTTCTGTTGATGTTTATCATCAGTTACCTTTTATACTCAGCACACTGCTTTGTTTCTATCGCCATATACGTTAAGAGAGATTTTTCGGTTTAAATACGTTGTTCCGGATGGCATTAAAATGTTTAGAGCTATGTGAAGTGCTTCTAGGTACTCTGCCAAAATTTGCAATGTGATTGTTTTAAAAATTGTTTCGGAATTTCATTTTGACTCGCGGAACCCAAACGTGTATCTCAGAATATTATAGTTTCGAGAAATACAGTAAGAAGTACATTGACATATATGATAGAAAACTCGTATAAATGATTTAAAACTTGCTTCTTAAATAAAAAAAAGAAGAGAAAAGTTTTAGCATTTTATGCATAAAATTAAAAAAACAATGAGTGAGGGAAAAAATTTATTTTTTTCATTTGTTAAGAAAAGCTTCTATAAATGAAATCATAAATTTGGAAATATGCGGGTAAGGAATTTCTGTTGCCTAAAATTCCACTCACACCCCATGGACCTGGACCTCCAATTTAGAGATTCTAGTTTACTTGGATAGGTTATAATATGACTTTTGTTGGAAACGGAAAGATGAAATTAAGAAATTAGGAATTAATGTATAGTTTAGCTATTTATAAATAAGATTAATTAGTATTGTAATGGATATATGAGTTTTTCGCAGCAAATATACTTTCCCGATTTCGACATTTGAAATACTACTTTGTGTTTCATATTATCTTTAAATAAACAAACAAAAAAATAATGAAGTAATACCAAACTAATTAGTAAGCAGGTGGGTATGTAAGTTTAAACAAAGGTGTATATTTAAAAAATAGCATATTTTAAGCATGGAAATTAGGGTGGCATGAACCACAGCAAATTTTGATGATGATGTTTTTTCAGCAACGATAAAGGTGGTTCTGGCCTCAATGGTTGACTGCAGATACCTCCTCTGAATAGAAGTTTCCACATATACAATCACCGAACCACACCAGCCGGACGCTATCCTCCGACGAATTCACTGCGAGTTGCGGTGGTAGGACGGGGTAATACATTGCCCCGGGTAAAAAGGCAAATCCCTTTCCCCTTAAATCATACTGCCGCATAAAGAAGCTTAGCCAACCTGCTCAGTGGCCGAATGGTCAAAGCACGCGTTCCAGACCCGGAGATTGTGGGTTCGATGCTTGACATGGCAGTTTATCCAAAGTACGGGTTTTTAATTTAAAAATGTTATTTATTGTTTCCTTATGTTCTCGAACATTCTAGATCTTTCTTTAATATGTAAATTAGCTATTTCTCGAATATTCTGTTCGGGTATAAAACCTAATACCCACTAGCTCTATACAACTTCCTGATCTTGTAAAGCTGCGAGTTGCTACTTAGCTTCAATAAATTCTTCTGTTAAGTTAAGCGGTGTGTTCATTCGAATCTTCGTGACAAATTTGGTGGAGGCGCCGGGTACCGATTTCGAAATTGTGGATAACTCTGACAGTGCTAGCAGAAGTTTCCGTTTAAGAGGATTACCTCCAGAATTTGGTCTTTACTATTCAGAAAAAAGAAAGAAGCAGATAGTGCCTGAAGAAACGAAGCCTACCTTGGTAGCTCCTACGTACTCGCCTGTAAGGAACCCCTCAACCTTCCGTGGTGAGCCTGGAGAAGACCCTCGAAATGGCTTGCAGAATACGATCAAGTGGCCAAGTTCAACAAATGGGATGAAATGATGTGCCTGGTAAACGTATATTTTTTCCTAAACATTACGGCCAAGCAATGGTACTTAAATAATAAAATACCTTGGACTCCTGGGACGCATTCAAAAAGGGTTTAAATGAACTTTTGGGCGATCGCCACAAGTACACCAAAAAGGCCGAAGAGCAACTGAAATGTAGGGTTCAAAGGGCAGGAGAGAGTACGCAGTCCTACATTCAGAGTGTATTAGGGATTTGTCAAGAAGTCAATCCTTCAATGTCCGACGACGAGAAAGTGTCTCACTTAATGAAAGGCATTGCCGAAGATATGTACCAATTGCTCCTAATGAAAGATGTGAAGACTACGGCTGACTTCATCAAGTGGTGTAACTACATTGAAGACATGAAGCAAAAAAGAATTGGCCGAAGATTTGAAAGACTACCAAACGTCGTACCAGTTGCAGCCATAAAGGACGAGACCGATTTAGTGTCTCTTATCCGTAGAATTGTATGCGAAGAGATTAATCAAGTAGTAAATCAAGTCGACGAGTTTCCGGACCCCTATTCCCAGTCGCTACAGACCGTCATCCAAAACGAAGTAGAAAAAGCTTTGGCGCCAGTGGTCGCAAAGTCTGCAGACGCCCAACGACGTCCCACGTATGCAGCCGCTGTGACGAGGAAAGCCGGAAGTCCTGTCCAGAGATCAGTACCCCAGCCCAGGAAAACGGACCTATGGAGAACGACCGACAACAGGCCAGTGTGTTTCCACTGTGGACGCCCTGGACACGTCGTACGCTATTGCCGTGAGAGGAAAGCTATTTTCGACGATTATCGAGCCCGCCGACAGAACTTCTATGACACTGACGCTGAGTTTCGCCGACCAAGCCCCGAACGCCGTTCTTTTCCTAGTCCTACTAGAGGCCGATCACCAACCCGTCGTTCCCGATCGCCGTCGCCATATCGTCGATCAGGTCAATCTCCAAGCCGTAGAAACGAGGAAAACTAAGCAGAGCGACCTTTCGAGGAGGTGAGGCCGCATGTAATGAAAATCCTCCATCGGCCGCAAGGATGACGGGTAACCACCTCGATGTTCTGGTAGATAATCAGCCGATCCGTGCTCTAGTCGATTCTGGAGCCACATTCTCTGTCGTCTCCGATAAGTTTCGTCGATCCTTAAAGAAAGTTATGTTCGCTGACGCCAAGAATACTACGCTGAAAGTCGCTAATGGTAATTTTGTTAGGCCACTGGGAAAATGTGTTCTGCTTGTCGTCATAAATAGACGAGAGTTGCCTGTCGAATTCATCGTCCTACAGCATTGTAGTCACGACGTAATCCTCGGATGGGACTTTTTGGAAGCTTCTCAAGCTGTGATAGACTGTGGCAGACGTGAACTGTTGTTAGAAGATACTGGACAAGAAACCAAGGCACTAGATGCTTGGAAGGTGTATGCCACGAAGGACTAAAACTTAAACCACGCTCAGTGACAATAATAGCAGTATCAGGATTAGATGTCGGAAGAAACATAAGCGTAATCATAGACGGCAATAGACACTTGCTGCTCGAAAGAAACCTTGCTATACCATCTATGGTATCCTTATACCATAATGGACGAAGTGAAATTTAGATTGCCAACATGAAAGCCAAAGATCAAGTGATTCCTAAAGGAATATACGTAGGCGAAGCTGAGCTATTGGATGAAGGACATATATGCGAGATTGCGGAAACAACAAAAAGTACGAGTACTCTGCAGGAACCGACGAATTCCAATATAGATTATACCATGATGATAGCCCCTGAGTTGAGCAGCGAAAAAAAATGCAAATTAGTCGAGCTCCTACAAGCCTTTTCTGGAATCTTTACAAAAGCTAACAGGTCGACAGCCGCAAAGACAAATGTGAAACACAGGATCAATACGGCTGACCATGCTCCAATCTGCCAAAGGGCTTACCGAGTTTCACCGACTGAAAGAAGAATAATTAGAGAAGAGGTTCAGAAAAATGCTTGACCAAGGTATTGACCAGCCATCTGAGAGTCCGTGGTCATCTCCTGTGGTACTGATAAGAAAAAAAGATGGAAGCTGGCGTTTTTGCGTGGACTATCGCAAACTGAATAGAATAACGAAGAAGGATGTTTATCCTCTGCCCCGTATTGACGATACTCTAGACTGTTTAAAAGGCGCCAAGTTCTTTTCTTCCATGGATCTCCGATCTGGTTACTGGCAGATAGAAGTGGATGAAGCGGATCGTGAAAAGACTGCCTTTATTACTCCAGAAGGTTTATACGAATTTAAAGTCATGCCATTTGGACTTTGCAATGCACCTGCGACTTTTGAAAGAATGATGGATAATTTGCTACGCCATCTTAAATGGACTATGTGCCTATGTTACTTGGACGACATAGTAGTTTTCTCAGAAAGTTACGAAGACCACCTTATCCGATTAAGGACAGTTCTGAAATGCATTCAAGAAGCTGGACTCATACTTAACCCCAAAAAGTGCCTTTTTGCTGCTAAAGAAGTAAAAATCCTAGGCCATCTCGTATCCAGTAGCGGTGTCCGTCCAGATCCTGACAAAGTGAAAGCTGTGAGCAATTTCCCTACTCCGCAGAACTTACATGACGTTCGAAGCTTTCTTGGGCTTTGCTCCTACTTCAAAAGGTTCATTAAAGGCTTTTGCTATCTCGCCGAGCCCCTGCAGGTGCTCTTGAAAGGCGATGCGAAATTTCATTGGGGTTCTAAAGAGGTAGAGGCTTTTGACAACCTGAAGAAGGCGCTTACATCCGATCCAGTATTGGGGATATTCGACGAAAGATGCCCTACAGAAATTCATACAGACGCCAGAGGATATGGTATTGGAGCAGTTCTGGTTCAAATTCAGAATGAAGTCGAAAAGGTCATAGCATACGCCTCTAGGACCCTGACAAAGGCCGAAAAAAATTATTCTACTACAGAACGGGAATGCCTTTCCGTCGTATGGGCTATCAATAAATTCCGGCCATACTTGTTTGGAAGACATTTTACGGTTGTGACAGATCACCATTCATTGGGCTGACTTATGAATCTCAAGGATCCCTCAGGCAGACTGCAAGGTGGGCTCTTCGACTCCAAGAACATAATTTTTCAGTAAAATACAAATCGGGTAGACATAACGATTCACGACGCTCCGTCGAGGAATCCAATAGACGAAGAGACCGAGACGCAAGATCAATTTTTAGCAGTAACCACTAGTATAGACCTCGCTGTCGAGCAGAAGAAAGATTCAGACATAGCAAAAATGATCCTTCCGAAGATCGGATCATCCACCGAAAGGCAATTTGAGTTAATTGATGAAGTCCTATGCAGAAAGAATTTTGATCCAGCTGGAAAGATATGGTTGCCCGTCATTCCCAAACATCTACGTGCAGACATACTTAAACATTTTCACGACGCGCCTACCACAGGGCATCTGGGCTTTGCGAAAACGTGCGACAGAATCCGGAAAAGATTTTATTGGCCGGGTATGTACCGAAATGTTGTTAGATATGTCATGCACTACCGAGATTGCCAAAGGAAAAAATCAGTTACACAACTACCACCTGGACGCCTGGTTTCTATCCCTCCTGCTGTCGCACCTTTTCATCGAATTGAGATAGATCTGTTTGGGAGATTTCCCAAATCTGCCCATGGTAATAAATGGATCGCAGTCTGCACCGATTATTGTACACGATATGCAATAACTAAAGCTTTACCAACTGCTGAAGCCGAAGAAGTAGTCAAGTTCCTGCTCGAAGAGATTCTTCTAAAACATGGAGCTCTTCGAGTCATTATTACAGATCGTGGTGCCGTTTTTCTATCCAGACTTGTATCCACTCTCGTCGAATTGTGAAATATCGATCATTGCATGACGACTGCCTATCATCCCCAGACAAATGGGTTGACGGAGCGCCTTAACAAAACTCTAGTCGATATGCTGTCCATGTATATTGACACCGAACAGAAAAACTGGGACGGAATTCTACCATTTGTGACGTTCGCCTATAACACTGCCAAGCAGGAGACAACATGATTCACACCGTTCAACCTAGTCCATGGACGTGAAGCCGAAACGACGCTGGATAAAATGTTTCGATTCTGCCCTGATGATGCAACTGACGATTACATAGCCAAGACCATTTCAGACCATCTAAAGTTTACAAATCTAATTACAAAAAGAATTACAAATCTAAAGTTTAGTTCGCTAATAATTATATACATCTGATCAAATGATAAAGGAAACTTTGAAAAGAAAATTAAAATTTAATATCTCCATTAGATAGGTATTCTAATTATTGTGGGTATTGCGTAAAGAATTTAATACTAACTTTGTGAGAAATACTGTCTATTACTGGAACCGCTACATCTTTTTAATTTGCGATGTGAAAGTCGCATTCTATGCTTGTAATAAAACAAGGATATAGAGAAAACTGCTTTAATTTTTTAAGCTTATAAGCATAAAAAGGATCGCTAAAATGTTTTGTTCTGTTTATGCAATTCAATCCATTAACGCCCATCATTCTGTTTTGAGAAATCATTTTATATTACAAGTAACACATATGTTTAGAAAAAAAAACACATGACATAACTTAAAGCTGATAAACATAGAATTGAATTAAGGAAAACTTGTATCTTCTCATAAAGCTGTTAACCACATATATACTATAATGGCATCAGCACTTCAGTCTTGGTTTGCCATATATTTCACTATATTTAGCCTTTTTCTACGTCTTTCTAAAAGGCAATTGATATATTTGGTACTCAAATTATTTAGGTCAAGTGAAAAACCCAGGAACATAAGTTTCATTTGGTTTGGAATGCTATGGTTTACCTTTTTACAACACGTGAGATAATGAGACCGGGACCTACTGCTTAAAGACAGATCCGAACGGCTAGGAACATCCATGCCACAGTGGGATTCAAATAATAATTTGTAGATTATTTACATTTCTTTGAAATGAATTCAGTTTTAAATGCCGATCTTGTAAACATTTCCTCAAAGTTTCAAGTACAGTGAAACTTCTCCGAGCGGCCACCCCTGTATAGCGGCCACCCTTCTAAACGGCCAATTTTTCATGGCACGGATTTTTCGACTCATAGACCTAATGGTAAAATAACCTGTATCAGCGGCCACCTGACCCCCTCTAAACGACCACCAAGTGGGATTGCCCCTTTCATTTTTCGGGAAATTCTACTCACTCCATGCTTTAATTTTGAGCGAAAAAACTCAAGGTCAGGTTTATGGTCGGATATAAGACAAAGGAATAACTTGAGAAGTCCATTCACTCCATGCTTTAATTTTGGGGAAAAAAAACACAACGTCAGGTTTATGGTCGGATATAAGACAAAGGAATAACTTAAGAAGTCCATTCACTCCATGCTTTAATTTTGAGCGAAAAAACTCAAGGTCAGTTTTATGGTCGGATATAAGACAGGGGAATAATTTGAGAAGTCCATTCACTCCATGCTTTAATTTTGAGCGAAAAAACTCAAGGTCAGTTTTAGGGTAGGATATAAGACAAAGGAATAACTTGAGAAGTCCATTCACTCCATGCTTTAATTTTGAGCGAAAAAAACTCAAGGTCAGATTTATGGTCGGATATAAGACAAAGGAATAACTTGAGAAGTCCATTCCCGCTGACCCCCTCCTCTTTCTAAGAAAGGAATCCCTATTGCATCATCCATAGAAATTGAGGGAGGAACTGGACAATCAAGTGTTAAAGGTGTTCTAGGACCTTTGTTTGGAATTCTAATCTGTAAAGTTAAGGAAGAATTGCACCTTTGTCAGCAAAAATGTCATTCACACCAGTTTCATTTCATTAGTAGGTCAGTGATCTGAGTTGCAACGATGTCGAAATGCCATTTTCTAAATCTCGAGCAAAGCATTGAAGTTCTGCGTTAATATGAGAAGGACAAATCGGCAAGAAAGTTAGCTGAATTATTTAACTACGGAAGAACAGAAATCAACAAAGTCATTAAAGAAAAGATTTCATTTAGAAGGGCTACGAAGACTACAAAACAAACAGAAACAAATTGTAGTCTTTTTTTTTAATGTAAAAAAAGCATGAAATAAAGTACTATCTTCTCTTTAGATAAGTTAAATTTAATTTACATAAGGAATATATGTCAGACTTGTTTATATTACGCATTATAGTAATTATCTTATAACAGTAAATGAAACACTTCAGAGCGGCCATCCCTTCTAAGCGGCCAAATATTCTTGGCTCGGTAGAGTGGCCGCTCAGAGAGGTTTCACTGTATCTGCATTTATTTATAACTTTACTTTTGGCTCAATATTTTACGCCTTTTAACCCTCTCACATAAATTTACTTTAAAAGCAAGTACATTAGCTAAAACCTAGATAAATAGTTACATCTATTATAAAATCTGACTTTAAACCGTGTTTACATATGATAGCAACTGGTGCACATACACACTGTGATTCCATACGACGGTTTGGTTTGGAGCAGTCGGTCTGCTATTTTTCAATATAATGGATAAAGAGACTGGGACTTAGTACTTAAAGCCGACTGTGAGAGGCCGAATGTTATAAATGTCATAAATGTCATACCAACCCAATTTCATAAACTTATGCAATACCATTACTAGCAACACCAGAACTAGAGGGCTTGGCCCAGGGAGTTCTGTTGCTAACTCATCCTGTGAGGTCCTGTGAGCTACGAATATCCCCGTGAGAAGTGAAAATCGATCTCGCAAACTCCGGTATCGAGTAGTAGTGCCTTACCCATTTGACGTTAAGGGGTTTCATAGCTTCTGGAGGACTCATGAAGCTTTCTGAAAGTGTGTCTGTTTTGACAGAACGTAACTTTTTTTATACCTTTTGCCAAGAATTAAAGACCTGTTTTCTATTCTTATAGAGTTATGAAACTATAGTCTTAAATGATTAGAATTTAAAAAGTAAAACAATCAATGTAGATGAATTTTTAAAAATGTTACTTATTAGGTTATCGTCCGCATTAATAATATAATTTAATTTAGAATGTAGGTAATATTAACTTACAAGTTAAGTTAAAGTGATCTCGAAACTACATTTTATAGATGAATTTAATAATTCAGAAATATTTGATACATAAAGTCGCACAAATTTCAAGAACAATGGAAATAAACTGAAATAACTATTTATCCACGAAAAATAACCAAATGTTTAATTTTCTGAATGATATTAATTCATTTCATAGAAAATACATCGGTATTCTCCCAGAGAAAAGAATTAGGCGGATTTATTGAGAATAATTATTTTAAATCTTGGAGATTGTGATATAACATACAATTTTAAACTGTATGTAAATTATACTATATTATTTTGTAAATAATAATTCTGCGCAGTTTTATAATTAGAAGAGTTGAAAGAGGCCTTAAATATCTCGCAAGTAATTTTTACTTTTATTAAGTATTCGAAAAAATATGATTGTTCAAACCAACACATTTTTATCATTTTCTACTTATGAGATTCCTTAACCTGTAAGTGACACCTATAAAATACACCTGTAGTAGAGCTTCATCCTTGAATTAGGAATGGGTTTTGAATGTGATTTAGCATAGGTTTTGAATGTGATATTTTGAATGTGAATAGCCAACACATTTTTAGCATTTTCTACTTATGAGATTCCTTAATCTATAAGTGACACCTATAAGATACACCTGTAGTATAGCTTCATCCTTGAATTAGGAATGGGTTTTGAATGTGATTTAGCATAGGTTTTGAATGTGATATTTTGAATGTGAATAGCCAACACATTTTTAGCATTTTCTACTTATGAGATTCCTTAACCTGTAAGTGACACCTATAAGATACACCTGTAGTAGAGCTTCATCCTTGAATTAGGAATGGGTTTTGAATGTGATTTAGCATAGGTTTTGAATGTGATATTTTGAATGTGAATAGCCAACAAATTTTTAGCATTTTCTACTTATGAGATTCCTTAACCTATAAGTGACACCTATAAGATACACCTGTAGTAGAGCTTCATCCTTGAATTAGGAATGGGTTTTGAATGTGATTTAGCATAGGTTTTGAATGTGATATTTTGAGTGTGAATAGTCAACACATTTTTAGCATTTTCTACTTATGAGATTCCCTTAACCTATAAGGGATTACTATAAGATACATCTGCAGTATAGCATCATCTTTGAATTAGGAATGGGTTCATGATTTCATACTAGTAAATTATAGTCCAACTTCCCCTGGCAGCGCAGGGAAAAATATATCTTCTCTAATTGATGGCCGCTATTGAATTCCTGATAGAAGCAAAAGAAGAGAAATGAACTCGAAGATTAGAGTTAACGCAGCGCACACACTCTCGCATCCTCCCATACCACCTGTTGATGGCACAGGATCGCCAGATAAGGGTTGCCGAAATTTCTCCCTTCTCCCGGCTTGCGCCAAATTATAGCTTCAACAAGTGGGAAGCTCACAAATCAATTGAAAATGCTGCTCGAATGAATTTAGAGTAAAACGGTATTTAACTTTTTCTCAAAATGCGAAATGCCAGTGACGGGAATTTTAACTCTGTAATGAGAACGATGAAATTTTTATGAGAAGCTGAATATTATCGAAATAGATTTCTGTACAGAATGAACATCCCTGAAGAATCCTTAATGTTCGAAGAATAAATTTATTTGTAAATAGAAAAAAAAATAAATATTTTAGCCGAATTTCGGCTTTAAACAATAGTTAGATTTTTCGGTTATAATATATATATATATATATATATATATATATATATATATATATATATATTATATAGCGTGTCTAGTGTTAAGGCGAATGGAAAACAGTCTTGATAATAATAAGTTTATTAAATCATCGTTTCTTCTAAAAGCAAAACCTGAGCCATTTTCATTAATCGTGGCGGAGCTAAGCGTGGTAAAGGTGTTGACAGCTCCATGTCCACGCGCTAACTGATCTTATCTGTTTGCAAGCTCATCAAATTGTTCCAAAATGCTTCCGCCTGACCGGATTGTCCTAAAAGCTTACGCCGGCGTGGGTCTTTTTCATTTATTTTATTATTATAAAAGAGTTCCCTTTTTAAAATCGCTTATAACTCACGTAATTTCTAATTACCCCCTTTTTTTAGACATGACATATATATATATATATATATATGTAATAATTATTTCTCTCTAGTCACAATAATTATGTAGCCCCTATTCTTTTTAATTGTCCGGGCTACTGAGCAAGAAGAGGCATAATCAGCTAGCAGTAATAATGATGCAGTCGGGCCATCAAAGGAGAACGGCACAAGTCTAATTAGAACTTAATTTAGAACTGCTAAAACTAACATCTTTACTAGTCAACGACAGACAAGAGAAAAGACACAAAAACCACTCTACTCGAACAGAGGTACACCCAAGAGCGAAGATAAAAAAAATTTCCCACTTACTCAGCGATCAGCAAAAACGTTGAGCTATTTGCCGGCGACAGCTGGGAAACGTGTTGAATAGACAGAAAATTTACCTCTATAGGATAGAAAGCTTTGGGAAATGAATTGAAAGAATTTTAAGTCGAGAACGCTCCTTTGATTAAGACATTTAAAGGCTGGGAAAAAGATTTTAAAGAAATATTAAAGTTAAATAATTTTACTGTATTACATATATATAATATATATATTATATATACATGTATATATATATATATATATATATATATATATATATATATATATATATATATATATATATATATAATATATATATATATATAAAATATTAATTCTTAAAGAAAAGATTACCAGTAGGGGACAGAAAAATTGTAAATGTACATAAGAGTATAGTTTATGGTATGAATAGACATTTCGTATTTTATTTATTCTTCAAGCAACTTGATTAGATAAGTAAATTGAGAATGCTGCTGGAATGAATCTAGAGTAAAAATCGTGGTTGACTTTTCGTCGAAATCAAAATGTTAGTGAGGGGAATTTTGACTGTGTAATGAGGACGATGAGAATGAACATTACCCTAAAGAATCCTTAATGATCGAAGAATAAATTTATTTGTAAATAGAAAGTATTAAACACATTTCATCCAAATTTTGGCTTTAAACAACAGTTAGACTTTTTAGTTATTTTAAAATTAGAAACTACATATTATCTTAATTCAAAAAGAAAATGTTTACTGTAGTGGATACAGGAAAATTGTAAAAGTGCGTAAAATTATATTTTATAGCATAATTTAGAACGTCTTTTACTCACTCCTCTTAATCGGACAAATCAGTTAAAATTGCTGCTTAAATGAATCTAGGGAAAAAATTTTATTTAACTTTTTGTTAGAATTCAAAATGCTTGTGAGGAAAATATTAATTCTAATAAGGACGATACATTTCTTTTATGATAAGCTGAATATTATAGAAATGGTCTTAATTGAACACGTACAGAATGTGTTAATTTTCGGCAGGTAAATTTTATTGCTGAATTAAAAAAATATAGTCTAGCAAAAGGTTTAATTAGACGCCTTAGTAATTTTAAAAGGTAACTAAATATTGTCGTAATACTTTTGAAAATGATTTCCAGTAGTGGACAGAGAATTGTAAAACTGTATAAAATTGTATGCACATTGTATGCAAGACATATACTAGTGCGTTTTCTGAGGATTAATATTTGAGCGCGGATCACGTACTAGTACGTTTTCCGGTGATTGATACTTGAGCGCGGGTGACGTACTAGTACTGGTTAGTGTAACAACATGGTTTGTTTGTGGGTACAAAAATAACGGTATATACAGGAAAACGAAGCCGAATGTTCTTGTCTACTACATAGATTCTGGAAAAATGTAGACAAATAAAAACTAGTTTTTACATCAGTCGATGCGGAACTGCAGAACGGGAAAAGATTAAAACTATATACTACTATTTCTATTTAAATTTTCATATTTACGATACTATTATAAATTTATCCACTAAAAATATATTTTTTGTTAAAAATGTTATGGTTATTTATATATTTCTAATTACATATTTGTTTAGTATTTCAATATAAAATGCGAAAAGTTGGTTAAAAAATTAAATAATTTTTGATCTATTGAGATTTAACAGAATAACTAAATTTACACTCAATGCTCGTGGTACAATTCCGTGGCGAAATGTACCAGCACACAATGTGTTAATAGCTTTATGGTATTATTTTGGTCCCGCTGTTCTCCTATGGTTTTTCAAGTTCAGTGGCAAAAATTCAGTAAACGTCTGAAATATTGCGTTATATCTAATTTCTAAGGTTTGGAGGCTCACTTTAAAAAGGAAAAACTAGCTCGAAAACCTGTAGGAAGACGGGGGGGGGGATCAAAATTTTAGTTTGGTATAACAATGCAAAAAACCAAAATTTTTCTTCGCTCATATAACAAACGAAAATTTTGGTTCTTTCGTTCTTTTGTGGTTTTTAGATTTAATTTATCCTTTTAGAGTGAACCTCCATAATCCTAGAAAGGGGATATAACGAATTTTTTCAGTCGTTCTTTCAAATTTTAAAAAAAAATTTATTTTGAAACCCTTCCGAAACTGTGAAAATGTAGTATTTCGTCTCTAATTTCATAACAGAGCATGTGAAATTACTAAATTTTTTGGCCATGCAAACAATGGACTAAAAATTGTAAGAATCTATTCTTGTGTTGAACAAAGAATTTAAATAAAAAATTTCTAAGAATCGATTATAATAAATTCTATAGCAAAACAGGGATTGACATCTAAAGATAAAATTATTTATTTTTTCATTTGCCTTCATTTTTGAAAATTTAATCCTGCTGTCAACTAGGTAATTAGTCGGAATTGCTTATTAGAATGATTAAAATTTAATCAGATATTGAAAATTATCAATACGTGATTATTAATATCTAATTGACTAAAATTGAAACAGAAATTTAGTTGAATTTAGTCAATTCAATTCATTAAAGATCTTTAATGAAGTTTCATCAATTCTTCAATTACATCACTATTGAAACACACTTAGGAATTAATGAGTTATATATTTTGTTAGATCTACCCTTTTTCTAAATGGTTTAGATGTAACAAATTCCGTGATATAAGGAAAAGAACCTTTGTTCTTTTAAAATCTTTATAATAGGGTTCAATTGTGTTATAAATAATCCAATGATTCATATGCCAAATAATATTTGATATCTGGAGTAACAATATGTCGCCTTTTTTACTTATATTCCTGAAGCAGGGCAGTCTTTTGACGGTAGGCATTGTAGGTGACTGCCTGCGGTGGCAAAATTTAGGAGGGGCAGAACCACCTGAACTAAAACACAACAGAAAAAAATGAGTAAATTAAAATGGATAAATAAATAAAAAAAACTCAACTCACATCAAATATATATTTATATTTCTTGAATCTATAAAATAAATGAGGAGTAAAATCAAATACAACAACCATTGACAGGCTTCTGGACATTCCTGGGTCAAAAGTGCAACTTTTGTTTTTTTAGTCAAAACTTTTCCGTAAATAAATTTTGTAGTAGTATCATTGTTTTAATTCGATTGTGTCATTGTTTGGTTAACATGCTTCTTTTATTACATTGTTTTTTATTTGAAATATATTAAATTTGTTTAAAACTTGGGGTATGGTGTATGGCATTTTTTGAGTTCGGAAACGTCGCTGACTGAAGGAAATTTATTTCATGATTAAATAAATAAAAAATAATGAAATAGTTATCAAAATTCATATTTATGATTAATTAGTTGTTATCTCATTTTCAAAGTTAGTTTATGATCTTTCTATGCCATATTAAACCAGAAATTAATCTTTTCAATTAATCAGACTCCCGTCTGGTCAGTGATGATGCCTGGACTAGCTGTAACATCTTTCAAGATGTAAATAAATAGAGCTTAAATAGGAATGATATATTTGCTAAAGGATAATTTTAAAAGGTGTATTCTGTTATAAAAGGAAATTAATAGAATTAAAGCTCTCTGAGATTTTAAAATGCATCGAAAGAACACATTTGCCACTCACAATTTATTTCATAACTAACTAAATAAAAAAAATAATGAAATATTTATCAGAATTCACCCTTATGATTGATTAATTTTAATCTTATTTTCAAAGTTAATTTATAACCTTTTTTATTCCATACTAAGCAGCATTCAGTCTTTTCAATTAATCAAACTCCCGTCTGGTCAGTCTTGATATCTGGGCTAACTATGATAGCTTCTAATATGTAAAGAAAGAGAGCATATATAGGAATGGTATATTGGAAGAAGAGATTTCTAAAAGGGAATATATGCCTGTTGTGTTATAAAAGGGAACAAATAGAATGGAAGTTCATTATATTTAGAAAAAAAAATTAAAATGCACCAAAAATAAATCATATGCCACTCACAATGCATTTCATGACTAAATAAATAAAACATTATGCTATATTTATCGAAATTGATATTATGATTGATTAGTTTTTATATTATTTTCAAAGTTGATGTAAGACATTTATTATGACATTGTACCGTTGTTACAATGTAAGTTTAATTTAATTCTTACTCATAACATTGAGCTCCCTATAGCTCTAACCCAGGGTGTGCTTGGTCAAAATAATGCTTAATACTTAATTCTCCAAACTTAACATTTTATTATTCTTAAACATTATTTACAGTTATAGGCATACAATTAGGATTGTATAAATGCACAAAATTAAACGATCTGTTTAATATAATAATCTCTAAATATTCTTTAACCATGAAGTGGTGACTATAGGCTTAAAGGCAGTGACTTACTCTGAACGCCGGTGAATGGGCGATTACAATAACGGCGACCGGCAACGGACATTTATAGTAGGGCGGTTCGGGCTTGAAGCTGGGGCGTTCTTTACAGGAACGGAGCTTGGTCTTTACTCCCTGGTCGCAGGAGAACCAGCACACACAATCACGTCGATTCACCTATCGAGAGCACGGCTCCGGGAATCAGCAGAGAACTTACTCTTAGGCCCTCATCTCTTCTCCTTCTCAACTTTTTTTTTCTCGGAGATCCTCTCCTTTTCTCCTCTTTTTTTTTCTTGGGACCAATCGTTCTTGCAATCTAATAAGATTTGCCCATAGCAATAAATATTGGGTGTAACTCTTTTTCTATTTGCTATGAGCATTTTGGATCCTCCTTCAGATGCCTCCCATGGTCTATATCCATGGGAACCTCTTGACGTTGTAGGTGGCCACAGGTCTTGACCCCTTAGTCTTAGGTGACTCCTGTCCACTACTTCATCTTAATGGGCCATTAACTTGTTAGTTCGCTTCCATTGCCATAAGCCTCTTGTGGAGTCCGTGAATCACGTCACTCATTCACAAATCACCTTAATAGTCACCACCTGCAATACACAGATCTTTGCCTTTGGCAGGATTAATCTGCCAAGTTTAACTTACAGCAACTGTACTAAGCAGTGTTTAATTTTATTCAATAATCAGACTCCCGTCTAGTCTGACGACTTGATACTTGCACTGTAATAACTTTCAAGATGTAAATAAATAGAGGACAAATAAGAATGATATATTGCTAAAGGGGATTTCTAAATGAGAATATATACATAGTTCGTTATAAAAGAAAACTGATAGAATTAATGTTCTTTATACCTAGTAGAAAAAAATTAAAATGCATCTGAAGAACACCATTTGCCACTCACAATTTATTTCTTGAATAAATAAATAAAAAGTAATGATATATTTATCAAAATTCATACTTATGATGGATTAATTTTTATCTCATTTTCAAGGTTGATTTATGATCTTTCTGTACTGTACTAAGCAGCGTTCAGTCTTTTCAATTAATCAGACTCCCGTCTGGTCAATCTTGATGCCTGGCCTAGCTGTGATAGCTTTCAAGATGTAAACAAATAATGCATAAATAGGAATATTATATTGTAAGAAAAGATTTATAAAGTGTTTTTTATTAGGTTCCACAGTCTTAATACTCGTAATATTGAAGTTTATCGTTATATAAAGTGCAGGTTTCAGTCAAAAGAGGAGGAATGAAACAAGATGTTATAGTAGTACTTAATGTAAAATTTTAACATTTCATGGCTGACCGTTTTTGAGTTTTGCCCACAGAGAATTATTAATATACATTGTATTGAAATTTTTCGTTATAGTATAGAGCTTAGATTACATATTCTACTAATCTTCCTATTGTGGGATCTTTAGCTATTTCTAACCTAAAGAAAAATTTTCGTGGTCATCTTTTTCAAGAAATAGAAGGCTTGAAGCATTTAACATTTGGGAAATTTCTCAAAAAAATCCATTCATCTTGGAGAGGATTTCTTTGAACATTTCCAAAATTTAGAAAATTAAGTCGTATCATCTGACTGCATCTCTAAGTTTCAGAGTGACTCTCGTATGGTTTTAAGATAGCTACTTTCCGTACAATAACTAAAATCATAGTTTTTCAAAGTACTTGTGTAAAAGATTTTCCAATAGCTTCAAAGATCTTCGTCGATGACCATGTTACGTTATTTTCAATATGCTTATTATAATATTGTTCACGTTGTAATAAAGGTTTCATTGAAAATTATCAAATTAGAAAAATGTAAAGCTTAAAATTAAGTTTCTATATTAGATATGTATTTGTTCCTATAAAAAAATTGTTCACTTTTTGATGCAAAGGTACATTTAATAATTGCTATTTAACACCATCTTTCATAAGAATTTGCCAATAAATAATTCCTTCAAAAGGCTTATAAGGCTCATAAGGCTTCCTTCCTAATTTTTGCCTATTTTCATTAATTAAATTCCGTCATTTAAACCTTTTTTTGTCTTATGATAAATTTTTGAATCCTAATTATTATATTAATAAAATTATATTAATAAAATTTAGATGTACTGCATGATACTATACATCGATGCTAATGCATAAAAAGGCAAAGCACATACTCACCCGAATAGATTTATATATAGAGAGAGAAATAAATAAGCAAGAAAATAGTCATGAAACTAAGGCTCTTCGATGGGCAAAACCACACACGCATAAAGAGGAGAATAATAAATAAGAAAAATCTTGAAGCTAAGACCGCTCGATAGACCAAACCTCAAAAGCGGCTGCCTGGAATTCCCTCCTCTCTCATAGATTGATTTTAATTAACATAGCGGCTTCATTTTTCCCCTTTTCTCGCTATTGAGAGCTATAAAACTATCTTTACACTAGACGAGTGGATTTAACAGGTTATACCGTCATCTACAATTTATTACCAGATTGTTGTTTTCTTTTTAAGGGGATAAAATATAAATGCCTGATAAAAATTTAATTTTATCGCTCTTAGATAATGGGTTTGTATTACGGATTATGGATTTAAAAAGAAAATTATGTAAATTTATATTAAAATTATAAAGTAAGATGATTAGGATGAAATACTGAACAAAAAGAAAGTATAAAATGTAATATCTTCCTTTAATATATTTTCAGTTTATATTAATAAACGGAAATGAAAAGGAAGAGATAAAATTATGAATATTTTCCCTGGTGTTATTTAAAATCACCACAGCCCAGTGGCATTACGACACAGGTCCAAGGTTCGATCCCCGGGCTGGACAAGGTTGACTCAGCCTTTCATCTCTTCAGTGGTTAGAAAACTGAGGACCAAGCATGATTGGGGAGTAAACACTGGGGATTCTACGTAAGGTTGACCACTTAACCCATATTGGACCGCTGTCCTATAAACAGGACAGCAAATAAAATTCCATTTAATAATAAAGTTATAAATATTTTCTGAGTGGATTTTATTTTAACACCTTTAAAATAGACACACTTTAGCATAGTAACAAAAAAATACTGAGAAATCAAATTATATTGTGTAGCAAAATTTATTTTCAGCAGCCTCTTCAAAATTGTCATTTTTTAATCTTTAATTTTATATTCATTATTTTTAATTTTTAAACATTGTGGAGGTTACTTTTAGTTTAAAAACAGAGCTAATAATGTAGCTGAAAGTTTTTGTTGAAAAATATATTTTACATGTGTATTTTGTAAGTATAAAAAAGGTGCCCTAAAATTAAGACGACCGTCCAATCCTGATTATTTTTCTATGAATTCGATATTGCATTGATAGAGCAAATTATTTTCTTATCTTTCGATGAAAACCAGTTCAAACACCTGTTCACACACCTGGACACAACAAGGGGTAAATAGATGTCTATTCTATTCAGAAAACTGGAGATACTTTGCAAGATAAACTTATTCTCTTACTGCCAGTTCAATAACTGCAAGAGAAAACCTACAACAGTATACTTAAAATGTAATGTTGGACTTTGTTTTGACTGTTTCCCCAAATTTCATCTATGAATCAGCCTAATGCAATGTAAGTGATATTTGATGAGTTTTAGTAGTGTAATGGACCGTTGTCCTATTTATAGGACAGTCAATTTCATAAAAAATTAAAAATATATTTTTTTTAATTTTGGTTTTATATACTTAGTTACACCATATTAATGATATGGACTAAGTTTTAATAACTTGCAGAAATATTTAGTTGGTGTGGTACAATATGGGTTAACCGGAACATATATTTCGCACACCAGGGCTCTTGGTCTCGGAAACGGAGATTGGCACTGTACACCCTCGCTGTTTCACCCAGGAGTTTAGTTTAGTTTCTTTGTAATCACCAAGTACATTTTTGTTGCTCAAGTTTACTAATTTTTATGATCCGAGTATTTTTTTTACAATATTTCCTTTTTCTGAAATAAAAAAGAAGAATTATTAAGGGGACATAGTACCTTTCAAGCTGAAAAGTTTTCATTAAAAAACTTTTTTTATTCAATATAGTAAACTGCTTTGGTCTGCTTAGAATAAAAATTTTCCTACATCATTAATAAGCGTCTTTATAAAAGTTACTTAGTTTTGTTATATAAAACAATACATTTTAAAGTAAGCATAAAATATATACACTAAATAATAAAGGTGAAATCAGCTCACATGCAAAATAATTATTCAAATTTGCCTAAAAGGAACTATCCTTTTATACCAAACAGTAACTAAATATTATTTTTATTCTGCAAACCTCAATTAAATATATTTTATTTTATACCATGACAAAGGCTAATTTTTAATCTTTTAACTTTTTTAAAATTTAAAATGTCATATACTTCTAATTTTTTGGTTTACAGCATAAAACCCTATTTTACTTCAGTTTGGTGTAAAAATTTAGTTTCTAATGCAGATATTTCAAAAGTTATCTTTCAGAAAATTGAATTTCATTTTTTTGTTTCATTTGATATATCTATATATATATATATATCTATATATATATATATATATATATATATATATATATATTAAAAATTACATAAATATATATCTATAATTTTAAAAATTATACTACATGAAATGTCCAACATAAATAATTTTTTCATACTAGAATATTGTTATAGAGTGATGTTCATTCTAACAGGAGTGTTTTATGGTATGATGAATAGAATAAAGGCTGTTACAATGAGTTCCAAAAAGTATTATATCCACTTGAGTATCAGTTTAAATTATAAAAGGAAATTAGAGTGAGTTTTGTACTTAAATCCGAATTTTAAGATTATGGTAGACTCTAGAACCATCGAACGCGAACTACTAGTAGCTCTCAATGAAACTTTCGGTTGATCGCAATGCACTTTAAGCTTCCTAACATGATGAGCAAAATGCAATGATGGCCCCAAAAATTGCCCTCCTTCTTAAACATAATAAATCTCATAAAAAAAGTTTGTTCTCTGTCCATTTTCAGAATTTGCTTGTATAAACTAAAATGTTGAGGTATATATATTCATAAAAATGAGTTTTAGAAGCAATCAAAAAATAACATTTCTTAAAAATTGTTGTTGGAAATACTCAAAATTCAACCCATAATTTAGAAATGTGCTTTTTTTGTTTTACGCTTAGTTAAAGTAGTAGAAAATAGCATAGGAAAAAAATACATATAATTTCTAAAGCATGTAATTAATATTTAGTTACCAACTGTCAAAATAGTAATTTTTGCAAAAACTTGAGAAACAAAAACATTTTTTATTTTATATTACATATTTTTAGTAGAAGGTATGTATGTATACTTCTGAAAAAAAAACCACATTTATAGGACGTACCCTATTTTAGTTCATATATAGCCAATGTAATTCTTTTACTAGATTAGTTTTTTAACTGACAATATTTTACGCTTGTTAGTGATTCGTGTTTTACTTGGCTGATTCATTTTGTTTCCAGAGATAAGAAACTTTTAACTATTCGATATCCAGAGTTATAACCAACACTGTAGAGAACATTTACTATATTTAAAATCATTATTAAATAGTATGACAGCCAAATACATTGCATGTACTTGTGTATGTGTTTAATGAACACAGAAACTTGCTGTATACATGTACACTCAAAAAATAAATTTTGTAGTTTAAACTTTGTTTATTTAATTAAAAAAAACCAGAAAAACCCCACAGTAGTATTTTTATGTTTTTAGAGGTGCAAACGACTACGATCTCCATTTACGAAGTATTCACTTATACGGAGATTTATCGCTTGACTTCGTACAAGTGAGTTTCTACTGTATATAGTTATTATCGTTTACATCAAAAGCATTTGCTTTTTAATGAGTGAAAATAGTTTAATAGATTCACCCAAGTTGTAAGTAGAAAAATATTTTAATTTAAAATAAAAACAAATTCTAGACCTAAAATCAAACTAGAATGTTTCATGAGAAGAAGTATTAAGTGTTTACTATTTTCTTACCAGATTTTTATCAAGAGTAAAAATGAGAAATTAAACATTCAGGTTCTCACTGTTCGAATAGAAGAGGAATACATTCATCACCACATTTTATGATAAATATTAATAATTTTCTTTTGATCAAAATAGAGTAAACTCACGAATACGCATCACTCATGGGTCCTGAAGAGTGACAGGCGAGTGAATAACTATTAAGTAAATGTTAAGTAAGACGCCATTTTTCGAATAATTTGATTGAAAACGATAGCAATTTATCAATCAAGTGTTTACCCAAGTTACAAAAAAGATTTTCATTTTAAAGATAAATAAATAATCCTGATCCAAAATCTGATGAAACGTTACCACGGGAGTAAGAAAAATCGTTTACTTATATATTTTTCTACATTAAATATATGTCTTTACAACGTCTAGTTTCTGCATTCTCCCTGAAATTACATAATCAGGAATTTTATGCATGAGACTGGTGAAGGCAGGATGAGGGAAGAAAAGAAGAATTGAATATTTAGTAAAAAGAAATTTTTCATTTACATATACTAACATACAGTAGTTATGACAGTAGTAAAAAAAAATTTATTTCAGAGTTAAAAAGAAAACAAAATACCTTATTGTCGAAGCAAGACACATAGCTTAGTGTACAGTAACATTTCTCGTTATATTTTTTAGTTGGGCAGCATCACTTCATTTCAGTTAAAAATTTCCCCTTAAAACCCTTCACCATGAATAGAAATTTTAGATTTCAAAAGAAGATAAATATGCAATGTTTTATAATCATCAAATAAAGAAAAACTTTAGATACATTCTTAACATCATCATTTCTTCATCATGTAAGAAATGTTAGATCTTAAGATACAATTGTATAGAAGGTAGAAATATTTAAATGTTACGTACTAAAAAAAAATAAAATTAATAATAGAGACAAGTATAAAAAAAATATTTCAAGAATTCTACCAGATAAAGAAAAGCACAAATAACTTTATAGTTAATAAATATATGTTATATATCGTTATATTTTAATTTAAATTCATTTCAGTTGAAATCTTAACTAAAAAAATGAACTTAGTTTAAATAAAAAGCAAATTATTTCATTAAATAATAAAAAAGCAACTACTGTTACACGCAAAAGATTCTTACATAAGGATTCAAGAAATTTCAATCTGAAAAATACAATTCGATAGTTAAAAGGTAATAAAATTAAAGTGACCTTAATTAAAAAAAATAAAACACAGTATGCAAGTCCTCTAGAAATAGAGGCAATTAGAGTAAAATGATATTCTATACTTAATGTAAACCAATTAATGCAAACATAATAAACTTTAAGTAGTATAAGGTTCGTATTATAAAGATTTTAGGTTTAAATGAAATTTTTTTCAAAGTAAATAAAAAAAAGTTTTACTGTTTTAAGCAAAAGATAATTAAGTTGATGAAAAAAAAAGCAAAATGTTGTCCAAAAAGAAATTAAATGTTAGTTTAATCTCTTTAGCAGATAATTGTGTGATAGTGAACGTTACTGCATTTTGCATCGTAAATAAGTATTGAATAATTAATAAAACTTAATATTTCAAATATTAACGTACTAAGTTGGTAGATTAGATGAGAACGTTCATATTTTAAAGATTTTAAGTTTAAATGTAATTTTTTTTCAAAATAAATTGTAAAAAGGCTATACTGTTTTAAGCAAAAGATAATTAAGTTCATGAAAACAAAGCAAAAAGTTATCCAAAAAGAAATTAAATGTTGGTTTAATCTGTTTAGTAGATAATTGTGTGATGGATAACTTGGAGATAATGCTACTGCATTTTGCATCGTAAATAAGTCAAACCGTCATTCAAAATCATTTTCAGAGAAATATTATTTAAGTGGTCTGGTACCATTTAGCTGTTTAAAAAACCAAACTTCACTCTTCTTTAACTTAACATAATTATACAGTAAGAAAAATATTTTTCTTACTCGCTGTTAAGAATTCTTTGATTATATAACATAAATCTTTTTAAGCGTAAATGGAATTTTTCTTAAATAAAAATTTGAATGATTAATTTTTAAACTATTCGATTATGCACATCAATGCACTCTTTGGAATAAATACATTTATGTGTTTGACAAACTTTTGTGTTTTTTTTTCAAATGATAAACTATCGTACTATTTTCGAAGTAAAATTTTAATTAACAAATTTTATTATTTAAATAGTTTAAATTAAATAAAAATAAAAAATAATTTTCCTGCGTGAACATATATTTATATCAACCTTCTTTGTCATCTTATAAACATTACATTAATTTTATGTAAAAATATTTTATAATAATATACTGTGTTATGGGAAATCATATAACTGTAGAAAAACAATAACTCATTTCAGTTGTTTAAAATTTTTCTGTTTAATATACAAAATTTTGGGTACCATTTTTTCGATACAAGATACATAGCTTAGTGTACAGTGATAATTTCATTTTTCTGATAAATATTTTTTAGTTTTAGAAGATTGAAGATATAGTTGACTTTGTCAATTATAAAAGCAGTTAAAAAGTACTAGACTCCTTAAAACCCTTCGATATTTTTTTATTATAAGCAATTTTAGATTTCTAGAAAGAAGATAAATATGCAATTTTTATAGACATCTAAAGTAGATATTTAGAAGAACTTTAGATTTTTATCATTCATCATCATCCTCATTTCATCACATCATTCTTATCGAAAATGTTAGACTCTTAAGATATGTCAGTTGTATAGAAATGTAGAAAGTATTTGAAAATTTAAATAATTCTTACCTTAAAAATGTATCAATGTAATTGAAATTTACTGTGCTAAAAAGAGCAAGTACAACCAATTTTGATAATACTAATTCTTTTACAAGCAGTAGCTCCCATATTTTTAGATAAATATATTGTTTAAAGTCTTGATATTTTTCTAAAAGATCATATCTATCTATATATCTTTCTATAAAGTAGAAAGAGATAACTACTTTAATATTTTCAATAGAATCTACGGTAGAGGTAATAAGTACTGATTTATAAAACAACCCCTCTTATCGAAATTGTTAGACTCCTGACGAACGACAGTTGTATCAATATATGTAGCAATAATATTTGAAAATTGAGCCAAATTTAATATAGAATCTACACATATTTTAAATTTACAATGCTGAAAAAGGGTATTACAACAATTTCCAATTCTACTGATCTTGTAGTTACGGACAGCTGTAGCAGTTTTTCCATCAAAATGACAAAAATGTAAAATGCCATCTCCCACGATACAAATTGCTATAAAAGTTTTCCATAGGATGCAAACTTTTTTTTAAAAACCAGTGTAAAGAGATAAAATAGATACTTATTTTAGTCATCTCAAAAATTTCACAACACTTATTACTTATTTCCATGAATTTCCTAAACAAAATACTCATGCGTGTTTTGTACGCATTTTCTTCCCTTTAACATAGTATTACCGCTAATAAAACAATACAATTACGGCCTTTTCTTTTATAATAGGGCAGTGATAATCCTGTCAAAAGAAATACACCTACCTATATTTCTTTATATACTTTTTAACATAAATCACTTCGCAATGCAATATTTATTGTCTTGTAGTTATGGCCAGCTGTAGCAGTTTTTCCTCCCAAATGACAAAAATGAAAATGCCATCTCCCACTATACAAATTGCTATGAAAGTTTTCCATGGGATGCAAACTTTTTTTAAAACAGTGTATAAACATGAAATAGATACTTATTTTAGTCACTTCAAAAATTTCACACTTATTACTTATTTCCATGAATTTCCTAAACAAAATGCTCATACGTGTTTTGTACGCATTTTCTTTTCATTAACATAGTATTATCGCTAATAAAACAATAAAATCACCGTCTTTTCTTTTATAATAAGGCAGTGAAAATCCTGTCAAAAGAAATACACCTACCTATATTTCTTTGTATATTTCTTTGTATACTTTTAACGCAAATCACTTCGCAATGCAATATTTATTTTTATAAATACATACTCCTGCGTGACACATTTTACTATAATTGGTTAAAATTTCAATTAAATTCCATTTAAAAAGTATATAAAATAATTGTGTTCCAGGTATTCAAGCAATAACAAATAATACTTTGTAAAATATTTTATAAATTTCCTTTCTAAATAAAGAAAATATTCTACAAATGCGAGTCAAACTGCCGCCCATAAATGTTTTGCCACCCCGGACAGAAGCGCGGTTTGTCCGGCTCTGAAGCAGCTCCTGATGCAACCCCCTATCTTCAGAGAATACATCATTTAAATCCTTTTGATATTTTTCATAAAAGTCAATTTCAGATTTCTGAAAAGTAGGGGCGATAAATATTCTATTCTTCTTAATAGACACCTCAAGCGGAAGCAATAAGTACAGTTTTATAAAACAATCCCTCTTTTCGAAATTGTTAGACTCCTAAAATACGTCAGTTTTATCGACCAAGCCTCAAACGCTGCCGTCTGGAATTTTCCCACTTGTTGGCGAGGCTACTTGATTAACACCGACTCCATTGTACTCGCCTCATCAGAGAGCAAGGCAATATCAGCAGACAATCATATTATTATGCAAGGAGGGCTATTTATTGAAAACATATAGGCGAAATTATTGATTAAATTTCGTCAGCATTTAAGCAAGTAAGAAGAATTATATCTCTACTTCTTTGATGCTCTCCGGGAAAATAAAACTTTTCGGATAGTCAATTGTTTAAACATCTTGAAAATCATCAGCGTGTTTTAGAAAAATGTGGTAAATATTTCAACGATTTCTCAAGTAAGCTGAAGAAGCTTGTAAATTGAAATTACTTTTAATTTAGTGGTTAAATGGAGTACATACAGGTTGCAATTCACTAGAAAAATTATCCTTAAAAACTGAGCCATTGATCTGCAGAATTGTTTAGGCATATGAGATTCCTATTTAGTACATTATGGTTATACATACACGCATATATGAATAAATTTTGTTACTAAATTATACATTTTCCTACCACCACTGAGCCTAAAGATGTCCTAGATCTTAATATATGTATATATATATATATATGTATATATATATATATATATATATATGTGTGTGTGTGTGTATATATATATATATATATATATATATATATATATATATATATATATATATATATATATATATATATATATATATATATATATATATATATATTAAGGCCTGTGCCATCTTTAGGCTCAGTGGTGGTAAGAAAAATGTGCAATTTAGTAACAAAATTCTCTAAATTTACCTTCCTTAATTTATGCAATAATTGTACTATATAAGAAAATGAATAAAAAGATCCAATGATGGCTTTATATTGATGCAAATACATATTTGCATCAGTATAAAGCCATCATTGGATTTATTTTTCTTTTAATCACGTTCTAAAACAATAATATATATTTTTTAAATAATTCATGTGGTAGTGTTTAAAATGCGCCTCAAGATGAGTTTTCATGACATTTACTTGAGTTATTTGATTTTATCTGTTTTTATTCGGATATTTATTTCTTTATAATATCATTCATCATTTTCTCTGCCAATCTATTATATAGCTATTACTAACAGCGCAGTCGTTAGTAAAATTAAAAGTTCAATATTTCATTTAATTCAGAATTTCATTTATGTCACGTGATTATTATTTTTAGTTTGATATGTACCTCGGTTCTTTTTGAATAATGTATATAAAGATTTTTACGTTAGTAGAGTACAAGGATTAATCGCCAAATATATAATTTTTTATTTCTTTAGTTTATGTTTCTTAAGTTAATGAAAAATATTAAATTTAAGTAAAATGTGTTATTTAAATTATAAGAATGAGTTATCTTGTTTCCAAAATTGTTTGTATTGCTGGTATGTAATATAATCTAACATTAATTTAGAATTTTGAAATAAATTTATGCTTTATTTTAGGAACATTAATTACCCAGAAGAAGACTGGGAGTAAAGCGGCTAGTTAGCAATGTCGCTTTGGTTTCTAAAACATTATTGAGTCTAACATACTTTCTTTACAGATACTGATGGCTGATTGCAATGCTAATATTGCCATACTGATTGCAGTGTAACTCAATATATTTTCCATTGTCTTTTTGTTTATAGATTCCTAAAAGAACTCAATTTTTAGCACATTGTATACGGGACACGTACTAGTACGTTTTCTGACGATTGATACTTGAGCTCGAGCCACATACTAGTACGAGTTAGTGTAACAACATGGTTTGTTTGTGGGTACAAAAATAACGGTATATACAGGAAAACAAAGCGGAATGTTCTTGTCTACTACATAGATTATGGAAAAATTTAGACAAATAAGAACTAGTTTTTACATTTTTAGTTTTATGATTGCTCTTTTCATTTTTTTTATAATGTAAAAATGTTTATATATAACATAATTCTAAAAAATTTAAATTATATACTACTATTTCTATTTGATTTTTCATATTTACGACACCATTATAAATTTATCCACTGAAAATATATTTTTTGTTTACAAAAACCTTATGGTTTTTATTTATATATTTCTATTTCTATTTTTGATTATATATTTCAATATAAAATACGAAAAGTGGGTTAAAAAAATAAATAATTTTCGATCTATTGAGATTTAACTGAATAACTAAATTTAAGCGCAAAACGCCCGCTCCTGGTACAATTCCGCTGCGAAATGTACCCGCACACAATGTGTTAAGACAACTTTTAAAATAAATATTCAAAGATTTTAATGTGATTAATAAACTTACTGTAATTTTGATGTTCGTATGTAAGTAGTGAATTGTTTCAAACGAAAATATATTTTAAAAAACCCTGTATTCTACGAATGCTCTCAACCTTTAAAAGTTCATTGATATTTATTAAAATTAGGTTATACATGTTACCTATGAATTTTATGAATGGGAAATATGTGAAATATAATTTTACATTCCTTCGGGGGGCGAGGATATGGGGTGGTAGTGGTGTAACTGTTAAACTATCCCTTTCTACAGCGTGTAAGTACAACTTCCTTAAAATATTAATTATATTGAGAGAAAAAGGAATAATTATCATTAAAATGGTGTAATAAATAAATAGCAAAACAATTCGTAGGATTTGTTTTGGTTAAGTATTTTTATTTGGGTTCATGAGGGGAGAAAGATTGAAATAATTGTTTTCCCATGTAAAGTAAGTTTAAAAATTTATATTTCAAAAAGGATAATTAATTAAGTGTAGTGATACCATTTAAGGTTATACATGTTACCTATGAATTTTATGAATGGGAAATATGTGAAAAATAATTTTATTCCTTCGGGGGGCGAGGATATGGGTGGTAGTGGTGTAACTGTTAACTATCCCTTTCTACAGCGTGTAAGTACAACTTCCTTAAAATATTAATATATTGAGAGAAAAAGGAATAATTATCATTAAAATGGTGTAATAAATAAATAGCAAAACAATTCGTAGGATTTGTTTTGGTTAAGTATTTTTATTTGGGTTCATGAGGGGAGAAAGATTGAAATAATTGTTTTCCCATGTAAAGTAAGTTTAAAAATTTATATTTCAAAAAGGATAATTAATTAAGTGTAGTGATACCATTAAGCGTCATACATGTAAAAATTTTAATGAAAAATATAAAAATAATTTTACATTCTTAGATATGTTAAAGGTTCGAAATTCTACGCGTGTAAGTACAACTTCCTTAAATATTAATTATATTGAGAGAAAAAAGAATAATTATCATTTAAATGGTTAATAATAAATAGCAAAACAATTCGTAATTTGTTTTTTAAAATTTTATTTTTCATGAAAAAGATTGAAATAATTTTTTCGTAAAGTAAGTTTAAAAATTTATATTTCAAAAAGGATAATTAATTAAGTGTAGTGATACCATTAAGCGTCATTAGCGTAAAATACAATTAATCGCAAAAACATAAAAAATTGAACAATTATTCATATATCTCTAAAAAGAAGGAAGAAAAAGTTTTAACAGGTGGTTTCGCTTCTAAACCACTATCCTGAAAGTGTTACCTATCCTTTAAAAGAAAACTGAGATTTTTTTGACTTCGCCGAATATAAAAATACTTAACTTTTAAAAATTTTAATATTTTTAACTCAATTATTTTTAACTCAATGTACTCAATTTTATAAGTGAAATTTCTGAGCTAAAATATTACACTAATGTAAACCGCATGCTTATTCTACTATATTACCCCACAATCTTTTTCATAATTTTCCTTTTTTAGCCAAAGAATCAAACAAGTACTAAATATAAAGAGCACCGCAATGATTAGTGGTACATAAGTAAGCTTAAAATTTTTACTAATTGTATTTAAAACCATAAAGTATACTTAATTTAAGTGAAATGTTTTTTTTTTATTTCTTTATGTTGAGTATACAATTTTATAAAATGAACGGAATTTGAAAGCATTTGAAATTCTAAAAGAAATGCACATTTTTCTTAAAAAATTCATGAAAAAATAATATTATTTACAAAAGAAAGAAATTATAAACATTGATTAAACTGACGTCATAATAATTTTCATACAAAATTTTACGACTTTCAGAAAGATTTTTTTCAACAAGAGTACCTAATTACTTAAAAGGAATTGAGAAAAACTTATTTTTATAATTTTCTTATTATGGTAACTTACTCTAAATTGTCCTCATTAAACTAGGATTAAGTTTT
>CM063502.1:63465802-63550802 GCA_032207245.1 Pardosa pseudoannulata | reverse complement strand
GCTTGGCTTAAGTTTTAGAAAGGGAAAATTAAGAAGTGTAATTGAGTTTCATTTAAAATTTGATACAGATTTACTGAAGTTTGATAAATCTTTTTTCAAAACGTAATTCACAAATTATATAACCACTATTTGTAACCCTCTAGGAATACTTATTTTATTGTTTATTCGTATTCCTAAGTGTTTAAAATAATTACTTTCACACTTTTTCTTTTGTTAAAGGGTAATAAAGTTAAATGTAATAATTTAAAAATACCTTACCTTACATATATTTTATGATGATTTCCTTTTCTTAATAGGCTTTTTATCATACATTTCAAAACCCGAATTCCCAAACTTTTTGACCAATTTTTATAAATTGAATTTACATTGACTTTCACCAAAAAAGTTAATTTTTCTCTCAAAATTAATAGTGCTGTTGTAAATACCATTTGGCTTAATAGAAGTTTTAAAAATGAATATTAAGGAAATTTTCAATATAATTTTATTTAATTTTATGTAAAATTAGAGTAATAAAGTTTTACTAATGTTTGATAACTCTTTAATTCTCAGAAATTACACAACCTCTTTTTGTACCACTTTTAGTGTAATTATTTTACTGTTTATTTATTTATATTTCTAAGGATTCAAAATATATAATTTTAGTCCCTGTTTCAGATAGATATAAGATCAGCACTGTTTCAGATAGATATAATTTTTTTTTTAATTTTTAAATAACGAGAATATTGAGAAAACTTAAAAAACTCACGAGTAATAAAATTTTAGTAAAGTTTGATAATTCTTTAACTGAGCCTAACTCTTAAATTACATAAACAGTTTTACAGTAATTTCAGGGTAATTATTATATTGTTTATTTATGTTTATAAATATTTAAAATTATTATTTATACTCTTTTCTTTAGTTAAGGGATACTCCATTGTTTAGAGTAATAATTTAAGAATGCCTTACCTTAAATACTTTCCTATGTTTATATCATTTACTTAATAGGCTTCCTTTTAAAATGTTCTATTTCAAAGGATTTTTGTAATTCAAATTATTTTTTATAGAAAATCAAAATCCTTTAACTAAATTTTAATTTTTTAAAAAGTATATTTAAATGCATATGCCTATGGACATTTTTTATAATAGTCTGGTATAAAGGCTTTAAAAAATTGATAGATTGTAGTTTTAATTTCCTCTTAAAATCAAGCAAAAAATTTAAGCATTTTCTTGATTCATTGTATTCAACACTTTTAACTTAAAAAGTTTATATCCTTCAAGGTAAGTAAGATGAAAAATTTCAGAGTGTTATTATTTTAGAAGATTCGAAATGTTTATTGTAAAATAGGTCAAATTATGTATAATACCAACGTTACTCATTCAAAAGGCATTTTATTATATATAGTCAAAACAAACAATGGGTTTAAAACCATTCTAATTAGCCTTAGCTAACTATTTTTCCCATCTTTTAACTTCATATCAAAGTTTTATGGTTTCATTTACTGTTCATTTCTATAATTTGAGAGGACAATAGGAATTTACTATAAAAAGTAAGTTATTGATTTATGTTATTAACTTGAAATGCTGAAAAACTATACTGGGGTTTAGAGCGAATCAACAGGTAAGTTATTCCCACAGGTAAGCCCTGGATTTTATTCAAACGGTAAAAAAAAATCAATATAGGTTTCGGGGCAGATTTGGATTATAACAGTAACAAATATTGGTAATATTTTTTTTTATATATAAGGTAATACTAACAGCATTTTCTGCTTTGTGAATTATAACGATAATTATAATACATGTCTAACATTAAAGGGAAATTTTAATCAAAAGCTTTATAGATTACTTTAAAAGTGAACTATCATCCTTAAAACTTCATCCTAGGGACTATACTCCATATACTATTGTAATATTCATAACTAACAGTTATAACATTCATGTGTAACAATGATCAGAAATTATTATGTATAACTACTTTGTTGTCCTCAGGTTGTGTTAAAAAACTTTAAAGGATTCTAAGGCTGCAGTAGACGTTCAGCTGGGTGAAATTTGCCTCAAAATTCGTTAATTCTAGTTATTACATTTAACTGTGAAGGATGACTAAGAATAAGAATCAAAGTGGGTGTTTTAATATCCATTACTTTATAATTAATATAAATATTATCATAGCAGAAAATTTCGTTATTACTAATAACGATTTTAAAGATTTTTTTAAACAAACATTTTCGGCCTCTTCGATTATTTGAAACACGCCAGGTGCATTTCTAACTCTCTTATATCTTTGAAATAAATCGACAATTTACCTTGTAGAGCATCAAATAAAAGTTAGTAAAAACTAGATTTCTAACAGTAAAAATCTACTATTTATTTTTTAAATTAAAGGAATTACTATACATATTTATATACAAAATGGATATTGCTATATATATATATATATATATATATACATACACACATATATATATGTATATACATATATATATATATATATATATATATGTATATATATATATATATATATATATATATATATGTCAGGTCTACAAAAGGGGTAGTTGGAAATTACGTGAGTTAAAAGAGATTTTAAAAAGGGAACTCTTTTATAATAATAAAAGAAATAAAAAAGACCCACGCCGGAGTAAGCTTTTAGGATAATCCGGTCAGGTGGAAGCATTTTCGACTAATCTGATGAGCTTGCAAAAAGAAATCTTTGAGTCAGCACGTGGTCATGGAACTGTGAACACCTCTTCCACTCTTAGTTCCGCCACGAACAATGAAAATGGCGCAAGTTGCTCTTACTTAGAACTATGAGTTGATAAAATTATTATTATCAAGAAGACTGTTTTCCATTCGCCTTTACTCTGGATCATGACATTACACACACACCCACCCACACACCCACCTACCCACACACACTCACTCACACAACTCACACCCACCCACCTACACACACACACACACACACACACACACACACACACATATATATATATATATATATATATATATATTATATATATATATATATATATATATATATATATATATATATATTTGTGTGTGTGTGTGTGTCCTACGAATGCTTATGACGACTGTTAAGTTTTACTCTAAGATCTAAAAAGTATTTTAAGGATAAAAATAACCATATTAACTTGAAAGGGCTGTGCATGGAACATTTCAAATAACGGCCCTTTTGAAACAATTAATAATTGATAACTTCTAGAATTATTAATATTTTCTCTTGAAATTTTATACACTTTCAAATAAATAATTTGCTAATATATAACATCAAGTAGATTCTTAAAAAAAAATTATTTAATTTTTAAATTCCATTACCACCTTAAAACATTTCTGTGGGACATTTTTTTTTATTACGAGAAGCAAGATTTATATTATTCTTTATAAAATATTTATTAGGCTAAAAAAATTAATCGATTCTTTTAAAATACAAATCAATATAAATGGCTTCGTGTTATTATATACACATTTTGAAGTTTTTATTTATTTAAAAGGGAGAATGAATTTGCGTATATTTTACTGTATATCTAGAACAGATATGAGATTAGTTCAGTTATTTGTTTTCGTTATTACAATAATTTGATATACAGTTTGATTTACAATTTTTGTAAATACTTCACATTTTACATACCAACTTTAGTTGATAAGAAAGTGTATAAAATATTAGTTATTTCTACATTTAGTTTTTACCTTTTAGAGTAAAAAACATACTATGGAAACATCTAAGCCAGTTATACAATTTCTTAAGATTGCCAAAGGGGATAATTAAATAAAATTTATTGAAATTAAAATAATCTAAGAGTAAAAATATTTATACACAAAGAGAATGGACTTTGTACACAAAAAAGATAATACGTAGATATTATTAAGCAGGAATAGATATTTTGTGTATTACTTTTTTAAAGTTTCGAAGATGTATGGCTAACTGTAATACATGAAATGCACTTCAGTCATGGATCATTAGATACATAAAAGTAAAGCTTATAAAAATAGCTTTTTGAAACAAAAGGGACTTATTTATTCCAAACAGTAAAAGTTTATTTTATAATTTACTTAGCAACGCATAACTACAAATGAATGTTAGTAGACATATATTTATATTCAAATATAGTATAAAATCATACTAGTGACTTCAACATAAACTCAATTATAATCTCGTCATAATTATACTTTAGTGAAGCTTTTCCTAGAATATCTTAATACTCATTGTTCTGCTATACATACTATAAAGCGAAAGTCTTCACAGAAATAGAATTATAAAACCCATATAAAATTATTCGTCATTATATTTTTCTAAGGCACGTATCACACGAGAGGAAAATAGGCACTGACAACTGTTTTGTGCTAATGTTTCGTCCTACATCAGGGGGAAAATTCTCTACCCCACTTAGATTTTCATCCGACTGCCGCACGAAACAGTACCGAGAAGCAGTTATTAATATCTTCGTCTCAACATCCATTATAGGTACTCACTTTTCCCACAATTACTTAGTCAGGTATGCTTGTAAGATTCGTTCAAAATGAATGTACATTTCTTATTAAAACATACCTACAATTTTCTTACAGCATTATATTATAATTTTTCTATATTTTGCTTTGAGAAATTATTTAAATGTAACGCCATGGTAGTATTTTATATCTCATCAATTCATCGTCAATTTTTAGCGATATTTTCTATATGCAAGGAAGAAAGCAATTAACTATATCATTACAACATTTAAATGGCATCTAGTTGTATAATAAAACCTCCATACTGATTAAAACATTAGTAACTATTTAATGTTATCATGAATTTGGAAAACGAAATAACTAGTCATTATTACTATTTATTTAGTAAACTTAAGATTGAAGCGTTTAAGATTTTGTCACCTTTTGCACAACATATTAGATTATACTTAAAGAAAGTGACGCAATATAGAATGGGGAGAATTTTCCAGAATTAATGCGGAATTTCTTTTGCATGCGCAATTTTACTTAGATAATTTTACTATTTGAAGGAAATTATTAGTTATGGTTTAAACTTCTTTTATTTAAATCTATTCTTTTTACATATTTCTGAAGTAGTTTTTCTGAAAAACGTATGCGTATTTACTTAACTACGCATAACTACAAATAAATGTTAGTAAACATACATTTATATTCAAATATAGTATAAAATCCTACTAATGACTTCAACATAAACTCAATTATAATCTCATCATAATTATACTTTAGTGAAGCTTTTCCTAGAATATCTTAATACTCATTGTCTGCTATACATGCTATAAAGCGAAAGTCTTCATAGAAATGAATTATAAAACCCATATAAAATTAATCATTATTATATTTTTCTAAGACCCATTCTTGTGTATATTGTATACATTCAACCACTTGTAACATGTATATATCTTTCGGGCAATGATTAATTACTTTACTTTTAACTAATAACTATACAGTAGATCAAATACCAAAACATAGCCTGTATATCTGCAAAGCACTTTTCAGTTCATCGACTCAGCTAACTCAAATGGTAGTTATTTTGTTTCGTTATATATATAAAAAGTCCAAAATCCGTAGGTGAAATATCGATGCCGATTTTCGCTGATCTTAGCACATTTAGTGACGCTTTTCCCTTCCAATTGTTCTGGAAAATGTTTTGAATTGCACAATAAAACGTCAATAAAGAACAGGTACTCTTTTCATTTACAGAAATCCCAAACACAAACACACACATGTAAAAATACATACACACACTTGCACACCATAAGATTATGTTATATGAAATGAAAAGAAAACATATGTCTCACCGTGTGTGTATGTATGTGCATAAATGCATTCACACGTGCCCTCATACACATGCATACACACACACTCTTACACACCGGTATGTTTAAATGCTAATATGTAATTGAAAGACAAATGTAAAAGAAACTTGAACGAAAAACATCAAAAGCCAGTTTTAATTTTGGGTTATAAAAAATGAAGAGTTTATATACTTTTATGTAGCAATTAGTTAAATCAACTCATCTTTATGGAAGAATTAAATAATTGGGAATACAGTTCCTTTAAAATTGGTTTTAAAATAATAGACAGAGAAGTAAAAATGCTAATGATGTGTCTTACATAATAAACCAAACATCTTAGAGCTTAATATTTGAACTTTCGAGCAAAAAAGAAATATTTTTCTCCTGAAGGTAACATTTAGATATGCTTAATTAAAAGTCTGTCAAACTGGATCAAAAATAACAAAAAAATATTTAAACATGATTTTGAATCGTAACCTTTTGTCTGCCAATATTTTATATTAAATACGGAATTTCACTAAAACATCAAATTTGCTTTCTTATATTTGAAGATTACGTTGTTTCTCCGAAACGGAAATCATTTTTCTGTATTTCAGATAATACGAAGTAGATTTTTAAAATGCCTATATCACTGTATTTAATTTATATGAATGAGCATACTTTTAATTTACACATTGTCACTTTCAAGTTTATAAACTCATATAACTTTCTTATCTAACAACTTATCTATGTTTTCAAATATTGCTCCCCGAGAAATGATTAAAGCATGTTTGTTTTTATTAGCTCTACTGTACGTCAATTGAAAACTAAGACATAATAGTGTATCTCACTAGAATGAGTTATATAAATAGTTTAAATGCAACAAATCATATTTTGCCCAAAATTAGTTCTGGAACTTTAAAAATAAGTCCTTAAATGATAGAAAAATGATGTACATTATGTAAGAAATTCTTGTTTTCTCTGTCCCTCTGATAACTTTAACATTAAAAATAATACTCAAAACTTTAACATGGTTAACCCTCTGACTGCTCATCCCGCGATTTCCACGGGCATGTGTTTTCTTCCTTTATTAAGAAGCACATTCGGCCTTTTTACCGTTTAACCAGTCGAATAAAGTATATACAGTATTAGACATTTAATTTAGTAATAAATAGAATTATATGACTAGAACTAGAGTTATATTAGATAACAGAATTATAGATAGTATGTTATAAATAGAAGTTAACTGTATTTCAATTCTCCAATATATATATATATATATATATATATATATATGTATATGTATATATATATATATATATATATATATTTACATATGTATATATATATATATATGTATATATATATACATATATATATATAGATATAAAGATAGATAGATAGATATGGATATAGATATAGATATATACTTGAACTATGCAACAAAAAATACCCAATTTTAATAGAGATCTCGGTTTACAAATTGAGCAGTCAGAGGGTTAATAACAAGCTTGCATTATAAAACAATGCATCACATATTACAGTAGCCTATAACTTCTCAAACGTTATCGTTAAGCCTTATAATACAACGTTCAGTTGATTGAAGAGATTCGCGCAAGATTTTCCTTTATAACGGAGAATAAGCGTTAAGCTAAAGCCATACAATATTTATGACGGGTAAAATTATGTATAAATTAATTATTTTATTATCTAAACCACTGATTGCTTGTAACCTCCATAAAGTTTTGACTAAGGACTTGATTCTCTTATTAAACCTTATACTCCATCTTCTACTTTACATTCAACCACTTGTAGCAACAACTTTAGTTGGTTGGGTTAGATTCTTTTAGCTTTAGTTGAATTTTACATTATACATAAGTTACTGAATGTTGAATATGGCAAAAATATTGCTAGTGGTGAGCATCTTTGAAGGATTTCTTTAGAGAAACATATACTCCATCTTCTACTTTACATTCAACCACTTGTAGCATCAACTTTAGTTGGTTGGGTTGGATTCTTTTAGCTGTAGTTGAATTTTACATATGCATAAGTTACTGAATGCTGTATATGGCAAAAATATTGATAGTGGTGAGCAGCTTTGAAAGATGTCTTTAAAGAACCATGAGGACATAGCAGAACGCGAAAATTCTCAAGTACTATGTCTGACTCAATTTTTAGAAAGAGTGAGAAAATTTATATTTAGTTTTTATATTATTTATGTAACAGTTTGATATACTCTTTTTTGACTTCAGATATAAAAACTTAACCCACAGAATTAAAAAAAAGGAAAGAAAAAGATAAAATAAAATACATTGATGCTGACAGTTTCTAGTTCTGTCGAGTGGTAAAGTTTACTGATATCTTACAACACAAGATGTCCATCAGTAGAAAAATCTCCCCCTCATAAGTTAAGAATGACATAAGATGAATTGTATACTACCACCGAATAGTATACTAATACTATAGTATACTGCCTCGAAATTTCATGTGATTCTGTCACACGAGATTTCGAACACATTGTTATTAGAGTTATAAGATGAATTGTATACTACCATCGAATAGTATACTAATACTATAGTATACTGCCACCGAATAGTATACTAATACTGTAGTATACTGCCACCGAATAGTATACTAATACTATAGTATACTGCCATCGAAATCTTGTGTGATTCTGTCACACGAGATTTCGAACACATTGTTATTAGAGTTATAAGATGAATTGTATACTACCACCGAATAGTATACTAATACTATAGTATACTGCCACCGAATAGTATACTAATACTGTAGTATACTGCCACCGAATAGTATACTAATACTATAGTATACTGCCTCGAAATTTCATGTGATTCTGTCACACGAGATTTCGAACACATTGTTATTAGAGTGCTAATAACAATGAGTTTAGGGAATACAGTAATGCCAGTACTCAGTATGCTGTTTAGGTATATAAACAGTGTATGACTACTTCGGAGAAAGTGTTACAGAATCTCAATTTTTTTTCTCATAGTTATACGTTTTATGCAGATGTTGAATTCCCGTTTTGGCGGATCCCCTCTCGGCGGCCGGAAGCGGGAAGTGGCCGTAGCGGACTCTGGAGGATCCCGGCCTGAGATCCAACAGAAGACCATGTGCGGACAGGTGCGGAAATTGCTCGACTTCATAAGGTAAGGAGTTTTGAAAACTTATTTAATCTACATAGCTATTAAAATTTTTGTTTTAATCAAATTAAAAGATCCCTTTGTATCATTGAGTTGCAGTTCTGCAACATACGTGAAAATTGATGTAATTTTAATAGCGAGCTTTAAAATAGGAATTTTCTGATCGTTACTATACCTGCAATTAACGCAACCTCCTCTTAGAATTATATCAAATGGTAATAAAATTGGGGGTGTTGCATGGGGGTAACTCGAAGAAAAACATGCCTCATGTAACTATTTGCCAGAAAGCTGTTAGTCAAAAGAGGACATATCATACTCTATAGGTGCACCCACTCTATTCGTCTACAAACAGTAACCCACTGAAATTTTTTCAAACACAGCAATTTTATGTTCTTTCCTCGGTAATTTCTTTATGTGCAATCATTTTTTCCTTTCATTATGAAAAAAAAATTAAACATAAGAGAAAAGAACACTTATAATAATATAACAAAAGAATTACCCTGAAATACTTCAATTTCGGGAATAAAATCTTGAATTTGGCGCACGAGTCCCTTTGCATCCCTTCTTGCACAAAAATACTCCAATTTCTTTATTTAAACATGATTTTTGTGTAAAGTTTGCAATATTACAGTAGTGAAAAATATTGTAAAATTATAAAATAAAGTTTATAATATTTAGAAAAAACATGCGTTTTTTCTATTTCCAGGAACTACACTATTTGTGATAATAAATTTTATTTCTATGTTTTAAAATCTTTTAATAATTTTTTACGTGTTTGAGAAATGATGCATTTGAACAATTGAAGATATATTTTTCAACTCGGGGTTGTTGAGATACAAAGGGTTAACTACTCTCTGATTGAAAATTCTGAAAGTCCCACGGGTACGCATTTTTCAGCGTTTGACAGTTCATACTGCATTTTTTACAATATTTAATTTTTAAGCCAAATTTTGTTTAAAGAGACATAGTACCCTTCGAGAATTAAAATTTTCACTACATGAAATTTATTTCGTCATAAAAAAATTCTGCTCCTAGTAGAATGAATTTTTTAAATGCTTCTACACAACGTCCTAGGTTTGAAAAAATGTCATTTAATTTAGTTATTTCAAGTTGAATATTTTTAATATGTTAAAATATACAAAGATATACAAAATTTGAGACTCACTAACCAGCAAGATAACTTTTGAGTTATGTTTATTAAAAAGCAAATTTTATATCAAGCTGAAATAAAATATCTGTAAATCAAAATTTTAAAGGTAATTGATATTATAAAATGTTTTAAAATACATTAATAGTTCAAAAATTGAAAATTTAAAAATAATTAGACTTCACCATTGAATAATATAAAATATATTGCTTGCACTAATATAACTGAAATTCACCTAATAAAAAAAGACAAGTAGCTTCTGTATTATAAAAAAATTAGTGCCTAGTTTACAAATTTCAAATTAAGTTATATTGTGGGTAAGTGGTTTTCTATTTTTTTCCACTTTACACATATTTTATGTTTTTCTATGCTTCACATAACAAAACTAAATAACTTTTAAAGGAATTATTACAAACTTAGAAAAATCATTCTCTGGTATCGATTATAATCAAGAAGATTATAAATGTGTTCCCATTTTTATATAGTATCAGGAATCAGGCTGTAAATGTTGGAGGAAGAAAATACTTTCCATAATTATTAACAAATAAATATATGTGCTGGTTAAATTCATTATTTATAACTATGTGTTGATGATATGATGTTTTGTAACGATTTTGCACACACACACACACACATACATATATATAAGACTATTGTTTTTCTTATATGTTCAATCTTATAGCCCTTTTGTTGAAATATATTACATTTTGATTTCTAAGGTAATAGAGAATTTCTTAAAACATCCAGGTTAATTTTGTTCCATTTCATCACAAACTTCTAGAATCATCCAATGTTTTGGGATGCAGCTTATAAGGTGCTTGCTTTAAAAGTCCAAATACACAGTAATTCATATCAGATATGTCAGGGGAATTGGTTGGGATGCATTTTAACGGAATAGCTTCATTCCTGCTTTCATTTTAAATATTTTTCAAAAGAGTAAACATATTTCGAGGTATGGCTTGTAGTCTTATACTGATGGAACTTAATGCAGTGAAGATTGTTTGGGTACACAGATGGAATTTCATATTTGAAAATAGGTGTTAAAATATATTTATGATAGTAATCTTAGCTATTGTTCACATTTTCTACTTCTTTCATTCTAAGTTTTCTGTTATAAGAGTATACCATAAAACCCTCAAAACTTTCCTTGTTTTTTTTAACCAATATTTTAAGTATTTTCCCCTTCTTTTTCCCTAGTAAAATTGATCTTTTTTGATTGCAATCAGATAAGTAAACTTAGGACAATTATCACTATATATTTTCTTTAACTCCTGCAAAATATTTTCGTACAAAACAATATGCACGTAGTCTTATGCTGAAAACATGTTTCTGCGTTAGGTATCGAACATCATTTAATTAATTAATTTATTTTTTACTAACTTTAAATCTTTTTTATGATTTTATTAGTTGTTATTATAGAGATATTTAAAGATTCTGTAATAGCTCATTGGAGGGCTGTATTTTATTTTAAAATCTGAGAAGCGACTTTGGATTTAATGAAGTCTCTACGTACCGTTGTTGAGTATCCATTTTTTCCTTTTTCCAGTGAAATATAAACTTTAAATCTTTGTTCCTTTTTTTATTAATTATGCCATTTATTTTAAGTATAGAAACGTTAGCCCTCAGGGGCACACCTCCTTTAGGTGTGTACGGGGTTCACGATCCCGGGGTACCTGAGTGATCCTTCTTCTTAGCGTTCTTCCTGGTAGTCACGAGCTTACCTCTGTAGTGTTTGCTCCTTACCGGGTTGGACCACATTAAAATCGGACCATGACGGGCCTCTCGTAGGTCAGCGGTGGCTTGGTAGCCATTTATGGGTCACTGTTGCGGCACGGTCATCATTAGTTACTGCTGTATGTCTTCTGATGGGTCAGCGTAAAACAAACTTATAGAAACGTTAAAACTATGCTACAGTATTTTACTTCAGAAAACGCAAAAATATAAGCTTCTTCTTCCATTGCTTCTTCTTCATCGACATTTTAAAACTCAGAATATTTTTAAGGCTGCAGGTGGTTTTTAAACCCTATTTTGATTTGATGACAACCGTGTTTATATTTTACATTTAAATTTAAATTCAGGATTAAAGTCCAAATCATTCAAAAACTTGGATGATGGTAACGTTAGAATATTACAGACTTTGATAATTCATACTTAAAATTATATATTCAAATTTTAATATAATTTCTTAATACAAAAGGTGAATGTTGTTCAGCATAATATTAATATAGTCTATATATTTCACATTCAATACAACATTTATTGTTTGAACACAAAAAAAAAATTTCATAAAATTACTATAGGTAAAAATAAGTGGATTCATTTCACTTTTAAGTTCTAAAATACTTACCAAACATTACTTGGATGATGGTAACATTAGAATATTACAGACTTTGATAATTCATACTTAAAATTATATATTTAAATTTTAGTATAATTTCTTAATACAAACGGTGAATGTTGTTCATCATAATATTAATATAGTGTGATACACTCTGTATATCAAATAAACAAGTTATCTTCTTATTGAAAAATATCATCTTCAGATATTAATCTTGTCAAACATGTTGAACATGTATATTTCAAATGTATATTTCATCTGCTTGTTTAAAATATAGATATACATTTGTATATTTGCAATGATGTAAATATGTATGTTTTATTACACAAGTATATCTATGACATTTTTTTTTAATCTGAGAAAAGAAGCTTCTCCAAACAACAAAGTGGTGAATAAATTACACAAAAAATAATGAAAAAATGTATAAAAGCATACTTATATTTAAATAATATTTCTTTACATTTCATAATTATCCTCATCATTATTATTTTCGTTACTTAATGTAGTATATATTGAAAATGTTTTCTTTATCAAAATACCAATTATATAATCTTTAGACAATCAATTTCTTGGTCTAGAACAGGGGTGCCCAACCCAAATTGGTTGGTGAGCCAAAAACAATTTACTGAACTGAGGGGGGCCAAACATATAAAAATATAACAACAAATTATTCAAAACATTTTATTGTCGTGCAATATTCAAAATATGCAATTTTACAGTGTCAGCTGCGACTGTACATAAAATTTGTGTTATACATATATCATAACTAGAACGACAATAAACATTAACTATACTGTATTTATAATCACCTCCAACACCTTACCTTCCTCCCTAATCATGAGGGTTAAATTATTATTATTATATTTATACTATAAATATATATTGTAGTTTATTCACAAGCACATGCATTATTTTTAAATTAATGTGAAATTTGGTTTTGTACTTTACTAGAGATTTAGTTAATATCAACGGATAATGTAGTCGACTCACATCGTATCTGATTGGTCATATCTAGCAACCTGCTGCGGCAATGTTTTTACCAGGTTTAATTTGGAAAAAAATGATTCGCAGCAATAAGTAGTTCCAAATGCGGATGTAATGCACATTGCCAATCGTCTTAAATTTGGAAATTTATCTTCCGCGATATATTTTTGATAATACTCAATCTTATTCCTTTCGTAGAGGCATTTTAGCTCAATGTTTGATTGCAATTCTATTAGCTCTATTTGTAAATTTGGAGGCACTGATTCAAACTCTACGTTAAATGGAGCTAAGAATATTTTAAAGATTTACTGAAACTTTTGCATGTATGAAAATCTAGTATTGAATTCTTTAAGTAATTTTGCGATTTCAGTAGAATATTTGAAGAAGTTTTTATGGTCACTTCTATAGTCATTTAATAATGGGAAATGCATTAAATTATTTGACCGTAATTGATTTTTATAAAGCTGAAACGTTGTTACAAACAACTAAAATTCTATGTTTCAATTGTATATAGTCAAAATGACTAAAACTATATAGACAGTTGAAAACTTCAAATGGGCCGCAAAAAGTTTTTAAATGGGCCACGGGTTGAGCAAGCCTGGTCTAGAGTTTTTAAGTGAACTATTGATTTATTTTAAGTTCTAAAATACTTAACTAAACAGTACTTGGATGATGGTAACGTTAGAATATTACAAACTTTGATAATTCATACTTAAAATTATATATTCAAATTTTAATATAATTTCTTAATACAAACGGTGAATGTTGTTCAGCATAATATTAATATAGTCTATATATTTCACATTCAATACAACATTTATTGTTTGAACAAAAAAACAATTTTCATAAAATTACTATAGGTAAAAATAAGTAGATGTATCTTGTACGCAGAAATAAAATGTTAACACACCAATATATTTTATACATTTCAAACGCCATAAATTAAATGAAAACTTTGTTAATAATTTATTTTTTTTTGTACTGAACATTTTTGCATGTTAGAATACTTCTGAATGTATCTAATGTATGTTTGGCGCAGGTCTCATCTTTATTATCAGACCTTTCGGGCTTTCTACAGATATAATTATAAAGATCTGTATCAAATGACTGGGGTCAAGAACCATAGATTAATCAGTATGAATTTTCATCATTGGCCCCATATTCATTTTACTAAGATTTTATTTCATTTCAATTAATATGTATATAAGGATTCTAAAATTACAAAAAACTACGTGTGTAAACATTTTGTACTATTCTGTGCAATGCAAGTTACGATAACAAAATATATACATTAAAAGTTACTTTTCCCAAATAAGATATACAAATCTCATTACAAATATCTCTCTCTTACGTTTTATCTTTTTTTCACGCCATATGTCTTTTGCAGACTTCAAAGCTAATTCTGATTTTATACTCAGACCACCTGTTTTTAGACAGGTAAGGAACCTTCTGCTGACTGTCCTTCTTCCTAGATCTTTATTTATATTCTCTTTAAATAGGAAATGTAACTTGTGACATTTCTAGAACCACCATTCGATATAGTCGTTGTTGCAAATAAAAATAAATGCATATCATAATCTGATCTGTAGATATACAACAGTAAGGCTTGATTTGAAACTATACTCAGTATCTGCCTATCCATGGATAAAAGTTTTAAAACAGTCATTTTAATAATCTAAGAAAAGTTATTTAATCAAAGTTTTCGGCAGACACCTGTCAAATACATCGATTTTTAGTGAGAAAGCGATTGGCAATGGATTAATATACCCGTCATCTTCAAAGATTTATCTTTCGGTTCTCGACTGTTTGGAACTTATAGATCAAAGAAATCACAGATAGGATTTATAGTTGACACCTCATTTTTCAAATAGTATAAATATTAAAAAATATTTTAGGTAAATTACAAATCTAGAGAACGAAATTTTCTACATTGTTAGTAGACACTTTTACAGTTGTATAAAACTATTCCAACAATTACTATTTCATATTAGGTAAAATAAGCCTGTGAGTTTAATTTACTTAACATTTTACTAAACTTTTTTCTCAAGTTTATGTTTCTTTGTATCACGTGAAAAATATATTACTGGCGTATTAATATGCTTAAATCCACAACAAAATCTAAATACATTTTACTTAAAAATGAACGGTACTGGACTTTTACCTATTCTTAAAATTAGAAAACTATCAAAATTAAAAATATTATAGTACTCTCTTGAATAAATATATAAGTCATGTATACATTCTAATTCTCCTCAGACTGACAAAAGCATTATTCTTTGTTTTACCTAAAAAGAGTATTACATAATGTTTTAGTTAAATTGACACTATAAAACAAATTCCTATGATTTTTATAATATTTATTATTAAGTAAAATACTGAAGTCTCTATGATACAAAATTTTGAATACATAATTTCTCCATCCTCAAACTTCTACAATGCTTGTAGTAGTTTGAATATTTAGATGTATTATGTTACAACTTTAACAATATATAAAAAAAATGGAAAGGACACTCATTAAATGAAAGCTGACTGTAGGACTAAATTTAACAAGAACATTTTTACTACTATTTGAACTAATTTAACCAATATATATATATATATATATATATATATATATATATATATATATATATATATATATATATATATATATATATATATACACATCGAAAACGTTGAGTACACATCATCACAGATCGTCGAACTCCTTTATATTAACATCACTGCAACATTACTACTGTTTGCTACCGTTGCCAACGAGTAACAACAAATACACCGTTACCAATTGGTAACAACAAATAATGCATAATGATGCTAGTAGACATGGTAGATGATTACACACACACACACACACACACACACACACACACATATATATATATATATATATATATATATATATATATATATATATAATCTAAACCTACTCAGAAATTTAAATTCCTAAATTATTTGAGGTGAGAATGATAAATCAAGTCTTGATGTATAATTTTATAAATAGAGCAATAAAATACTTAGTGACTATTTAATTACAAAATACTAAGTATTCTAATCATTTTATTGAAATATATTTTATGAAAATGTATTATACAAATAGCAATCAAATCTATAATAATATTGAAGAAATAGTTCTAGGATCAATTGTAAATTCTAGATATAAAATTTAATCTTAAATTTGAAAAGTTTAACTCTTACAAAATCCTTTACTAAAAAAATATATATTACTGCAATTGTTTTCTGAAATTAGATATAATATGTGCATAGTTTTAAGCACAATCTAAGAAGAACTCAAAAAAAAAAAAATTAAATTAAATTAAACTTAGCCTAAAACTTTATGCATTCATACTGAAATGAAATGAGTCATTAGTGTGCCCTATTACCAGTGTTGCAGAGAACAATGTCAGAATGAAACTGTCTAACAATGTTAAGAGGTCTCATACTTCCTCAAGGAGTCTTGGTATATGTTGTAAGTGAAACTGTTTAGATCGCTCATTAATCTTTTATTTTGTGTAATTTTATTTTAAGTACTTAAAAATAAAATTGCACAAAATATAATAGATATTTAAACTCTTATAAAATAATCCAAGAATTCCTTTCAGTTCAATGTAATAAAAAATGTTGATTAACTAATGCATTAGAATTTCGAAAAAAATTATACTTTATAATAGTCTGCACGGTAATTTAATTTAGAATATAGGTATTAAGCAATAATTTAAACTAAAGTGTATAGCTAAAAACCCACACCGTAAATTAGGATGATTTGAAAACTGTATTCCATAGAATATTTTTGATAAATAGAACAAAAATAGTTTGATTATAAAAATTAAAAAATTCGTGAAATTTTGAAAAATGTATACATAGATGAAATTAGAACCAATTAGTAGTTAAAATACCTGACCTATTAAATTATCTGAATGATAATTATTCCTTCTATAGGTAATACAAACATATACTCACGGAGAAAAATTCAAGATTATCTATTGAGTAGAATTTTTAAAATTTTACGGATAGTTATATAACGTAAGTGTAACATGTTCCATAATAATTGCTTTATATTTTTTGCAATCAGTAAAGAGGAATAATTTCATAATTTTACAAGAGATGAAACAAATCTTGAATATCTCACAAACATTTTGAATCATTAAGTATTTGAAAACTTATGATAGATCAAAACAGACACATTTTCAGCATGCACCGATTTCTTTTAAAAGGTATGCGATTGTTCAAAACATTTATTTTGTTTTTTAATATTAAATATATTTAACTTTAATTTGCAAAAGTTAAAAAAAAAACCTTTTAAGGTGTCCTCTCTAAAAGAAATATATTCTGACTCTCTTTAGACATAACCGCTCTGTCAATATCATAACTCCATATCCTCTAAATATCTTAAGTACCAATAAATCATTTAATTTAACAGGCCTCAGCACTGCAGAGTCTCTGAATCATTTCTTTTGTTGTCCAATTCTGGCTACTGAAGACCTTCAAAATTACTTATTCACATCTTTTAGTTGTTTGGGGTTATCATTCACTCTTTCAGTCAAGTGGTCTCTTTTGCTGCTTCCATGCTGGAGGATTTACTTCGGATCTGGCAGTAGCATACCGCCAAAGACAGAGCACTGTTTGATATACAGAAGGGAACACCAAAAGACTTAAACGCCAGGATGAATTTAAAATATATTCTTTTGTCATTCAACTATATAATTTTTCCATATTATGAAATTTTGTGCCTTCATACAACAGGAATTCGTTAACCTTATGTTAAATTCGAGGCAGATTGAAGTGTCTTAAATTGTGCTGATACTGCTCATCTCCAGGACTACTGACTGTCTTTGTAAGTTCAATAGTAACAATTAGTAGTATCTTTGAATTATTTGTGTATCCCATTTGGATATGCTATCATATTTAGTATAATTATATGTAAATTACCTAATACGGTTTAAAAAAAGAATAACAAGAATTTAGAAGCAACTTAAAATCTTTTTGTTCTTCCCTGGACAGTGTTTAATTTGTACTCTTTTAAGTTATTGATATTACAAACCAAGTAGAATACTTTTTCAGAAGTATTATAATTTTAATAGATTTATATTAAATATTTATATCACTAATTAATAAAGGAAGAAATAGGGATTATACCAAATATATGAACTGATCCTAGAATCAGTACTATAGATATGTGAAATCAAGATTTTAATTATTCAAGATTAATTTTTCTCTTAATTTAGGTTTGATATAAAAGTGCTAATAATGTATTTCTGTATAATAATGTAATATAGGAGTTGCTCACAAGCCAATGCGGTTTTTATATTTTCAGATTTTTGTAAGTTTGAATGGAAGACAAAAAAATTTATTTAATTAAGGGGTTTTCCAGTTTCATTGCTAATAATTTATATTGCTTACTAATTAAGATTTAAAATCCACCAAAATGTTAAAAATTAATGCATTACAAAGAATTAATTTTCTCAACTTTTTTATAAAACATACAGCATGCATACAGAAACGCTCAGATCATACCCTTTTGGTAAAAAATTATTATTTTAACGATACCTTTTTTGTAAGGTATCGTTACAAATCTCGATACCTTACAAAAGGTGTTGTGACTATCGGACATGATAAAAATCCCCTATTACAATCAAATAGGCTAATTAAAATGGCTTAATCTTTATTGTAGCCGTAAGTATGTTTGCATTCAAGTTTTGTTTACTTTTTTTTAAATAATAAATAATAGTTGCATGAACTCGGATAATTAAGGCATGTAGTTGAAAATGTGTTAAATTAAAAAAAATAATAGAAATTTGTTAAAAAGTAATAAAATTATGAAAAAGTAGTTTTTTAACCTAGTTAAAGGTTTTCCTTTTGTTTTTTTAATATACATACGTTAAGATTACTCAAAATATGCTGATGTGGAACGAAACTGTTTGTTGCATTCCAATATCTTTACGTATATTCCAGCATGATTTGTGAGACAAAATGCTGTGTTTAATACAGAGATAAACTTAGGCAAATCTATTGAGTAGAACTTTTTAAATCCTGTGGATAGGGCTATAATATAGTTTTAATTTCTTCTATACTTATTATTTCATTTCTTCATTGTAATATATTCAGACGAATAATTTTATAATTTTATGACAGGGGAAACAGGGCTTGATTAATCTCCAAATATTTCTGTAATTTTTTTTAAAGTATTTAAATATTTATGGTAAATCGAAACAGATACACTCTCAGTATGCACTGGTTTTAAGGGGCATGAAAACTCCTTGAATTTTTAGTCAATTAACATGTTTTTTCTTTAATTTATTGAACAAAACTTATGATAAAGATTAATATATTAAAAAAGAGGTTAATGCTGAAAAGCTATGTTCATTTTTCTGCATACAAGTACTAAATAAACTAGAATATTTTCACATTCATTTCTAGTTTTTATAAATAGCTTTATTATCGAATCTAACTTGGATGAGTCATCTCCCTTTACCGTTTTTATTAGTTTACTCTTTAATTATAATGTAGTTATCAAAAACTACCATATATATATATATATATATATATATATATATATATATATATATATATATATATATATATATATATATATATATTGTGTGTGTGTGTGTGCGTATCACTTCCATAGACTTTGTTAGGTCTATTTTACTACCCAAGTATAGAAATGTAAAACTTAAATAACAGTAAAGCTTACAAGTTTTACCGAAATAATATTTATTTTATAATAAGTGATATTATACCATAAAGGATATCTATATTTTTGTAATATGTCAACAATAAAATCTTTGGTAGATTATATATGTATATACACACACACACACACATATATATATATATGTGTGTGTGTGTGTGTGTGTGTGTGTGTGTGTGTGTAAGGAAAATTCTCAGGGGTTTTCAAAACTTAAATCAAGGGTAAAAATTCCCTCGTCATTTTCCATTCCCCTTTTTAAATTCTATCTGTCCCACATTTTTCTTCTTAACTCATAGCTAACTAGATGGAAAATAAAAATTGAAGGAAGTATATAAATTCATACGAATTATTATATAATAACACAAACTCTGCTAAATAGAGAGGAAACATATCTTAATTATTGATTATTCAACTATTATATTAACTAACTATAAATTTAAATTAAGGTATTTCTTTTTGGAACTATCTACATTCTATATTTTCAAAGTATTATCATAAATTTTCTAAATGTTTTAAATAATATAATTATGATAATACTTGTAGATATATTAATTTTTTAAGATTTTGAATGAGGGTACCAGGAATTAAACTTAACTGGTTGTTTATTTCATTGGTAACTAGTTATAAAATCCTATTGCACAATTTAAAAAGCAAATACTTCAATTTTATCAATGAAATAAGTACAGGGTGCTTTTTTTTCCCTTTTTCTTTTTCTTTTCTTTTTTTTTGGGGGGGGGCTCATTTTCAGAAGATATTGGTTAATTTTTGTAATCAGCTTTAAGCCATAATCATCTCTTTTTCGGTTAGTTAAAAATAATTTGTAGACTTTTTATGCTTTATGGAAACAATATTTGTTTTACAGTGAAATAAGTGAGAATATTAAAAGCAAATCCCAAAAATTTCAAACAAATGTTATTATTTAAAATTCTGTGATTTCGATCGACAGTTCATTTTTTCGAGTATTGCACAGTAATTTACTTTTCCAGCGGATACATCAACCGAAATCATGACAAATAGTTATATATATAATAAAAGTTTATAGTTCTATGTTTACATATGAAAGTAAATAAATCTCTTAATTAGAAACTTTTCTTTTTTTTCGTAAATAAAATTTTATGACGTTAAATATTATGTAAAATATAATATTCAGAGTTGTGTAAATAGATTTTTTTTTACTCCATCGTGTCTTTTTCAGTCAATCGTAACTTCCATTTAAGATATTCACAATTATATATTTTACGGAACTGACTCAGACGTTAATGAATTAATTACATCTTGTATTTAAGCATAGCAAATAAAATGTCATATATTTGTAAGTCTCAAAATTTTTAAAATATTATTTATAATTTAAAAGACTATGGCACTTAGTATAAAAAGGTAACGCTAATATTAAAACTTTTATATAAAGAATTTAATTTCGTTTCAAAAAATTAAATGGAAATAGAATACCACTTTATAATTTTAAAATATATTTAACAAAGAAAGAAAACTATAATTGATTTTAAAATCCGCATAATCACAACATCAGTTAATATCTTATTTCTCAAAATTTAAAAGTATAAAGTTAAAGTTAGTTTTCCTTAATCATTTAAATTAGAAGAAGTTAATATATGTGCTATTACATATGAATATAAAAAATGGTGATGAGAGAGAAACACTATTCGCAAAATAATCTTTTCACATTTACGTAAACCTAAATACATTTATTTATTGTCAACATCCTATCACACGGGGTGTCATATGTAATGTACCTTATTTAAATGATAAAAAAAGTAAGATCTGTCAGAACTTACTCAATTGTTTTAATATTGCTTAGGTTTGTTTGGAGTCCTACGGTTGACTGTATGTATCTCTGAAGCTATTTAGATATAGTGCTTAAAGCCAATTTCAAACAGTTGCGATTATTCATGCAAACAATGGAATTCAAAGACATTCGAAGACTAAGGTAAAAGACAGGGCAGTACTTGCCCCAGTCGTCATTATAGCTCTTTTATATTTTAATCTTAACATCCTTTGACCAGTGCCTAAGATTCCATAAATACAATGAAATAGATATAACATCTGTTGATTTCTTACTTTATATATATATATATATATATATATATATATATATATATATATATATATATATATATATATATATATACAGTAGAACCTCGGTATAACGACCCCCTATGGGACCAACATCATATGGTCGTTGTAATGAATTGAAAAAATAATAAAAAGTATGAGCAAAGAAATGATGCAACAGTACATGCCTAGAGAACACTTCTATTTATTTGTATTTTCATTACTGAATTTTTGAAAAAAAGTCTTGGATTGACGCCTGTTTCAAGTTCATTTGGGAGTTTTTCATTATCACTGATTCCATATCCGTTAGATTTTGAAGAATATCTTCAGAATTAAACTGTCCTTCAAGATATTGACGCAAGGCATTGATTGCATTGAAGGCTTCCTTTTCATTCATTTTTTCAAAAGCTTGGAAGATTTCTTCTCCGTCGTCGGAATCGCAGATTTCTTAATTTCCGGTAATACGGGCAATAAAATCATCCTCATTCAAATTTTCTTCCCAGCTTTCTTTAGCACTGTAAAGTTTCGTCTACCGCAACTAACTGATCAAAAGATAATTGAAGTTCCTGAAATTTGACACTGAGGAGCTGGGTCATTTCATTAGTGTCTGGAGTGTCATCTACCTAGGACATCAATGTCGTACGTGACGAAAGGGTCCTTTAAGCAAACACAAAGAGAGGAATACAGGTTTCTTGAAGCTGTACCACAGTACAATAATTTTAAAATAGCCCACTTTCTCATGAGTTCTGCGGTCTAAAATTGGCGGTAGCTCTAACGAAAAATAATACGCTTGGGGTCGTCGTAATCCTATGATAAAATAATTGCGACTTAAGATGGTCGTTCAAACGAAGGGGTCGTTGTATCGTGGGGTCGTTAGAAAGAGGTTCTAATGTATATATATTGTTAACTTCAGTTAATTGTGTGTATGAGCGAGAGAGAGAAAAGGAGAAAATACATGTATCGATGTAAATACAAACAATGAAAAGTAAATAGAAGTTAAAGAGAAAAGAAATAAACACAAGCAATTATGGCTGGAATTAAAATAAGAAAATTATTGAAAATACTTAAATTCAGTATATTAACGCCACTTTAATTATTTATTAACTAAATTAATAAAATTCTAAAATATCAAATCTTTTAAGTTCACGATCTAATTGACATTTCTGTTGAAAAAAAATCCAAACTAACCAAATTAAATTTCGAAATATCATTAATGCTTTAATTTTGTAACGCATATTTTTTAAAAGTGTTCTTTTTTTCAAATTAATATGCTTCGAAAAAGATAATAACAGTATTGAATTCTGCAACCTCTTTATATATACATATAGAAAGTTTTAAAATAATAAATCTCTTGCCAAAACCTGAACATATTTTAACCTGCTTAACGGTTCAAGTTTTTCGCTTTACTCATCTATACTGTCAATCGAAATTTCATTAGCATTACTTCGGTAAAACATCTAAAAAACTTATTTTTTATTCATATATTTTTGCCTATATGATAAAATATTAAAGGGTTTGTAGAAACGATTTTAATCAAAATGTGCACAGTGTGTATATAAATTTAGATAAATAGGGAAATAATGACTTGTACTGTAACTGCGTTATGGAATTTGAGCTATTCTCTTCTGTCAACAGTCCATTTTAATTTAAATTTGAGTCCTGTTCAGCAATTAGACAGCTAATTTTTTTTCTAGCTATAAGATAAATTGTCCTTTACTCTTCATACAAAAACATTATTGCAGAGTAAAAATGCAAAGTTACATTTAATCAAATTGGATAGAGCATTATTTTTAGATATCAAAATAGTATGAAAAATATTTAAAATTAATAGCTACTAAAAAATAACGACTTTCCATGTACTGAGAAAAAAAATACATTTAACAATTATTTTTCTTTTTTAGTTAGGGAATTATATGTATGCGTATATTTATATGCATGCCTTTAAATCTCAGTATATCGCTTTCTTGCACTTTTTGTTTATCTTTATACCTCTTAATTAGCATTTAAAGGAAACAACTAATAATTTTTTTGTTTTTTAAATTTAATAAAATCGGTCTAGATTTAAAGATTATCTAAATAACTGCTTTGTAGTAATCATTGAGTGGGAATCAAATCTAAGTTTATTAACTTCTAGAGTAATATCCAACGCTCTGATCTTTCTCGATAAAAAAAAGGTCTCATTTTTTAATATACATTTGTATTAATGAAATAAGTACGAATTTTTAGATTCAATTTGAAGCGTTATTTTAACATTTCTGGTAGAAATCAGGTACATTCGAGTGTTAAATTTTATTTGAAACAGAAAATTTATTTTGAAAAAGGTTTAAGTTATTGTAAATCTGATTTTAGGTCAATCGAGATAGATAAAAGTTTCATAGCCGACTTCAACTGAAAATTAATATTTTGAAAGGGTTTTACTCATATTTATCATAAAAGTTAAACAAAAAACAATAATATTTTAATCTGCTATGATACAACTTTAAAAAAAAATTCTCTATGTTAGCATAATGCAGCCGTTTTTAAAAATTCTGGTTATCAGTACTATACTTAAATCCAATAATAAGCTTCCAACATTTTCATTGTGAAAGCCCGTATGATGAGATTATGAAATAAGTAGAGACATTATAAAATAAGTAAAGGCATAATAGAATGTTAACCTTTTTCCGGAAGACAAGTGCTGCACTGATGTCACAATTTCAGGACATCTGTTTATAGAAGAATTTTTACAGGTGAAATTTTTTAATGCCTACAGTTTCAACATTACCACATATGCATTTATATTAACTAAAAAAATATAATATCCTAGATTAGGTTTCCCAAGTTATTTAAACATTTCTATTGTAAAACAGTTACAAGCTTGATTACGAAGTTTGATGATCTGAAAGAGAAAAAGTCATTTTGAGTAAAATTTATGGTATTTTAACTCAGATGTTTTGTAATGGGGTTAAATGAAAGCAACATAGCTGACATCAATATTAAATATTAATGTTTACAAAAGTGTCTTACTATTATCTAATTTAAAATTTCTGTAAAAATAACTTAAATGTCTTATATGTTGGAAATTTTGTAAATTTCACATACATATTAGGATAAGGCATGATTTTTTAAAACCCTGATTTTGAATGCTATATCTGAAGCTCTGAATCCTATAATTCGTCTCTAACTCCTCTGTTGTGAAATATCATAAGATTAAGAATTTATAAAATAAACCAAATGTTAAAAGATATAATGTTAAAAGTTCTTTTCGGCATATAAGTGGTTAGCTAACGTCACTGTTATGCGACATCTGTTATAGAGAAGATTTTTACTGCTGAAATGCCATTGTTGTCTTCTTTTTCAGTTTAACCATGTAATACATTTATAGACTTTCTTAAATTACAAACTCCGTAACCAGGTGCTATAACATAATTTTAGTTCAAATTACTAAATAGAAATATTAAGATATGCATACAGTTTACATCAATTTAAAAGAAGTCGTCGAGAACGAACAGCAATTACATGAGCTAACTATATCTATATATTGATCCCCACGAAATTTATTGTGCAATATTCAAATTTTTCTATAACTGTTTTAACATTCATTCAGTCTTTTTTATAGTGTTAGATCACTAGAGTACATTCTTTAAATCTACTAATTTAAGTTTTACTGGATCTTAAGTTTTACCGATTTCATGCATGTAGTATTGGAATTATTATTTTGACTATTAACTTCGCATTGATTTCCCCATGCAGAAGAAGATAATTCTAAACAAGCACACCAAATAACTATAACTAATTAGTTATTTAATTGTTGTTAAATATATAAGTATATTTATTCAATGAACCAAATTTTTATGTGTAAAACTTTTCTTTTGACTTGAAAAAATCGAAAGTCGGGATATTTTATAATACCTAGCAAGTACTTTATTTAGTGCCCAAAGAAAGCTCTGCTCAAAATTCATGTATAGTGTAAAGTTTGAATAACTGTTTACAAAAACATTATGTTAATTTTTTACTTTTTTATTATTTTAGATTGTATTACTTTACTTCAGCAGATTCAGTACAACATAAATCTGTTTAGCCTTACTGGGGTTAAAGGTATACAGTTTTTATGGATGTAAGACCACAGTTCCCGCTAAACTACTGACCTTAGATCATTACCTCATTAAGACAAAAGAGAAGTGATTAAGATAAAAATTATTCCTCACCCTTAATTTGGCTAAGTCTAGCTGCTACACCGGAAATGTATATTTATAACTACTATATAACATAATCATAACTATATAACTAATATAACAGCGGACATTAATTATCTCAAAAATGGAAAATGATATATATATATATATATATATATATATATATATATATATTTGTTTATTTTATAGAGATCCTAATGTCTATACAGACATGGGAAAATAACAGAAATTAAAATTAAAAAATATTTGAAAAAACATCTTGTCAAATTAAGGGTTAACAAGTAAATCAATAAACCATCGATATGATTCTTGTTAAATATATTTATTATTAGAGAAATTGAATTTATATGTATATGAAAATTTTTTGATAGAATGTAAAGTTCGCGGTATTTCCTAATGTATGTCCAATACTTCATTATTTATCACTGAATCCTTTTCTACCCAATGAGGGCTAAATTCAAAACTGATGAATATTCTAAGTTTATAATAACTGCTTTATCAATTGGTTAATTTTTAGTGTATTACTTTATTAGAGTGCATTCATTAAATCTAATGGAATAAGTTTTACTATTTCCATGGATATAACATCCAATCCACTATTAAACTGCAGACCTCATATATTTTCTCATCATTTTGCAAAAGATAATACCAAATAGGCAAAACAATTAAAAAAGTCAATATTGTTACTAAATAAATATATTATTTGAAAAACAAAATTTTTTAGATATAAAAGATTTCTTAGAGTAGGTTACGCAAAAATCTAAAAAAAAAAAAAAAAAAGCCAAAACAAAAAAAAAAAAAAAACCAAAAAAAACAAAAAAACTAAAAACAAAAAAAAACAACAAAAAAAAAACCAAAACAACACTCTAAAAAAAAAAGCAAAACATAAAAACAACAAAAAAACAAAAAAAAAACAAAAACCTAAAACAACCTCCTGGTATTGCGTAATGCTTAACCAAAAGGTCATCATTTATCCTTATTCACATGTTTTTTCCAATGAAAGAAAGTACTCCCCAAAATTGTTGAATATTTTAAAGTTTGAGTAACCTTTTTATGAATCAGTCGATTATTTTTTTACTGTCTTATTGTCTTTGAGCTTATTAATTAAAACTAAGACTAAAATCAGAAAAAGAAGATTTATTGAAAAGAAAAGAGAAATCAGAAAAGAGATTTGTTTTCATTGATATAAGACCGGAGACACAATTTTACCACTGTCCTCATATCACTTACTCTAGTTAGTTAAGGATGCGGATTAGATAAAAATATTATTGGAAAAACCAAATTTTGGGGTATATAAAATTGCTAATGATGAGTTACTACAGAATCGTATTTCGTAATGCCCTACCAATAAGCCATTATTTATAATTTTCCGTCTAGTGAAAGCTCCACCCAAAAGGTTTGAAAGCTAAGGATTTGTTTCAGATTAGGTGGGCGGAGCGATGCGCAATTTCTAGATAAATGAAGCGCGCACTGGAATTCGGGTTTCCACGAGCATCTTGGGGAGAAACGAAAGACGGCTTCGCCCTCTCTTTTCGAGACAAGAAAATCATTCTTTCAGTAAGATAAGAGACCGCAATTTTAACCAGATAATGAATTGGCTAAACCTTTTGTATCTCAGTAACCCTGAATCAAAAATATTTCCTCAGATATTAGAATACATTATTTGAAACAAGTATAAAATAATTTTAGAAAGTTAAATGTAAATCTGATAACTTACTGTCAAAAAAGAGTAGTTTCTACAAAAACATAAAAAAAATTATGAATATTATAAATTACCTTTAAGCAAAAATTATATTTGCATAAACAATAAAATTACCTTTAGGAGAAATCTAAATTTGGTGTCTTCAGTATGTTTTTTTATTTAATAAATCCAAAGCTTACGTCAGTGATAATCCCTTGCCTTGGATCAAACGCGATGAATGAAATTTTTATTTAAAATTTAAATTTAAAAATGATAACATACAAAAAGGATTAAAATTACAAAAGTATCAACTGAACATAGTATAGTATTTTGTACTAAAAATAATAAAAATACCTGCAGTTAGAGAGTTAATTATATCCTTGTCAATTACAAACATTCTTTTTCTACTTACCTTTTTCTTCTTTATATAAGAAATTTTAGTAATGAATTTTCAATAATTATAATTTGCTTTTTTTTCACGAAACGTCATGTCTAAACAAAAAGTTTTTTTTACTTTAAAACCTAATAAACTTCTTGTTTTATGCATTCCTTTTTTCTCATTTCTAAACTGAAATATTTGAACCAATCTTATCTTGAATTTAGATTCATCTAAGAAATAATAGAAATATTATAAAATATAATGTAAAAGTTCACTAAGAAGTTTCAGCTTGCTTTTCAAGTTAAATCTTGTATTCTTAATATCATGTAATCTTGTAATAAAAGAGGCAGCAATTTGTATTTTCTCTATTTATGTTTCACTTACTATTACCGTAAAAAATCCTTATACATAAATACAATATTGAAATAAGTTTAAAGGTTAACTAAAATATTTCTCTTGTAAGATTATTAGGTTATCAGGATTTTTCTGACTTATAAATGCAATGTATAAGTACAAATATTTCATGTATCATAAGTTGGTGCAGACTGTCAACGGTTAGTTGGCTGTCTGAGAGCATGTAATAAAAGTTAGAGCTTTTTAAAGTTTGGCAGTGCAACTAAATGGTATGATAACTTTTCTAACTCTGGCTCAATGTTATCATCAATGTATATATAATAGCCAATCTGAAATATCTGCTATAAAACAATTTAAGGAGCACCAACACTCAAATAGATTTAATAATTAATAGAAGGTGAATAATTATTGGTTAAAAAGTAAGAAATGTGTTTTCAACAAGATAAAAATACATCAACGATAATGGCGGTAAATATACAGCACTAAAGTCTAATTTTACAACATGATGTTTAATTATTCCGGGATCTACTGCTTAAAGGTGATACTGAATGGATATGAATATCCATGTCAATAGTGAGATTAGAATATATGGAGTTCGGTACCGAAAGCAGCTCCCTATCCATTCTGCCAAAGTTCTGCTTTATTTATAGTTGAAAGAATCACAAAAGAAGTTCTTTTAGTCAAAAGCTAAAAAAATTTCTATATCTAGTTCGAAAAGTATATGGAAGTTAAAATCTTAAATGCAGCCGAGAACTCGTATGTTTAAATTTCTCTTTCTCATTTTCTTTATTTCTGCTTCAGTTCTATACCGGTTCGAAGAAAACAGGCTTCTATTAAAAAAAATAAATAATAGATATTTTTTCATCCGTCATATAACTTTCATATACTATGCACACAACCGTATTATTTTAATCATCATAGAGATTCTTATGCCCGTATCACAACAGAAGAAAATATGTAATGACAACTGTTTCGCGTGACTCTTTCGTGTAGCTGTGTGATAAAAATCTACTCGTGATAGAAAATTTTAGCAGCTCGAAACAGTCAGGTGAAATAGTTGTCAGTGCATATTTTCATCTAGAGTGTAGTTTAAGAGCTATCACAATTAAAGAACATATTATCAGCAGTTCCGACTTAACAGAATTATGAACCCCTGAGCAAACTTAGGATAAGCTCTTTAATACAATCACTCGCTGAAATGAAATGTAAGTAGACGGAGTTATTAAACATATATTCGTTTTATTGGAATTTTAATAAAGCATTATCAGTGTTAAAACACAAAAGCCAATTAGGTGACTCAGTATGAAAATTCTACGAAATTATTATAACAGGCATTTGTGGTATAATTTTTCCGAGAATTGCTTTATTATTTGCTGAAATCAGTGGTTTTCAGGATGCCCGTGAAAGGTTTATTTTAGGGCAATCGTCTAGAAGACCTTTTCTTTAAGACGACACTGTGTGTTACAGTTTAACCTACTTTTTCTTTCCATTCACACCTCTTGGGTTCCTCGAATTTTACCTGGTAGGATTATGTTGGATAAAATATTTTAAGCCTAGGCAAATGGTTTCAATATAAAATACCATTTTAGGTATTAAATATTATTAATTATTCATTTGATTTTCACATATGAGCGAGAAGGTTAAATAATAGATACAGAGGTAAATAGTAAAGAAATAAAAACGTTGTATGTTTCGAATATATCCGCATGTTTTGGTAAATACAGAACACATAGTATATTCCTATAATACGTAAGGTTGTGTATGAACAATATTTTTAACATATGAATGAGTTTAGTTATATAAATTTACATTACAGGTGTTCAATTCCTCCGAAATATCAGTTAAAAAAATAAAGTTTGATGATAATTTTTAGTTTAAAAATATACTGATTAAGAAATTCGAAAGTTGGTATCTTTTGGAAATATTCACGTATCTCATTAACTAAAGATAATGTAAAGTATATTCCAGATTATATACAGTTGAGCTTGAACAATAATTTTAATATATGAATATTAGATTAGTTATATAAAGTTTACTCTAGAGATTACTTCCAAAATATCAGCTTAAAAATTTAGCATCGTTTTCTTTTTAAAAATATGCTAATAAAAAAAATTCGATCGCTATGTTTAAAAAATATTCAAATATTTCGATAAATAAACGTAATATACAATACATTCCTGATTACATACGAGGGTCACTCTAAAATTATTGAGATACAACTAGGTTTTTAAAGTTATACTTACAAAATTTTAGGTGTGTTCAAAGTCATCTCCAGCATTAATGCACTTTTGCAGATGAATTTTCCCCAGATTAAATGCCTCAAGCCATTCATTTCTTGGAATAGATAAAAAAAATGCATTTATAGCTACACCAATCTCTTGTTCTGTATGAAAACGACGTCCACGTACGTTCTTTTTTAGATTAACCCCTTCTTGGTCGGCGTCGCATCTCATACGTTCGGCGTTTTTGTGCCCGTATTGTCGGCGTCGCATGCCATGCGACGAAAAGAAAAATTGCATATTGAGATTGAATTCGCCGCTATTTACACTTCTTTTATAAATCCCGGGATTATTCATGATATTTTTGATATTCATAACCAACAGTTTTATGACAAAATAAGCAAAAAAATAATCTGTAATAAAATATTTCAGTTTTTGATAAATGTGATTTTTATGCTCTGATACCCAAGACTGATTGTAAATCTGTTTTAACGGTAAGGTTGGAAAACTATTTTCTAAAATATTTTTTACCTAATTTTAATAATTATTTTATGTAGATATTTATCTTAAACACCTTAAAGCAATAGAGTTAATAAATATGTTATTACAGTGTATTTTTTAAAGATAAAACGTGGGTGCATTGCGGTGAAAACTGCAGATCAGTGGACAGGATATCACATATTTCACCCCCAATAAGTCAAGCAAAAAACTGCTTGCTGACAAAAATATTTTGCATTTTCGAAATTAGGATAGAACATAGATTAATTTTCAGTAATAAAAAAAATGCTTTTTTTGGGCCGGAAATTCGAAAAAAAATCCGACCAAGAAGGGGTTAAAGAATAACCAAAAGTCACACATAGCTTGATGAGGTGAATACGGCGGAATGAGGTGAAAAGGGTTCTATCCCTTTAATTTGTTTTTATTTAAGAAACTCAACAGTTAATCCGGCTGTATGTGAAGATGTATTGTTATGGTGAAGCATTAGTCTCCTAACATTCACTTCTTATAGAATTTGTGGAAGACATTTAGTGGCATACCAGTTTGCTGTTACTGTCTTCTGTCCTTCCAACTTGATGGCTTTGAACAATCTCGTACTTCTGAAGAAAACGGCTTACATCACTTTTTTCAGTGCGCGTTGTCTTTTCAACATTGTCGGCGTGGGATCTTCAAAGACCCATACTTTGCTTTCCTGACGTGTTAGAATGTCAAAAAACGCTATGTACGTTTCATCACCCGTTACAGTTTTAGAAATGATGCTGTGGCCACCATCATTTAGCAATTTAAGAGTTTCTTTACTGATTCTGACACGCTCCCCTTTTTGGTGCTCAGTTAGATCATGGGGAATCCAACGGCAAACTACTTTTTTCACATGTAATTCTTCATTAATAATTTTGGGTACGGCTGCGGATCCAATGTTAAGTTTCTTTTGTATAATTTGATAGGTACAGCGATTATCATCCATTAATAGTTTTCGTATGGCAGACACATTATCCGGGATGTTCCAGACTTTCCTGTGAAATCCTTCATCCTGAAGAAAATTGCGACCTCTGCTAAATTCTTTAAACCATCTGAATACAGTAGCACGAGCTGGAGATTCATCACCAAATGCCAATTGCGACCGTTGAAACCATTCTTCTTGATTAAATCCTGCTTTAAAATCGTAGAAAATAATAGCGCGAAAATGTTCTTGCGTCAACTCCATTTTCTCTTCTGTTTAAAATTTATTCTACACTAAACAAGTTGAAGTAAGTCAGTAAAAAAATTGTCTGCTGTATTAAAATACTTTGTATTTTAAAATTAAACCATTATTTTTATTTTGTAAATTCTAGTTTGCACGTATCTCAAAAATTTCAGAGTAACCCTCGTAAGGCTGGATTTGAACATTTTCGAAATATATGACGTTAGTTACATAAATATATACTCGAGAATATCAATTTCTCTAAAATATTACTTTGAAAGTAAAAGTTTCATCATCAATTTTAATTTCAAGAAGTGCTGAATAAGTTTTTCCTTTCTTAATAGAGGTATGTGCATAATATCATCAAACATGACGTTTGCAATGTTATTCACAAAAAAATAATATCGTAGCTTCCGCAAAACAGCTGGATTCGATGACATATTGAATAAATTGAGTAGGAAGATTGTAAAACCATCTGGAAATAAACTTTTTGGGGGTTAATCAATTCCAAGTACAGTTGTATATAAGGTCACAAGGTAACTTTTACTGCTTTTAAAGTGTCGGAAATTTTGCCAGATGTCGATATAACATACACAGGAAAATATTTTCTTAAAGGCTACACTTAATTTTGTTTATTGACTCCGATTGGAAGGTATTTTAAACGGAAAAATATTTTTAATTAATTGTTCAAAAATCTGTCTTTAAGGTAAGTAAGTTTTACGAAATTTATTTGGAAAACTAGTTAAAATGTACAAGGTTTTATTTAAGTAACTAAAGGACGGTGCAAAAATAATTGTAGTGTTTTCCAATTAAAATTAAGTTTGTAGTTATTAAATTTAAAAATGCTGAAATATTAACATAACGAAATATAATTATCATAATTTTTGTGTTAAAATTTAAAATACAACCTTTTTAATTTAACATATAAATTGAAATCATATAATATAAAATTTTAGACTATGTTGATGAAAAGTCAATATTCGCTTAATTCTGCATCTCTGTTTTAAAATGATTCCACTTTGAAAAATTAAAATTTATTTGGAAAACTAGTTAAAATGTACAAGGTTTTATTTAAGTAACTAAAGGACGGTGTAAAAATAATTGTAGTGTTTTCCAATTAAAATCAAGTTTGTAGTTATTAAATTTAAAAATGATCAAATATTAACATAACGAGGTATTATAATTATCAATTTTTTAATTTAAAATACAACCTTTTTAATATATAAATTGAAATTGATGAAAAGTCAATATTCACTTAATTCTGTGTCTTTGTTTTAAAATTATTCCTTTTTATAAAATTAAGCATGTTTATTCCTGATTATTAACTAAAACTAAAATAATTTCTTTGTGCTGAATTATGCAGTATTTTCATTTATCGGTTATACATTAATGTCTAGCTTTCCTTTTTAAGAACATAAAATCATTTATAGAATTTTTATTTTGGCTTGGAATGAAATTTTTAGCGGAGGAAATGAGCAGTCCTATAAATAATATAACACATATTTGAGAGTCTGTTATTATTTATAATTTTATCAATTGGATCAACATTTTAAGATTTTTAGAGCTTCGCACGTGCATTTACTTTTTTGTCAGGTACACTGAATGAAAGCATGTTAAAGCTTGATGAATTTATTAAAAATTATCAACTATTATTTACTATAAAATTATAGAATTATTTATTATAAAACTTTTCTCTAAGCTACTGTATTTACATATGATAGCGAATAAATCTCTTATATCAAATTTTTTATATTTTTAGAAATTGCATCCTTTGGTGTTTAAAGTAACACTTGATCACTAATGAAAATGGCTTATAATGTCTAAAGTTGTTTAAATTTTATATTTATTTTACTCTTGCAGTCTCTAATAACTTGAATTTAAGATCTTCATCAATATATATTCAGCAGGAATGACTCGGGAGTTTAAGGGTTATGTTAAAATCAGTGCATTTATAGTGTGGTTTGGTTTGAAGTGCTGCGGTCAATTTTTAGGTTACATTTAATGTCACTTTAAAACGCTAATGTAAAATAATCGAAAGCTAATTGGACAGGGGACTACTTTTTAGACCGATTTCCAACTACCTTGAACCTGAACATCCATGTCAGCAATTATATTGGAATTCGATATCGGAAGACAGCATCCTACCAAGTCAGCTATTGTCATACCCAATATGATAAATGCAGTTCCGTCTATTGTAACAAAGCCTTTTATGCCATTCAGAAAAGGAAATAAAGAAAAGGTAAAGACGTATACCGGCAATTAATTTTACATAAACTCTTAAAGTTAAAAGTTTACAATCCCAGTTGTAGGTACCATTGCCTTTTGTCTTTGTATAGAAATTTGCATATGGCAATTGGTCAGTGAGTGTGTTAACATTTAAAACTGTGAGAAGTATACTTACCATTGAATTCCCCAATTTTTTAAAGCATAAATTACCTTACACACTAATAGTACCAAGTAGACGACAATAAACACAAGTCCTATCCCACAATCTCCCCAAAAGAGTAAAAACCAAATTAATTTTATCTGATATGCTAAATATTTTTTATTTAAATCTATTTCAATGGTACTAATGGTTTAGCGATTTGATAACTAGGCTAGAATTTCCCAAATATTCTCTCCAAAGGTGTAAAAACCAAATTACTTTTATCTGATATGCTAATTTTTTTCTTAAACCTATTTCAGTGGTAGTAATTGTTTAGTAATTTGATAACTGGGCTAAAATCTCCAAACCAATCTCTCCAAAAGTGTAAAAACCAAATTAATTTTATCTGATATGCTAAATGTTTTTTTTTATTTAAATCTATTTCAATAGTACTAATGGCTTAGTGATATGATAACTGGTCTAGAATCTCCCAACTATTCTCTCCAAGGGTGTAAAAACCAAATCACTTTTATCTGATATGCTAATTTTTTTCTTAAATCTATTTCAGTGGTAGTAACGGTTTAGTAATTTGATAACTGGGCTAGAATCTCCCAACTAATCTCTCCAAAGGTGTAAATACCAAATTAATTTTATCTGATATGCTAAAATTTTTTCTTAAATCTATTTCAGTTGTAGTAATGGTTTAGTAATTTGATAACTGAGCTAGAGTCCCCCCACCAATCTCTCCAAGGGTGTAAAAACCAAATCACTTTTATCTGATATGCTAATTTTTTTCTTAAATCTATTTCAGTGGTAGTAACGGTTTAGTAGTTTGATATTTAGACTAGAATCTCCCAACTAATCTCTCCAAAGGTGTAAAAACCAAATTAATTTTATCTGATATGCTAAATGTTTTTTATTTAAATCTATTTTAATGGTACTAATGGCTTAGTGATATGATAACTGGTCTAGAATCTCCCAACTATTCTTTCCAAGGGTGTAAAAACCAAATCACTTTTATCTGATATGCTAATTTTTTTCTTAAATCTATTTCAGTGGTAGTAACGGTTTAGTAATTTGATAACTGGGCTAGAATCTCCAAACCAATCTCTCCCAAAGTGTAAAAACCAAATTAATTTTATCTGATATGCTAAAATTTTTTCTTAAATCTATTTCAGTTGTAGTAATGGTTTAGTAATTTGATAACTGAGCTAGAGTCCCCCCACCAATCTCTCAAAGTATGAAAACTAAATTAATTTTATCTGAGGTGCTAAATATTTTTTTTACGTAAATCTATTTCAATGGTAGTAATAGTTTAGTAATTTGATATCTAGGCTAGAATCTCTCAACGAATCTCTCCAAAGGTGTATAAACTAAACTAATTTTATCTGATATTTCAATGGGATATTTCAATCTATTTCAATGGTAGTAGTGGTTTAGTAATTGGATAACTGGGCTAGAATCCCGGTGTACTAAATTCGAACCCGGCAAGTGACCGAAATGTCTCCCTGTACACTTAAAAAAGCGAAGGATTAATCTGTGAGTCTGGAAATCTTTTGTTTTCTTGAAAGTAGACAGGTGAGTGAAAGGTATGGAATAGGAGTATGAGAAGTTAGTCTCTCCTGAGAATAATAAAAACTGATAGAATTCTTCTACGTATTATCCCAAACCATTCCACTCCTCAAGATACCGGTAAGTCGGGAGTCAAAATAAATCAGTCTCAATCTTTAAAATTTTAAAACAATTATTACTAGGAAAATGAGACTTTTAAAATGTTAACTCTTTGTATCTCAACAGATCCAATTTAAAAAAAATCCTAGAATATTAGAATACACTATTTGAAACATGCAAAAGTAATTTTAGAAAATTTAAATACAAAAAAATTATTGGTTAAAAAGTGAATTTTCTACAAACAAAAAATTACGAATTTTTTATTAAGAATATGAATAACTTTTCACAAAATTGTATTTACATAAGAAAATCGAAACTGTATCTATAAAGGCTTTATCACTCATCAGTTATGCGCTTTAAAAAGGCAACGGATTCAGTTTACGATTCCTTTTTCCGATGACGACCAAGCGAATTTCTCATAAATTTTTAAAACAGATATTTTTCATTCTTGCGCCCCTATTACTATTAAACTATTTGCATATATATTATGAAATTTTTTCCAACATGTCACTTTATGAAAAAACTTTAATTTAAATCTAATTCAAATCTTTTTATGCCATTGAACAATTTTTATACCTCCCCAAATGCTTGAAAATCTGCTATTTTTTTCATCATATTAACTATCTAATTTTTAAAATATATCAATTCTCTTAAAATGATATATTTTAGATTCAATCTGATACTTATTCTTTTAAATTTACGTTAAATTGGATATTTTGCATTTACAACTTAAAATAAAAGTATAACTTTGTAAGCAAGTACATATTCTAAATTTTGATTTTTAAAATCAGTCTCAATCTTTAAAATTTTAAAACAATTATTACTAGGAAAATAAGACCTTTAAAATGTTAACCCTTTGTATCTCAACAAATCCAACTTTTAAAAAATTATAGAATATTAGAATACACTATTTGAAATATACAAAAATAATTTTAGAAAATTTAAATACAAAAAAAGTATTGGTTAAAAAGTATTGGTGCATTTTCTGCAAACAAAAATTTAAGAATTTTTTATTAATAATATGAATTACGTTTCACAAAATTGTATTTACACAAGAAAATCGAAACTGTATCTATAAAGGCTTTATCAAACTTCAGTTATGTGCTTTGAAAAAGCAACGGATTCAGTTTACGATTCCTTTTTTTCCGATGACGACCACGCGGATTTCTCGTGTGACAGTGAAAAATTTTCAGCTGATTAAAAACTTTATAACATGTCAATCTAAACCAAAATAATCGGTTGAAAACCCTTCCCTATCACCTTTAGAAATCCACGCATTCGTCATAGGGAAAAGGAATCATAACTAAATCCATTGCTTTTTCAACACATACAGGTGGAAGCCTTACAGTCTTAAGAACAGTGGTACAGCCTTAAGAAGAATACTTATGGAGTTTCCACATTTTTTTTAATTATTCTAATCAAAGTTTAAGTATGCGCATCTGATACAGTATTAAATTATACCAAAATTAAATTTAATATTTTCATTTAGTAGGGATACAAGAAGAAATTGTGAGGATTATAGTGTTGCAGAAAAGCTGAAAGAATGAAAAAAATTTTTTTTAAAGATTACTGGTGAAACGACATTAACTTATTGTGTATATTGCAATCCACAACGTGGTGATACGAAGGTTTCATAGTTAAATGACTTTGAAAAGCACTGCATTAAGGGGTTCTAAGATTATTGATAAAACGAAATATTAGTAAAAAATATCTTTTTCAGTCTTTCTTTCAATCCTTTGATTAACAACGAGACATGTACGATCTACTGAGATTTCAAAAATTACTAGTGAGATACATATGACACAGAACTTTAATGTAAAGAGTTTTAGCTGTAAATCAAGAGCAGTTTTGCATATTTTAATCCATGATTAAATAGATGGCACCACCTGTCTTTCTGACAAATCTCATTCTAAGTTTTTTGGACTTGTTGCTCATTTTAATTAATCGATTTGTAAGTATTTCAGTATATTTTTAAAAATAAAATTTATTAGTCATTGTAAATGAATAAATAAACTTTCTTCATAGTTAATAATATCCACTTAATATGTACAGAAAATTAATTACGAATCTTTGTACTCATTTACATTGAAGTAGGAGTAATTCCTATTGAAAAAAAATTTGAATTGTAAGAGAAATTTTTTAAATTAAAAAATTTTAGGATATATTTTTAACTTTTAAAGTGTTCTTAACTCATTAATTTAAAAATTCTTCTTGTATTTGTGTATAATTATTGTTTAAGATTATTTTTCAGTGTTATTTTGTTGATAGGTTGAATAATAGGATTTTTTAGACCTGTAGGTAAAATTTTCCTGAAAAATTCAGACTGTTCTAAATTTGAATATAGTTTTAATAATCAAAATAAGGTTTAAATTCAAAATGGATATCCAGATTCATTTTAGTGTATATTTGGAGTATTTGGTAAATGTTTTGAAGGTATCTATAAAAGTTCCCGAGAAACATTTTAAATTAAAAAATTTTTCCTAAAAGTGAGTTTTCCGAAAATATTTTTGGATTTTAAGAAAGAAGCTCAATATGATTAATTTACACATAATTTATTTTACATTTGAATGAAACTCCAAGTTAATTATCTATAAAATGCTTTGTAATGTTTTTAATCACCTTCACATTCCTTTTTAGATTTTTCGTTCCCTTTAAATACTGAGAAGTTTAGTTTTAGTTATATATATGCTGTTTATACTTTAAAAAAAAAACCTGTTATGGTAAGATTTTTAACTCTGTGAATTATAAGACAAAATTTACAGACAGTCTGGCTTCTAAAATATCACAAAATATATTACATTCCCAATACAGCTTCTTTCACAAATATAATTGGTTAATGTTATAACTTTAGAGCAGGGGTTACCAGCATGTGATCTCCGAGCTGCATGTGATCCACGAAAGCTTTTCGAAAAAGAAATTTTTCATTGCTCCGTCGTTTTTTCTTTGATAGAATTTATTAAAAATCAGTACAGAACTCGACTTGCAAAATCGTCCTTGCTTTATCATCTGATATCAGCATCAATAAAGTTGGTGGTGGGCATCCATTTATTGGTAGATGCAGTTAATCATCCACAATACTCTCACTAAATTATGCTTTTTAGATTTTATTTTGATTACTTTATTAATCCTAGTTCGTATTTAGGTAATTTTTTTCTTCTTACCACTTGTCAAAATGAATTCATATAAATTGACACTGTTGAGTGATAATCTGAAAAATTAAATTGTTTGGTTTATGGAAGCTTTTTGTTTATTTTCAATTTCACTCTTTTGTGTTTCTGTAAAATAATTAGTGTTATAAAAGCTATAATTATTTTACTTAAACAATAAAAATGATATTTTTCTATTTTGATTTACGACCTTCTAATGTTTATTCTTAAATTTATAATTTATAATAGTCACAAGCCCCGGAAATGTTTTTATAACATAGAGCTTGTCAACTGTTTTAAGCAGCTAAAATGACTAAATCTTTGATTTTAATTAAACTATTCAGATTATTTCATGGTGGTAACTCTGCCTTATTTTATGGAAATTGGATAATTATGAAAGTATATTTGGCGATCATCCATAAGGCTTCCAACGTGGCCCTTGACCACTTACAATTTGGAAATACCTGTTTTTATAGTTACATAATTTAAAGTGCATGTATAAATTTGTATGGAAATTATGTGAAAATCAATGATGTAAGAAAATAGACTAAATTTTTTAATATTAAAAAATTTAAATTTTAAAATATAATGATAGTAATCATAAATGAAATGTTCAGTCGTAATATAAATATACTTACATCACTACACAAAATTTCATTAAACTATTAGGAATATTTTTAAAATTTCACGCACACAAAACAAAAAAATGTGAAATCGGATAACTTTAATGAGTATTTTAATGTTTTAATTATGTACTAATACAGGGTGCTTTACTCGTGTAAATAAATTAATCCACTCTAACCTTCATTCCATTTCAGGCATGGAAAATAACGGTTTTGAAATGTGCTGAAATGTTTTCAGTTAAATTTCTTCAAAATTTCAGATTAAAAAATTTTCAATATTTAATAACTCTTAAGTTCATATCACACTTTCGCTGACAAGATATGCGCTAACACCTGTTTCGCACGAGTGTTTCGTGCTGCAGCTGTATGAAAATACTCTGTCACACGTAGATTTTTACCCAGCTATAGCCCGAAACAGTCACGGGACACAGTTACGAGTATGTATTTTCATCTCGTGTGATACGGATCTTATTAAAGATTTGACTGCAGAGGCACTAGTTTTAACACAAGAGATTTTAGAATTCAGAACTGTACTAACAGTAAGAAAATTTCCTTCATATTTGTGAAAAAAAATCTCTAATTAAAAGTATATTTATCTGTTTATATCCACCTAAAAATATACTTTTGTGCGGGTTTGTTAAGAATTTAAGTACATTGATGATACAATTAAATAAGAATAAATGTAAGATATAGGAATTTTGATATGAAAATTAAATTATAAGGTATAATCTGCATTGGTTTGGATCACTACGGTCAATATTTTGAACACGAGGGTTAACTAGACTGGAACCTACTGCTGAAATCCGATTCTGTACTTCTAAGAACATCCATGTTAGTAATAGAAGTCAAACGCGTGCACTCCAATATTAAAAAATCAACACCCTAATAAGTATTTATGACTCATTTTGAAGTATTCATTAATTAACTATAGGAGTAATTACTATAAGTAATGTATAGATAAAATAAATATCCATTCTTAGACTAGAAATCGGTGTTGGTACTTTCATATAATATATATAATTTTAAGAAGAAATTATAAGTCAGGTACAATTAATAGCAAAAAATTTTATAATTTGGGAGAAAATTTCTGAGGACAAACTTTATAAATAGTAGATTCCTCTAAAAGTATACAAGAATTTTGATGTTTTTTTTTCAGTGTTTTAACTTGTTTTAAAGTTTAGTAAACATGTAACTAATTTTCTGTGTTCTAAACATATCAAATTAACAGCATGCTTACTTAACTTTAAAAACGTTTTCTATCTAGTAATAATAGATATTAACAGGATTAATATGAGGAAGAAATATAGCTTAAATTAAATCAATAGATGGCTATAGATGTGGTTCTGTTCATTCCATTTTAACAGTTTATTTAGTGTAACACTGAGAAATACGAGATCATAGCATCATTATTTCAATTAATCGATATAAATATTTTTTCTAAATTCTTCTTTTAGTTATGCTGAAATCTTTGTTAAATCTAAGTTTCTTAGCTATATCAAAAATATTGAGAGTTTTACTGCATGATAAAAATATACTTTCATTTTATAAGCTTTTATCAGTTTGTTTTACGTCCTAGTATTTAAGTGAATTGAAATTACCTTCCTTCTTGCATATCTCAATTAGTTTGGAGTTTAAAAAATCATCATTAGGTTACTTAACCTTACACTGCGCGATTTTTTTTTTACAAATATACTTTTTTACATTCATGTTTAGGACCAGAAAATGTTTTAAAAAATATTTAAAAACCCCTTTCTGGATTTTTTTAGAGTTTTTAGCGAAAATTTGTATTTAATGCATACATAAATGTAATATTAATTATAAATACCCTTGATAAATATATAAAAAATATTCATATGAAATTAAAACTTAATACCCTTTTCAACCAAGAAAAAAATTTCTTGGTTAAAGCATCAAAAAATACAAGTGGAAATATATAATGTAAATATTGCAAAATGATGAACATGTTCATCACCCAAATAAAGTTTGTTCTCATAGATATAATACTCAACTGCTCAAATATCGTGATGAAAGTCAAAATAAAATGAGTGAACGGATTGATTGATATGCAAACCAATGTGAAATAAATGGAAATTTTTTAGCAAATATAGGATGAAACTTTAATTGATTCATATATGTATCACTGTGCAGTGTAGAGTTAGGAATGAAATTGGATTCTCGGTTATGTAGCAAAAGATATTCACTTGATTAGTCACTTGAAATTCATAGACAGACATTTACAAACCATTCATCGGTAGTATGGTATTTCTTATCCTTCATTGTTAGCTATCAATCATCATTGTTAGCTATCAGTCCGTAAATATTACCTATGAAAAAGGATTGATGTTCATATTGGTTAAAATAACAACGAATGAAATGGCATGTCTGGTTATATTTATTTGAAAACTTGCAAATCAATTGTTTGCTGCACGATAGTTTATTAGAATGGGACATATAGCTTAAGGGGATATACTATTTTTCGAGACTTAATGAAAAAACATTTCTAAACAAAGGTGAACTTTTTATTTTATATGGAATCAAAAATAGCAATAATCAATGATGAAGATTTTTCAGCTCAAAAAGTACTATGTCTTCTTAAAGCTAATTCAGAGTGGCTACTAACTTTCAAGTCACTATCGAGATTGCAACACATGGATTCTGATATCTAAATACAGCTTGTGTCAATTCGAGGACATCATGAATAAATTCTTACAAAATGTATAAACTTAAATTTTATATTTAAATTAATTGTACATCATGTTAACAGGAATCATAAAAATGTTTCACTCAAATAAAATTTCACATTAATTATTTCTAAATATCACTGTAATTATTTCTACTGCTTCCAACCAAAATAGTTTTGGCGTATTAGATTTAAGCATTTTTCCCATAAAAAAGGAAGTTTACATTCATTAGCATTGCATTTTTATTGTAATTTATCAGAGCACTTTCCATATTATCCTACAATTTTGTTTCTTTTTACGACTGTGTTTTTTTACGTTTAAACTTCATTATTTGATATTTTACTACTTTTAGATTGTGGTGATAATTAATTAAAATGTTTCAACACTCTTAAATTTTTCAGGAAAAATGTATATGAAAGAGTAGTTACTTTTGTATAATTAAAAGAACAAAGTAATTTTTTCATATAATTATTTTTTATTCTTGCATGCCTATTACTATTAAACTATTTGCATTGCATTTATTTTATGTAAATTTTTCCAAATATGCAAGATTATGAGAAAACTTTAATTTGAACCAAATGAAACCTTTCCATACCAATGAACAATTTTTAGACCTCCTCAAGTGCTTGAAAATATTTTTTTATTATATCAACTATCTAATTTTTAAAATATATCAGTTCTATTAAAATGATATATTTTAGGTTCAATCTTATACTTATTCTTTTAAAAGTATGTTACATGTGATATTTTGCATTTACAACATAAAATAAAATTGCAACCTTGTAAGCAAGTATATATTCTAAATTTTAATTTTTAAAAGTGGTAATTAAAGTGGTAATGGTAATTCCATTTTCATTATATATCACTAATTTCTTTATTCCTTTACTACAGTTCAATAGCATTTTAAAAGAGCTTGTAGATTGCTTTATACCCAATAAAAATATTAATTTGATTTCATGAGATACAACAATCCAAAAATTGCTGAAAAAAGGTTCTTCGAGTACGTATTTCAGGGGTGGTGAAACCCCTGAAATTACATAACCTTAATTACATAACCTTAAAAATGTTTCTCAGAATTATAAGAAATACTTATTTAATCCTAATAACACAAATATATGTACCGGAGTATAAGATAGTATAAAGTAATGTAATTAAAATAATATTTTGCAAATATTATCTAGCTTAATTTTAATTATAATTACTATAATTCTTCAATGGAAATTAAATAAAAACATCGAAATATCCAGGTAAGAATTGGAATGTAATATTGTTTATTTATTAAAATAAAGGTAAATATAGGTAGAATTATTAAAACTTTGTAGAAGACAACTGTCTGTATTGATTAATTACTTCACACGAGCACAAATATAATCAGTGTGTACATAAAACAGACATTATAGCAAACCGTGAATTAGACGCGCTATTTGGGGGCAAAATATTCCAACTAAGTCCACTGTGAATTTTCATAACTACTTTATATTGTTATCAATCTGCTGGGAAATGTAACGTTATAATTAATACCTTTATGTAAAAGTAATTAAGACTTCAAATATTAATAATTTAAAAGTTACTAATTATTCACTTTTTCAAAAATGCCTATGTAAAAAATGCTTCACTCGCAACCCTTTAACAAAAACCCATTTTATATATAAGATGCATTATAGACCATAGAATAAAGCAGTTGTTATTACCGTCATTCACAAAAAATAATAGAAAAATATAACACTGAAAAAGTAACTTTCAGTACCAAATACCAATAACTGTACATTTAAATATATAATGTACATAGTATGCGTTTAAGAACATTATAATTTTAACTGACTTTCAGTAAAGGAATAAATGAAAGCATATTAAAAACGCATAACATATGTAAGATGACGATTTAGAATAATTTAATTAAAATACAGAAAATGCAAAAATATTAAAAATTCAGTGATTTAACATAGAAAACACATTTTGAAATAAATACAATGTGACAAAGAATGAAGCAAATTTAAGAGAAAAAAAACGTTTAAGCAACAGTATTAAGTTATAGCCATTAAAGGAAAAATAAGAGCTTATTTTTCTCCTATAGTAGTGGAATTTATTGGAATAATTATCAAAAATTTACAATTTTTATCCACTTGTGAAGCTATTTTGAAACTAATATCAGCTTGTAGATAAATGGAAAGATATTAAAAATTTTGAAAAATTGTAGAATTCCGAAGAAAAGAAGTGCAGATATATTAAAATTCTAAAGTATCTGTTTAATTAAAAAGAGTATCTTCTTATGTAAAAAATATAAAATTAAAATTTTTTGAGTCAATTGATCAACAAATTTGTAAACGGTATGTTAGAAGGCAGTATCTTTGAAGGCCAACAGGCATCAAATGTGCTAAAATATTAAAGCAATGAGTAGATCCAAAGAACACTAAGAAATTCACGTTTGCCGAAGTTGGAGGAAATCGACGTTCTATTGAAAAAAAATAAATAAATTAATTATAACTTTTAAACAATTTGCTTTATTTTAATAAACTCTTTATCAATTTGAAGGTCTTTATAAGTTTTTGAATTGTGTATAGAACTGATGGTTATTTTGTAGAGCTCAAGGAGTGTCATTTGAAGTGACCGATCTTAATATTCGTTATATTAAGATTTTACGTTATATAGAGTACAGAATTCATTTTAATATCAACAGAGGCTTTTTTGTATTACTAAAAATGCCTGCCAAAATTTGGTGACTCTAGAACAAATTGTGTGTATTTGTGTAAAGAACAAATAAATATACACTTATACACTCACTTTTATACATAAATATGGTATATTTCATAATTCAAGGATATAGAAATATTAAATTTTGAGCCTAATTTCGTACAGATGAAAGTCCATTGTAATTTTTAAGGTCAAAATACAAAGCGGAAATTAAAATGCATATCGTTATTTTAATTAAAAAATTTTATTTTAGTTTTTATAGCTTAATTACGTTGGTTTTCTCATATTTTTTTAATACATATAGAATTTGTGATAAGCTAAAAAACTATAAGCAATTTAGTTATTCTTAACTCTGATTTTAAAGTTATTGACAAATTTGGCTGATTATGTTAAAGAAACAGTGTAGATTGTTTGAAGGAATGTGAATTAAAATATTTCCAATTTCATAATTCTCATTCATACCTAAATTTTGAATGAATGTGAAAATTATAGAAAAAAGCAAAACAAGTAAAAAGAAAATTTTTAATTCATGTTTTAACTCTAAATTTAAAAAAACTCTCGTTTATTCCAAAATATGCAGTTTTTTCCGCATAAGACTTTCATGAAAATGATCATTGCATTCAGTGATATGAATAATTAAATTACTTGTTCACATAATTATTCCTAATATGATGATTAGAAGCATTGCATACAGAATACTTATCTATGCCGTTTTTGGGAATAGTTTAATAAAAATAATTTTTTAATTATAAAAAATCTGAAAAACTTTTAAAAGTTATTTTACTCAAAGAAAAAATAATTTTTAAAGTCTGAGAATGTTAGAGAGAAGGATGTTTTATTGTGTTGAATAACTTATTCTTGAACCATTAATTGTAAACTATGATCATAAAATATATTCCCCGAATAATTAAAAAAATTCAGTTGTGTAACTGCAATAGTAATAAGGAGAAAATGTCATAATTTTATTTCATTCATGAAAAAAAATAAAGATTTGTTTTAATTTAAAACTGCATCATGTTTGATTTCTATCGCAGTTCGTTATTAAATTTGCTACAAAAAATTGAGAAGTGGTTGGGTAAGTATATAACAATCAAAATACATGAACGCAACATCTAAAATAATGCATATCAAAATTAGTAATAAAATTGAATTTATATAAGAATTTTCTTAGAAAATAAATGTGCAGCGCATGTTTGGTGTATTTTCTTTGTTTATTTTTTTTATCATCAAAAGCTTTCAGCACAACAGAAATATGATTTAGTTTATATGTTATAAATGCTTTCTAAAATATGAAATGAGATAAGATTTAATTTTTTTAGATTTACATCTCTCTCTCTCTCTCTCTCTCTCTCTCTCTCTCTATATATATATATATATATATATATATATATAAATGTAGTTTGAGTATTTACTTTGTACCTGTATATTTACAGTTTAATATTTAGAGGTCCTTTTGGTTATTTTGCTAGATTTATTCTCCTTTAATACTTTATTACAATCCATTGTTACGACTAAAAGTATGAGCTAGAATAAAATCACTACCAACTAAAATATGGTAAAAATACTACATTAGCAATACTTTTTTAAAAAATAATTGATTAAATATATTGATTTTCAAAAATAAAAGCAAATTATTTTGCTTGATTTGAAGTGATTCAGTCTACTTTTTGTTTCTTGAGGTTTAACTAGACCATACCAAATGACTACAAATGTGTATGAATTATGCACCCACAGACTACAGCACCAAAATTTTGAACTCTAAATTCCAGCCATCATACATCCATCAACCCTTTTTCCTGTACTCGTTTATCATTTACCATTGTCTTACAGGTAGGTTTCATAACCATAAGGGATTAGGGATCTAGTAAACTGTATATTTGTAAAATAAAAATGCTGCTGTAATTCAACCACTAACCTAAAATTAATCACTGTAAATCTTCAAATAAAATAAAACGTAAGATTTAAGTATTTATTACATGTATTTAATTTTACATACACTCGATAAAAATAGAATATTTTCCTTGTGTGTACTATCCAATCATTTTCTAAAATAAAATTATACAATGGAGAATGACATACAGGTAATATTTACCTCACATTCAAGAATAAAATTCTGAACTTTTGAAAAATCAAACAAGTAAAAAATCATCTGGGAAAAGAAAGTTGCGAAAGTTGGAAGTTATGTGTATGAAGCCAATATCCGTCACAGGAACTAACGACTGATACGAAATTCATGGGACGATTCTCAGTATCTGTTGCCCTAACAGAAAACAAATGATATGTAATAAATAAAAAAGAGACCAATACATTGTCACATCAATAAAAATTCAGTAATATATTGAAATATAGCTTGATGTCTTTATCATTTAATGCATTGAAAAATCCATCCATGTCTATATTCATCCCAAGACTTACAATTTTTACTGTAAAAAAAGAGAGACAGTTACTAATTGCTAAATATTTAATATGGCAGAAAAAATAAGATAACATTTTTTTAAACTAAAACAAATTTTTAAAATAAATCTGATCTGAACACTCTAGGAAAGTGAATCACAAAAAGGAAATAAACTGATAAACTTTTTTCAAAGTACTTTGTTTTACATAAGTTTATAAAAGAAAATTGAAAAAGGTTTTTAAAACTATACAACTTTTTGAAAACTAAAGATTAAATATTAAAAATAAATTTTTTATTGAAAATATTACCCTGTAGAAATCATGCGTTTTAAATAAAGAAAATATAATCTATAATAAAATGAATGTTTATTAAGAAAACTATATTTTATTTTGTGTTTTTCTTAATGTCCGATTCCATTTTACAAAGAAATTTTTACTCACTAAAGAGTTTGCAAGACAGATAAAGGTCGAGCTTACTAGGACAAAATTCATGTTTTTCTGAACAGTCGTTACTCTCTCTAGATGTAAAAAGTAGAAATCAATTTTATAATATAATAAAAAAGAGATACATTTTTCTACTTGCTTTTTCAATAATCGAGTTATAAGCAAATCTAGGTAATCTAGTGAATACGAAACTTAATAGAAAATGAATCCTTTTAAAATACAAATGTATGTAAGAATCTACAAGTTAAGTACAGTCGTACACTACGATCGTCAAGATTAACATCAAGATATCTGCAATTATCTTTCACTCTGCAGGTATGTATGTCAGCGCTTTCTAACCTGGGAGACAAGGCATATTGGTACGGAAGTGTAAAATAAATTCAAAATGTGACTTTTATATTTATTATAAAAAATATGATTTAGACACATGACTTCCTTGTACGACTGTAAAATTACATAAATTTTTGCTGCATTTCATTTAAACTTGTATGAAAGTGAGATACCATCCTCAAATTCTTGAATAATGTGGACAGTTACACAATTTCTAAAATATTTAGTTATAAACTACACCAAATGCTATTAATTCACCAACGAGTAAAACTCGAGTACTGTCTTCTGACGGCGACCGGAAGAGTTAATATCCATTCGATTGAGGTTTTTTCGTTATTTAGACTGCGCTCTGCACTAGATGTTTCGACATTAAGTAGAAGATTTTAATAACCATTATTAACTTCTACAAGTTGAATAAGTATGTACAGACGTACAAGACGTGATTTTCTCAATTACAATATTTCTTCTATCTCTTCTACTCTCTAATAAAAAATGTTGAGGCACAGAAAACAAAATTTCTTCTCTGGGAGGTTTAGTACCATAAAGGTTGGAAGTCGGTGACATTTGGGATGGTCAGTCTCTTGGAATTTTCTGTAGTGTCGCCCAAATCGAAATCGGGCAACTCGAACGTACAGTTTTTGTGATGCCAGTCAAAACTTCGAGCAAAAGAAAACTTTCAAATGAATTTATGTTTCTATTATGTTCATTTCCCTTTCGAATTGATGACTAATATGTCATCACTATTTTCCCAATAAGTGGGGTTTCTAGTATTTTTATATTCATGTTACACAAGAATAAGACTGGATATACTTTTCTCAATGTCATTTAATCCTGTGTTAACATCCCAGAAAACACATAAAAGAGCACAAATTTGGGTGGTGTTTATGGACTTATCCTTAAATGTGGTCAGATAGTTATTTGGTTGCTACAACCACATCAAGGCAAAGTTAATTGCTTGGTCTCCAACCAATTGCTGAACTTGTGCAACAGAGTTTTACTGACCTATATACCACAGTGTGTATAATGAGAAGGGATCTGACGCTTGATTTGGAGAAAAATAATTAATAGAAAAGGCATTCTTGATTTTTAATGTGGAAAAGTTATTGCTATGAAACTAAACAAGAAAAGTTTGTGTAAAATTTGACTTTTTCATTTATTTTTGATAAGTTTTCAAAATATAGAATATTGTAATTATTTCCTTTTAAGTCTTTTTAAGTAAATAATCTATTTTTATCTTTTTTACTGATTCAGTACTTAAGTAAGCAGGAAAAACATTAATGAATTATTCTGAATATAAACTTCTTGTAAGGAGCTATGAATAAACATTTGGCATGCAGTTGTATTCTCTCTCATTAACACTCATGGGAAGATATCTGCAAAGTTTGCTCAAGTTACAATTATATGTTAGTGAGTCTTGAGGTGGACAGTAAACTTTCAAAACTAATTTATGTTGTTCATAATCAATCTATTTGACAATTTAATTTGTTCTTAGCACTGTCTATATTAAAAACTTAGTAATATTTTTTGAATTATCAGAGTTAAATATGCTCCACGCCCATTCATTTTATTTTATGGTCATTTTTATCAATGAGATACCATTTTGACATTTGAGGATAACTTAGTTTTTTTTATTTTAATTTTTTTAATATTACTGGAAAATATGGCAAGGAAAAACTTTAAGGGAACTGGGACCAAGACATCTCAGTTCCCTTGAAACTCCGTTAAATGTTACTGGGTCTAAACCTTTTGAAACTCGATTTTTAAATTTTGTTTTACAAACAGCAATTGCCCTGTCAATTACAAAAATGCACAGATTTTGGTATAGACGTTATATATTTTAGTTTCATAAGAATCAATATTCAAACCCAGGCTAATGAGGATAATAAAATTCAAACAGACATTGTCATGTATAGAAAATTATATAGTTATTTGAATTTTTCTCAAAATGATTTTTTTTCTTAATTTGGTAAGCTTGTAAAAAATTCATTCTTCTTAAAGACAGGAATTTTCTACTAATATTTCTGTGACATCAGTTCAATCAATAAATATATTTTCACCTTTTATAAATAATATAAACTTTTATTCATAAAATTTGTAAGTAAATGCACCGTTTTTCAAGAATTTCAGATCTTTTTAAATCAATTAATTTTATAAAATTAATGCTCCATATAATGGAACAAAAATCATTTCCCTTAAAAGTAAATACACTTTTATTGGTAGTAAATTATACTTTATGGTTTTATAAGTAATAGAAGCATTTTTAAGTGTAGTAAAGTACTATACTTCTGTTTATGGTAAGAATTTATTTGATTCTCATTATTTAGTTTAAGATCTATATAATGAAGAAATTAACTCTGCAATAAGAGAATGATCAAGCATTTTTTATTAAAATAGTAATTCATTTGAGAAATTTCGTTTAGTTAAAAATATTAAGGCTTTTATATTAAGATTTTTATTTTATGTTATGCAGCAAACGTCGTTTTGTGATTCCTTAATTTTTAAAATATCCAACAATATAATTATTTTTTTGAAGATAAAACCTTTTTAATGAGAATATATTTCTTTTAAATGTAGAATCGGTAGATTTTACTTCGAAACATATTAATTTGAATAAACTTTTTTTTATGCACTGTAAGGTAAATAAATGATATTTCCAAAAATTTGTAACAGCTGGAAATGCAGCCAAAGTTTTTCTTATATTCATTAAATCCAAAATATTTTGTTTAACAAAAGAACGTTTAAAGTTATATTTAGTAACATATTGTGTTTTAAAGTAACAACTGCATTAGAGGCTGAAAAATTATTATAAAAAACTTTTTGCTCCACATTAGCAGTTATATTTCATAATTCAGTGAGGTAAAATATACTGTATTTTAAATCGAATTTCATCCAACCTTAAACCCACTACCTCCTTAACAAACCGTAGCTGTTTAATTGCTGCTTTAGCTGATTCAAAAGAGCTTTACGTTTGTTAAAACAGATTTACAGATTTAAGCTATGATCACCATTTCGGCTTTCGGGTTTTATCAAAAAAGTTTCTCATTCAATATATTTGCCCGAAACCTAGAGCCGCGATAGCTCAGTCGGCAAAGGCAACGATATCGTTAGGCCGCTGGTTCGGAACCCGAGCCGGTCTAAGATCCGCACTGTTCGTTAAAGGTGATTGGGGTACGTAAAATATGGCCGTGGTCACAATGTCCTCCAAGTTCTCGATCAATACCTCTGGAGGTGGAAGGCCAAGTCTGTTGGTCTTCTGATTGGTCCCTGCTTCAAAATTACAAGGACCTACTTGAGCGAAATCGATGTTTTACCTTAATGGTGCTCATTAAAACGAAAGGCGCACCCCTTGGCCTCAATACGAGAGCCTGCAGGATCAATCGTGCTTGGTTTGTCCAAGTGGCTCGAGAAACAACAACAACGCGAAACCTATTACTCAATTAGAATGTCAAACTTCTAATTCGCCTGGAGTTTGTCGTTCGCTCTCTGAGGTACTTCAAACAGTGTCTACTGTGTAGAGTAACCCTCATATTTGTGATCTACCCCCTCAGTCCAAACGAAACCGGAAGATCTCGTGGCCAAATGAGCTCGGGTTGGTGCATGAGTAAAAATCATAATTTTTTCTGTGGGAAAATATTATAAACAAAAGTTTAAGGCATTTATATACAAGGAACTTCTTTTTATTATTTTGTATGGATATAGGGGAAAAAGACACACTTTACATACGATAAATAATTTCTTCAAAGCTAATACCGTTGATTTTAATAAATAACCATATAATTTTATTTAAAATTTCAAATCATTAATCCTGTAAGTAAAATAGAATCACGTTTTTTTTTTAAAGAAAAACGGAACCTTATACCGGTTTTAATTGACAGTATGTACAGATCGGCGACTAATACAACCTTTTATCTAACTTAACTTTTAAAGACGCATTTTGTTTATTTTTAAAATCTTTTTTCATTCAATCTAGTAGATGCTATACAAAGAGCTACCTGAATACTTAGAAACCTCTGTAGATAGTGCAAAAATATTATTCTAAATCCTGATTCAATCCCCCAGTCTTTCCAACAACTCCGTTCTAGGTGAGAGAAGGGGGTAGCGAATAAATAATAGTGGTCATAATAAAAAAAAAAAAAAAAAAACTGGGGCGGGCGTCGTAAATTTGCATCCGAAGAACGAAGTATGTGGGTCAGGAGAATTCCTGGCTGGCAACGACGGCGACTAATACATCCGGCGAATTGGAAAGGACGTGGAAAATGAACTCTGAACGAGGACAGCATTCCTTGACTTTATAAAAGAGCGGGCCTTCAATGCCTTTGACGAACATGACAGCCTCTGCCATCTATTCTCGCTTGCCTTAATTGAAAAGGATAGGCGCGCCGGCCTCAGGATTTTAATTACGTAACGCGTTGTCTAGGCAACGTCGTCCATGACGTCATCAACTGTTGGTAGGCCCCCGCATTTTTATTCTTTACTGATACCGATTATTTTTCATTCACTGCTTCCAGGATATTTTCCTCAGTTTTTTTTTTACTCTTTTTTTTTTAACTTCATCGAGTACATTAGTTTTTATTCCACCTGTCGTTTCCTCTGTTTTCTCCCCTTGTTGTTTTATTGGTAGTGAGAAAGAAAAGGAAATTGCCTTGAATTTATCAAAAAGCATAGAAAAGGAATAGAAGAAAAGGAGAGATTTTTTTAAAAAAAAAGGAATAATAATAATTATTATTATTTTTTAAGTTGAATAATTGCACCAAGTTTTTAAATCCATCGCATTCATATGCAAGCTATGATTATGATTATGAAATTTCTAAACGTAGGATTTAATTAGACTACTAATTTATCTGGTTTTACTTCCTCTTAGTTAAGGAGTTTGTTACTACTTCTTTGGGATAGAAGTGTGAAAACTTAGTGTGAAAATTTATTAAAAATACTGTTAATCAATTATTAATCGAAGTTAAATTTTAGCAATATAATCCATGAATTTAGTTATTAAACATATTACCATAATATCCCCCCCAAAAAAAAAACTATTCATTTATCTTTTCTTCTAAAGTTTAGTTTGGATTGGAACTCTGCAGTCAATTTTCTACAAGAGAAATAATTAGGCCTAAACCTACAATTTAAAGCCGTTTGCAAACATTCATACCAGCAGTGGTATTCAAACCCATGGTATCTGGTATCAGAAAGTAGTGTCCAAGCCATTCTACCATCGTTCAGCCTGATCACTGAGTAATGAAATATTTAAGAAAAGAAGCAATATTAGCAATTAAGCAAAAAATTAAGTAATGTCCCCCTTTAAGCAATGGCAAATTATTATATGTCTTTCATATAATAATTTTCAGTTTACTGCTAATTTATAGTAACAGCGTAGTTTTTCAAATGTTCCAAAAAAAAATATATAATGAAAAGAAGGTTATGATATTTTCACTATTTGTGAATGTATATAAAATGAAATATAGTATTCATAAATAAGTTTTTTTTATTTTCAAAAAAAACTTAACAGCATTTAAATTTGAAGAAATAATTTGGAAGACTATAATAAGGATCCAAACTCCATTCTTTAAGTTTTGGTTGGTTAGTTTGGTTGTTTTTGGAGCGCTACAGTCAACAGAGGCTAGTTAGACCAGGCAACAAATATCTATACCTACAGATCCTCGAACCCGAAATGTTCTTATCTCTTCGTCCATCGTCAGATTTTGGCGTATTGATTGGCATAGTTTTTAATTCTCTACTTGATTGATTAAACCATCTTGAAACAACTAAAAAAAAAAAAATCTATGACAACAGTGAAACTCGAACAGACATTCCATTATTACTTAAATCATGAAACCATTCATCCAAAAGCATAGAGAGAAAAAGAAGATATTTTAGTCCTGCTAAAATTTATAAACTTTATTTATTTTATTGACTGAAGGCTTCAGCGCTTTGCAAGCATACATTATGTACATGGTGAGTCTAAACTGTTTTTGCAAAGTAAAAGTAGTAATAGTACCCATCCAGATGAGCAATAATTAACATGGAACATGGGGACACATTTGACTCTGATAAATAGAAAAGAGAGAAACTGCAATTCCAACCTGAACTTACAACAGTATCAAGAAAGTGAAACAACGATGTCAAAAGTTTCAAAATCTGAAGTATTTTTCAAGGAAAAACCCACAGTGGTTAAAGTGTCAGCCACGCGTGTTGTTGCACGGTTAACGCCGGATTAATGACAGGAACGCACCCTCTCGAAGATTGTATGTGTTAATTGTGTCTGTGGCAACAAAGGTTCTTGCTACGAGATCTTCAGCCAAGTCCATTGGTGTCACGTTTTCTAATGATTTCATGTACCCCCAGAAAAGAGACCAGTATATTGAATTGTTTATAAGAAACGTTTCAGATGTTGAAATTAAAATAATACTTTAAACCGTTCGTGTTGTGCTGTATTTAAAATCGGACAACATTTGATCTAACTGGCTTTCTAAGGAAAATACTAAGAGCAAATATGTTGCTGCTTCTCATTGGAAATTTGTATACGGTAAATGCTTAATAATCTTGTTTAGGAGACATGCTACGTAGGCAGGTCCACGAAGACGTCAGATGCCATAACTTGCTCATACTCGACGCATTTCGACTTAACTTTTTCTTCCTCTAAGAATGGAATGCCAACGTACATGGAACGTACATGCCAACGTACAACGTATTGCTCGTCTGAGCTGGAACTGTCGTCTCTTTTACTGTGTAAAAATAATTTGGAATCATCCTCTGTATTTGTATGCGTTTGTAATCAACATTTATTTGAAGTAAAGTTTAAAATAATACTACCATCAATCGTCGACTGGCAGAGGTAATATCTGTTATTATGCGGTCATTATTATAATATTTTGAGATTATACTAATAATCTTATAGATGAAATTTTAAATTTTAAGATAAACATGAACAAAACACTGAAATATGGACTTAGAACTTGAATACACTGAGTATCTGATTTACTAAGACTACTTTTGGTGTGTTAAGTAATAAGATATAGCATCATGTCATTGCTTCTTCAGAGGGAATTGGTGTAAAAAATGGTATGATGAGTACTTGTATCACAAATATAATGTTTCTAGATACTTTGGTTTAAAAAAATAGGTCAGACATTTTATGTGAGACGATTCTAGAATCTCGAAACAACTGAAAATCATTAATTGAATTATCATTCATGGAACCCTTAAAGAAGAGAGAGAAGAAGATTAAAACGAACCTCTATAAATACTAAACTTGTGGGGGAAGTTAGAGTAATAGTGAGATGAGGTAAAAAATTTGAGCTGGATCTTCGAACAGAAAGCTTTAATTACTAGACATGGCAGAAATTCCTTTAATAATCTTTTTAACATGTTGGTTAAACATGTGTCACGTAGAACCATAACATTGAAGTCAAAAGATAATCTTATTGAATTAGTGGATAGTAATTACTAACGAGGCACTAAATGTCTAGTGAACCATACATTGTTCATGATTAAAATAACTTTATCTTCAGATATGAAAGAGAGAAATTTCGGCCTAAAGTGAGAGAGAGTTTACTTGTTTGGTAAGCTTAAGATATTTTTCAACGAATTGATAATTATACACCGAGAACTACTGATTAAAGCATATTCCGAACAGCTACAAACAATCATACCAGCAAAGGAATGCGAATCCTAGGACTCTAACACCCTTAAGTCCCACTTCTGAGATCCTCCTTCAATTAGAAAGAGAGTAAGAATAAAGGATTATGTTATAAATGTTCAGTTAAAATAAAAATAGAGCCAATACAGGAAGAAAAACGTACTTCATTTCAAGGTAAATGAAGCTGCTTAAAAAAAATAAGGATAAATGTTATGGCTCTAAAATTACGGGTTTATTTAAAATTATTTCTAAAATCTGAAGAAAACTAATTTAGAGGTTGTAGTTCTTCAATATAATAATTGATTATTTTTACATTTTGATAGCAACAAATATTTTTTAATTAAAAGCCAATTTAAAAAGTGCTAAGAAAACGTTAAGACTGATGTCATAAAGCAATAAAATAGGAGGGATGTTTAAATATACTAGAAATGTAATCGTCAAATTTTGAGAATCATGCAAATTCTAAAAAAAAAAACTTAAGAGAACATTAGTAAGCAACTGTAAAATTTTTCCCAATTTTATTTGATAAAATGAGATGATTTTGTATTTCAGAAAATTAGCACTCTTTTACACATAATACAGCCATTTTTATTTATTTGAAATCTTCTAGATCAGTGATTCCCAACCTTTTTCCCCACGGATCCCTTCTCATAGCAAACACCTAGCCATGAGCCCCCAAGTGGAATACTTCTTAACAAAAACACGATTGTAACATTTTTAATGATAAAAATAAAATGTAAATAAAACATTTTGATATTTAAAGGGATATCTACTGAAATTATCAGCTGTAACTTTGAATTACAAAAACAAAGAAAATGATTTTCCAATATTCATAAAATATAAATATTTTAGTTCAAAAAAGTTTAAAGTTATTCGTAGTAAGTATAGGTCAGTTTTGGTGATTATTATAATTATTATATTATAACGGGAATTTAGAAACGCTTTTCCCAATTCAGTGAATTAGAAATGCCAGACAAATTTTTCCCATTTGAAATTCTGTCAACATAAAGTATTTTATCGGTGCGTCACATGCTTGTAAATAAAATCAAAACACCAAAAGGGATCAGTACTTGGTTAAATGAAGTTTCCGGTAGTTAGTCTCAAGCAAAAATCTTCGATTATATTAATCTTATTGGGAGTACTTGCAAGTAAGCATTGGTGACAATTATAATTCTTACATGATGATGGAAATTTAGATATTCTTTTTGCTTTTCATTCACTTGGTTATTTCGCAATTCAATGAAATAGAAAGATGGAAACGTCAGACAAATTTTGTCAGCATAAAGCATTTTACCTGTTTGTAAATAATGTTTGCCTGTAAATAAAATTAAAGCCCTAAAAGGTATCAATGCTTAGTTTGGTCAAGTCCCATTTGTTAATCACAGACAACAATCTTCGCAAGAGAAGCTAAGCTTAAGACATTGTAGAGCTAAAAAATACAGATCTAAGTTGACAATAGACTTTATACTGTGTAAAATTTGACATAAAATTAGATATTTCTTTCTCATCGAATCGTAAAATATAAATAAGATGGTGAAGCCTAAAAGGGTATTTTAAATAGTTATCAGGTTTATAGTGAGTATATTTATTACGATAACACACAATTAAATTATTATTAATTCTAAAAAGATATATCTATTAAGAAATTAAAAATTATGCAAAAAATAAAAAATTCCATCTCAAATGAAATGAAAAATAGAAGAAAAAAATATTCTTTAAGCATTTATTCATCCCGTATCCTCATTCTTATTCGTAAGGTCTAAAGTTATTATTATTAATTAATCCATCAAGTTATAATGCGTAAATTTCGAAACAAACAGATTAGTGTTTGGAAACTTCGGATTCAGCCTGAAGTTTCAACGATACTTGATGTAGACATTATATTCTTTCGAATTTTAATTTTCTCTGTTAACTTGAACTCCTCAGTATCGGGATGCCCAAGTCATAAAGCCAGATTTAATTTCAGAATAATTCCTTAGGAGAGAAATTATCTTTGAACTTCTCTTTATCGCGATAAAGAAATCATTAACCTGTAAGAGATAAAGGGGGGAGATCTCTTTATTATAAATAGAAAAAATATTTTCTCTTTAAAAGAATGTAAAATAACATTTAAATTTTAACGTTTATATAAAAACATCAGTTTAAAATATCAAATGAACTTTTGTTTGTATTGTATTTTAAGCCAAGTTTTCAAACAGTTGAGTGTTTGAAAACTTGGGACTCAACCTGAAGCTTCAAAGATACTTGATGAAGACGTTATATTATTTCGAATTTTAATTTTCTTTCCGAACTTGAACTTCTAAGTATCGGGATGCCAAAGTCATAAAGCCAGATTCAATTTCAGAATAATTCCTTAGGAGAAAAGTTATGTTTGAACTTCTCTTTGCGATAAAGAAGTTATTAACCTGAAAAAGATAAAGGGGGGGGGAGAAATTCTCTTCATTATAAATACAAAAAATATCTTCTTTTTAAAAGAATGTAAAAGAAGATTTAAATTTCAGGGTTTGCATAAAAATGTCAATTTAAAGCATCAAATGAATTTTAGTTTTTATTGTATTTTAAGCCAAGTTTTCAAACAGTTGAGTGTTTTAAAACTTAGAATTCAATCTAAAGTTTCAACTCTACTTGATGAAGACATTATATTTTTCAAATTTTACTTTTCTCTGCGAACTTGAACTTCTCAGTATCGGGATGCCAAAGTCATAAAGCGAGATTTAATTTCAGAATAATTCCTTAGGAAAGATATTATATTTGAACTTTGCTTTTTAATCTGTCTCTCTCTCTCTTACGTCTCCCACAATTTACTTTCTTTGTACGATAAAGAAATTATTAATCTGTAAAAGATGAAGGGAAAGGAAATCCACTTCATTATAAATACAAAAATTATCTTCTCTTCAAAAGAATGTAGAATAACTTAAGTTTTAACATTTACATAAAAATGTCTATTTAAAATATGTAAAATAACTTTTAAGTTTATCTTTTAAGTCTATGTAAAATAACTTTTAAGTTTCAACATTTACATAAAAATATCTATCTAAAATATCACATAAACTTTTTATTGCATTACATTTTTATTGCATTTTAACACAGTAAAACAGAAAACTATTTAATACCAGCTGTTAACTAATATTTATAACTAGTAATATTAACTGGCATTAACTATTTCCGTGTTGCGCTATAGGGATTTTGTGTTTATTAAGGTTTTTAAACAAAATCTTCTTTAACCTATGCAGAAAATATCACTGATAATTTGTAACCATATGTACAATTAGCATTTGTATATACCTTACACAACTAAAACACTATCGCAAAGTTTATACATCTATAAAATGTAATAGTTAATGAGTTTACAATAGTTAAATAAGTTATTTTTAAAATATCACTGATCTATTCTTAATATTGTAGAAAATGTCACTTTAAGTTTTCATCTTTACAACTTTAGAAATTTATACTGACCGAAGCTAATATAATTCACGATAATCAAAATAATGTCATATAACGTGAGATTATAACTGAAATGAAATATAAATTTGGATTTCACTGCAACGATATACAATAAAACCTCCAATAGTCATCTCTACATAAGGGAAACCTGTATTTAAGGTGCACTTTTTGAATTCCCACTCCCAACGTATATATTTTCTATGTAACCTCTAAATAAAGGACATCTAATTAATCTCTAATCTCTGAATAAGGGGCACTCTGAATGGTGGAGAGTAAATTTAGCTGATAAAGCTGAATAATGGGTTTTTCAAACAAAATGTTCAAAAATATTGTATGAGTTTCGTTACCAAGTTAAAATTAGATGCATAGTAAATCCTTTTCACAAAGTGAAACTAACGTATTTCAGATGACACAAAAATGTAACGCTTGATAAGTTTAGAGACTATCTCTGCATAGCTGATGAGACTAACCCTGTATTAAACTCTATACAATTGTGTTGTAGTTAATCTCTGAATAGTTCTAATTGATTAGGATGAAAATAACCTTTGCAATTTGACATTGAAAAAAAAAATAAGTATTATATGATGGGAAGGATAAACAAACATTTATCACATTTTTTTAAAATCCTAAAATCCATTTTTGCACTACCATATAAGTTATTATGATGATCTTTAAAAATAGAAATAATTTTAAATTTTAATTAATTTACATTGGCTATATGTAGAACAGAAAATTAACCATTTTGATAACACCTTGTTTCTAAACCCTCAAATAAGGTACACCTCTAAATATGGGACAAATATATTATTCCAGAGGAGTCCTGTATCTGGAGGTTTAACTGTATTTTCTTGAATCTTAATAAAAATAGTTATTTCCGATATTTCATTTAGTTTGGTTTGGAGGACTACGGTCCCTCCAAACCAAATTTTTTAATTAGATTTCATTATTTTTTCAACAAGAGGGCTAATTAGACAAAGGCTTACTGCTTACTGCTCACTGCCGATTACAAACGTCTAGGAACATCCATGCCAGAAGAGGAATTCGAATACACGTCTTAACAAAAAGTCAATGCTCTATTTATACAACAAATTTTTAATAATTCGCCAAGGTATTTTATTTAAAAAAGTACTAAATAAAGCATAAAATGACCAAATTTATCAGGAAGTATCTGGAAAGCTAATCCTCTTCATAATACTAACTGTCCCCCATTAATATTGGCTTATAAGGGGAACTCGGTATCGTTTAAATTTTTTTTTGAGTTTTAGGTTATTTAATTAAATGTTTTGCATCCCTTAAAATGATATTATGACATTTGAGGATTTGGAGTAAAAAAATAATTTTGGGGGTAGATATATAAAAAAAAAATTATCGAGAAATTAAAATTTTTTTCTTCTGATATTATTTTTATATATTACCAAAATATTTTTGTTGTATCCAATAAACTATTCCTTTTAACCTGAAGAACTGAATTTTGAATTAACCGATTAGTTGAGAAAAAATTAAAAAACGTAAATTTACATGCAAATATTGACCAAAAACATAAATTCCTTTACCTTATTAATTAAAAAACTTCTAATCATTTTATTGCAAAATTCTTCCACAATTCTCTAAGTCAGATATTTTTAAATATGTATAAAAAGGAAGTTCTTTTATGCATATGTATTTGAACTTTAGCATTTTGAATACCGCTATGTGTTTCAAATATTATAAATTCATAAATAACGAGATTAAAATTTGTATTACGTTAATATCATTAAGAAGCACGTTCCCAAAACCTTATTTTAAAATATCCAGCAAGCATAATTCCTTCGCATTTTTTATTCTAACTTTCATGAATATATATTGTATTCGCTTCTTTTAGAGTTTTTTCATTGAGCAAATAAAATAGAGAAGGTGCTGTAAATAAACGATTTAAAGGAGCACAACTATGATAAAAAAAGCTTTTTAAATGCATTTCGAATTATTATATACTTTTAAAGTTTTGTCACATTATACTGGATGAGCGCCAAAGTACATTTTAAGCAAAAAATAAATAAATAAATAAAAAGTAAAAATAAAAAATAGAAGTTTTCGTCAAATTACCAAGTACCCTTGAACTGTAATTTTTTTTTTCGTTCTTATGGACGGCATTACACAGTTCTTGCATAAAAGAAAGAAAAAAATTCTCTATCTGTACCTTTAATAGGATTAACTTATTTGCATATTTTAGGTTTTAAGTCTTTGGCAGCAATATGCAGGTGACAGCCCTATTTTAGTAAGAGGTGGACAGGTAAAGCTAAGAGTAGAAATAGCAGCACATAACTAAAAGAACAATAGCTTCTAATTTACTTCGGAAAAGGGAGAAAAAAGTTCTTAAAATGAGCACGAAAATTGTCCCAAAACGTCAAAGTTAATTAATGAGATTTTTTTTCAATTAAAAAAATAAATGACTAAGAAACAGCCAAAAAAAGGCATATATATGTGTGTGTGTGTGTGTGTGTGTGTGTGTGTGTGTGTGCATGTATGTATCTAAAGTCCAAGCTTATTTGCTCGACACTCATGTACAAGAAATATTCAGTCATGCGAAACATTCAGTTATATGAAACATTCAGTTATACGATCCACTCCTCTAAACTCCTATAAGATCTATATAATAAAATATTTAATTAAACGAATATTCAATTATACGAAGGGATCAATAGTTTTTCACGAACAGAATTGTATGGTGTATATTAACGTCTCCCTTTGGTTTTCTTCCTTTTTCTTACAGGATTCTTGTCTATATTGTTTTTCGAATAGTGGAGAGAGTTCTTTAATTCGTGTTTTCTATTTCTCTTAACATTTAATATTATTTTAGTTTAAAATAGTTTTATACAAAGCTTTAGTTGTATATATTTATGTATGTGTGTAATGGTTACAGAAACTTGTTGTATTTAGTGTAGACAAAATAAATCTTGTTGTTACAGTTTACACATATTGATATAAATATCTTTTTTTACTTTAGAACTACATTTATTAAGAAAAAAACGCAGAAAAATAGCAGAGTGGAGTTTTCATGTTTTCATAGACTAAAATGACTACTAGTCACATAAGCGAAGTATACATTTAGACGAACGATTATTTTTTTACTATCGTCCTTACATTAGTGAGATAATAAAATATCGATGAGATTATTTAAGATTTAGAGCGAATAAAGATAGTATTCTCTCATTTTATAAGGAAATATTGTATATAAACACAGCTCCAGTTTTCGTTTATTTATTTTAATATTTTACTTCTTTTAGTTGAAACTGTAATTTTCCGGCCTTTTTTAAATCAGTTATGTGTTTATGCTTAATTTATTATTTCTATGAATAAAAAAAATCGAAAAACACAGTTATAAATTATATTTTGGTAAATTTATTATTGATATCTTCAGTATCTTTAATCAAGTATAAGAACAAAATGTAATAGAAATTTCTAAATCATCTCAGTATACCACGAAACATTACGAAAATCTTTAATAAACATTTTGTAAAAAAAAATTTGGTTAAAAAATGATTAACATTCCAGTCAAATCAAAACTTTCACAGTCATCGCTGAGATTGGAGGCAGTGTCCATTTGCCTGAAATATATGTAGATTATTAAATAAGTATTGAGACTTATTTTATTGCCGAGAAACCACTCATTGCAATAACAATTTCTGTGGAATAAAAGAAATGGTGTCTATATTAGCAAAAAATGTATCGATGTAAGGTGTATATAGGTTAATGTGCCAGAATGTCATATGACTAAACGCATGTTTGTTCCACGGTGCCTACTCTAGTCTCAGAGCTGCTGCTTAAACATGCATTCTAAACGTCTATAAACACTCACATCAATACTGATATTTATCTCGACGGGTTCCAGAAACAAAAAGCAGCTCCCTATTTTCTTGGGCTTTTATTTGCTAGGAATTAAAGTGCACGAGAAGCTGAAAGATATTCATAACTAATTAGATCTTCATATTATTGAAATATTGAATGATTACTTGCATCTAAATGGCAAAATCGTAATTTCAGCTTTACTTACAGCCCTGCGTGTCCCAGATCTGATACAGATAAATCCGAGCGGCGGCAGGAGTCTCCAAAGCATCATCCCAAAAACTGTGCAATGGACACTACTGAATTCAGAAAGAGGGGAAGGGAAATGGTAGACTACATTGCAGACTATCTTGAGTCCATTTCACAGCGACGCGTCACGCCCAATGTAGAGCCTGGCTACCTTCGAAATTTGATTCCTAGTGCAGCCCCTAAGAAAGGAGAAGACTGGGATGATATTATGAAAGACGTCGAAAGGTACATCATGCCTGGGGTAAGTAATGAAAGTTCCTTTCAGCAAGGAATGTAGCTGGTCAAAACGGAGGTTATTTTATTCAGAATAAAGTCACAGCAGTAAAATTAAGTTATGGATTCCTGTGTTGTATTTGGAACAAAGTAAAAATAGGGATGAAATATTTAGAGTCTTTAGATAATCAATTTTTTTCATTATTAGTCATATTTATTATGCTATTATTCTGAGTTTTTTTTTTTCATTAACGAAAACATTTCTATACAACAGTTTGTGTAAGGACACCCCCCCCCGGTTGACACAAATAAAACAAAATTCTCTAATTTTTAAACTTTTGTTATAAAATATATTTGAAGAGAACTGAGATCTTTATGAATATAAAAATCTTTAATGTATAGAAACCACAATATTTTAATTAAATGAAATTTCTCAACTAAATTAGAATAAGTTAAAATAAAAAATAATATTATTAAAATAAGGCTAACTCACTATTGCAGTGTTTTTAAATGTATATATATATAATGTTATTTTTATTCCTAAAATGAGTTAACCTTATAATCGGGATTTTTAATCCTTCTTCAAGTAGAAAAAATACGTAATCACTATCACGTAATCACGTAAATCTTCCAAAAAATATTAGATAAAACTGTTTTGTGTTCTTCGGTATGTCTTACATTTATAGGAAATATCTTTCGGTATCCATATTATAACAAATGAGTATTCTACAGTTTTTTCAAAATGATAGGAATTCTCCATAGTGATAATATTGCAATGTTTGAAAATTAAATACGTGTGAGTGAAATTTGAATTTTGATGTATCATGTAGTCTTAATGTTTTGTGCAACCTCTTTTCTTTTTGCTACATACTTTTAAAACTCTGGCCTAGTTTTGCGAAAAACCTATTGTTATAGAGGCTTAATTTGTCTCATTTATTTTTATGAACTTTGATGAACACAATTTGCCCAATATAAATATTAGCTTCTGAACAAAATAAGCTATGTTAATACAAGTATAGGTAATTTTAATGTGTACAAAATTAAAATATTATGAAGTGTAAATATAAAACACAATTTCAATTTATTATCTTTTTATTTTAAATTTTTAAATATTTTTCTTTTTTTTCAGTTAAGCAGAAGCTAACATTTTTGTCTAGTACATCTGTTCAAAAGCATCTGTTCCTACAGTATTCGTCACAAATAAGTTGGTTTTATACGGGTTATCAATAGATTCTAGATCCAGACTTTCAAACACCTACTTTTTACATATCCTAACAAGTGACAGCTTACAAGCTATCATTCTTAAAGTTTTCATTATTTTTATGTATGATCTTATTATGTTCCAATTTTCGCCCTTGCTAGTAAACTCTCAAAATTTCCTAAAAATGTTTAAAAAAAAGAGACAAATATATTTTTATAAAATTGATCTATACATGTATCAAGTTATTGGTACTTATTTTACTTATTTTTAGTACTTATTTTTTTTTCTTTCATATAACATTGAAAAATGGTTTTGGTGGTTAATTTTTTCCTCTGTAGTATTTATTTTATTGTGTTTATGGATATATATTCCAGAATATTCTCTCGTTAATACATTTAATGAATCAAGAAATCAAATCATCAAGGTTTCATCAAAATTATATTGAATTATAAAGGCTGTAAAATGTTCAAAAGGTAAGAACATTTTATTTTGTATATATGATGGACCTTACTGCCAAATGGATTACATGGATTTTTAAAAGTGCTTAACAAGCATTATACATAAAAGGTAAGCTTTTAAAAATGTTCTTTGTTTCTTATTAGTAAAGTCACATTGATCTCTGAGTGTTTTCGTTTAGATATATGTGCACTGATATAATTGAAGAAAAGCTATATATCTCTAAAAGGTAAGCAAACAATTTATGTAAATTATATAATTTAATATCTTCACTTTGCTGTGATTTTTTTTTCGCGATTCTTACATAAAAGTAATATTTTTAACATTTATTCATTATTAATTATTTATACATTATATTTGCCTAAGATTTGTTGTAGGCATTAAATTTTGTTTAAAATTAAATCAGCGTTAAAAATAATGGTATAATTTTAGTGTAAAAACCTTCATGACTTCCGTTTTGACCAGTGATATCTATTTAATTTCTTTCCAGAAGCAGTAAACTAAATACGCAAAGAAAATTTATGTAAGGATTTTCTTAAATATTTATTGAATATTGTGTTGGAAGATGATATAAGAACAACTCAGTAATATATATATATATATATATATATATATATATATATATATATATATATATATATATATATATATATATATATATATATATAATGAGAGTGATCTTAGAACATGCTACAATTCTCACAAGAGTTCTGTGTTTTATTTTTTGTTATTTTGATGTTATAAATAATTTTATTCTGAGACATAAATAACCTATCTTAACTATGATTTCAATAATATCTGTTTTTTATGCTAAGAAAAAAAGTTTAAAGTTCTTGCTAAACTTAGAATACAGTTCTTATTTAACAGTATTTTTATGTTTAAAAAGTTTTATTCACTTAATCCAAATGATGTTAACAGATATGTTTAACTGCTAAATAAGTGAGGGTGTCACATGAGCTATAAGCTATAACTAAAATTTCGGTTACCTCTTTCATTGATATCTAATAATTGTGATTTGACTGTATCTAATTATCATTATTTTATTTAAATTCATAATGAAATTTGAACTCAAACTTGTCTTCATTGCAATGTAAGAACTTCAAATTACATCATTCTCTGTAAATGAAAATGAAAATTTTTAAACAACATTTGAAATTTAACACTAGATTGCCCGAGATTTCTTGTATACCTATATTGCCCAAAAACTGTCAAAATGACTGCATTGTGAAAAAATAACAAATTTGTAAAGAAATTTGTTTAAAATTAATTTTTAATATTATATAATAAAGGAGGACGGAAGTAACTACAATTACTCATAAACACATTTATATGTTATAGAAAAAGTCACCAAATTCTAAGAAATTGTGTCATTATATTTCATAATTGTTTTTCTAATTGAAATTAAAAAACAGTCAAAATGACTGCCTTGGGCAGTCTAGTGTTAAAAATCATGAGCCCACAGATAGCTGCCTAATTATTTATTATTTTGAATATTCGTGCTTCAATCAAACTATATTTTTCTTTGGTTTTCCTAAGTCCAGCTCTTATTTAAATTTTTATAATAAGTTTCTAATTTCAGTTGTTTCTAATTTTTCAATTAAACTAATCATGTGCATGTCTACACATGGAAAGTCAAATCGAGGAATTGAGAAACGATAGCATTTTATAAGATAGCAGTGAAACAATTTTCAAGAAAATTGGTTGAATAATTTGATATGCATACAAAAGATAAAATATTTAAGCAATTTCGAACTCAAAACTTAGGTTAACCTAAAATTTAAATTTTTAAAATCTTAAGTGTTTTTATAGTTTCTCAGCAGTTTTTATATATAAAACAATCTCCTGGTATTTGAATTTTTAGACTAAATGTTAGAAAACCTAATTCCTATCATGCTCTCTATAAAGTCTGAGATAGATCACAAGTTTATAAATGTTTTGGGAATTTAACATATTTATATTTTCAGTGAATTTTGCATTGAAAAACCGAAAACACTAGCCTGAAACTGTAATATTATTTCCTTAAACTTTCATACTGTTTTCTATAAATTTTTTGTAGTATTTTTTATTCATTATTCCTTTTTTTTATTCCAGAATGTTTTCCTTTCTTATTAAATTATACGATAGAACACTTTAAAAAAAACCATTAAAAATAGGCAATATATGATAGAATAGATAAATATGCAGACATATTGAGAATTGTTTTTCAGGTAGAAAATTATCCTGACAAGTGCAGCTCTTTTATACTCTATTGACATCCCATAACAATGAACCCCCTCCACGGGCATTTCCATCCCATTTCTGAAGGCTCAATATACAACTGAAGGGGACATAATGCGGGCGAAAGATTGCGCTGAAGCATCAATTACTTCCCCTCTTGGTGACAAATATTTCCCCGACTTCTAACCCCATTTATTTTATCTATTATCCATCATACTGAAGCAGAGAGAATTCAACCCAAATCCTCGTCTGGTAGATATTATACGCTTCAAGGAATCAGATTTTCACCCATCTCCTATTCAAACTAGATCCATGGAAGGTGCTTGAGAGGTGGTAAAATTTAACACGCGTTTTGAAATAAGAGAACTATGTGAAGATGGTAAAATTCAAATTAAAGCTAGTCTAGGTAAGATTGGAGTTAAATAGACGGCTCTTATTATTTCGTAGTATAGTTTCTAAGTATTCCAATAAGCATTAGATAATAATTATTAAACGAAATAAAATTTAACTTTACCAAAGTTATAGCGAAATTTTCAAGACAACAAGCGTTTTGCATTTCTTTCATAGGCCAATGTGAAAACTTCCTTCATCTTAAATTTATGCAGAGGTTAAAAAAATTATAATTAATCCTATTTTTTTAGTTATAGGACAGTGCAAAAATGCTCTAGAAATAGCTTGTTTAATTTAATAAAATATTTTGTTCCGTTTCTAAAAAAAAATTTCTAGGGATTTACAATGCATGTGTCACCATGAAATACAGAATTAAACGATAGAAGAAGATACAATTTCTTTTAATAAGCAATTAATTTCGGTTTAAAAAAATTAATAATCAATAGCTACTGTGTTGAAAGCTAAGCTCTAGCTTTCATACAACATTTAAAGTCTCATAGTATTTATAGAGACTGAAATTTTTTGTTGTAACATTCATTTTTCACTTCATCATAAAATGTAATGTTCTGGTCCTTTTAGAATGAATTTTTACAGGGTATTTGATAGCACACTAACTTTTTAAAGATGACTTAGTTTTGTCAGTTTAAGTAGCATATTTTTTAAGTAATAGAAGAAATACACACCATATGAAAAGAGTGAATTATACTTAAGTGATAAAATTTGAAATATGGGTATTAGAAATTTAATTTTTATATCAAAATGATGTACATAAGTGTTCTATTCTGTAATTTAAAATTGAAATATTATGTAGTTTTTAACAACTAAAAAAATTTAAATGTATTAATATAAAACTGTAAAAAAAAGCATTTACTATGCTCTTAAATGAAACATATTGCATGTACTGATATAATTTTAGTTCACAGGATAAAACTGACAGTTAGTTTCTATTTATTTAGTAATTTAGTTTCTAATTTACACATTTTTAAAGTTATTTTGCGAGTAAACTCATTTCTATTTTTTTTTTCACTTGATATGTATATTTATGCTTTCATAAAAACTTATAGCTCCATATAACGAAATTAAATAGTTTCTATAAATTTAGACTATAAAGTTATTTCTATGAAATTTATTAATGATCTAGGAAAAACTTTATTCTAGATATACAGAACTTTTTATTTAATAATAAATCAAATATCAGCTATTATAGTAAGGGCCGGTCTCAACAAAGTCGTTTAACGGCTAACAGCGATTAATCTCTGTTTAAACGGAGAATTGCGTCACACCATTCATTGGCGCCATGGGTTATTTGTGGTTAGCCGTAAACGACTTTGGTGAGACAGGCCCTAAAGCTTTTCAATTCGTAAAGTGATATGTCCCATTCAAATATCAGCTATTATAGTAAGGGCCGGTCTCAACAAAGTCGTTTAACGGCTAACCGCGATTAATCTCTGTTTAAACGGAGAATTGCGTCACACCATTCATTGGCGCCATGGGTTATTTGTGGTTAGCCGTAAACGACTTTGGTGAGACAGGCCCTAAAGCTTTTCAATTCGTAAAGTGATATGTCCCATTCAAATATCAGCTATTATAGTAAGGGCCGGTCTCAACAAAGTCGTTTAACGGCTAACCGCGATTAATCTCTGTTTAAACGGAGAATTGCGTCACACCATTCATTGGCGGCATGGGTTAATTGTGGTTAGCCGTAAACGACTGTGGTGAGACAGGCCCTAAAGCTTTTCAATTCGTAAAGTGATATGTCCCATTAAGTAGATGAAACTAATTATTTTGTAGTATAACTGCAGAATGTCTTATTATACATAAGGTAATAACAGTTTAGCAAAATAAGATTAATCTTTATTAATATATAAAGGGCTATTATAAAATTTTAAGACAATAAGCATTTTAAATTTCTATTATAGGCCAGTTTCAAAACCCTCTTCATCAAGTGCGTTTCTACAGAGGTTGACGATTAATGCTACAATATATTTTTCTGAGATATGAGATAAATGCATGAATGTTTTAAAAATAGCTCGTTTAATTTAATAGAATAAGTTACTTAATTTTATAAGATGTTTTCTAGTGATTTAAATCTACGTCAACAAGAAATATAAGAAAAAATGAAGTTATAAAAAAATTTAAACCAACTTTAAGTACGCAATTAATTTCGGTTTCAACGAATTAAATACGATTTGGTTGTTTAAAAGAAAACGTATCACTATTGTTAATATAATCGAGGTTCACAGAATGAAACTGATAATTAGCTTCTATTTGATATAAAATAGTAGTTTTTAGTTTAGAAATTTTATGTTATTTTTGTTGGTAAGTGGATCTCTATTGTTTTTATTTGATGTAGATATTTTATGCTTTTTAATATACTGCTTCAAAAAACAAAATTAAATAATATTTATAAAGTTAGACCTATATTAATGATCTCAAGGAAAATGTATTCTAAACAGAGCAGAACCTTTTAATTTATGCAGAATCCAAAATAGCTGTTTTAATGAAGGCTTTCAACTCAAAAGGTACTGTCTCCCCAAAAACGATGGATATTTTTCCTGATAGACTAAAACTTTCTCCTTGAGAAAAATGAGGCCATCAGTGTGAAGTTATTCTTCGCATCTCGTGTTACATGATAGGTGTACTCACTGCAGAGGTAGACCCATGTTATGTAAGGGGGGGGGGAGTTTTTTTTTTTTTTTCTAGAACAGTGGTCCTAAACCTTTTTAAAGCTACCTCCCCCTAAGGAACGAAAAAAATTTCAACGCCCCACTTTTTGAAAATCCCGTATTTATGGTATGGGGAAATGGAGTATTCAATTATAAAGGGCAAAGTGTTTAAATAATATTCTTTATACTGAGACATCAAATGTCTATGGATTAACTCGATACATTTGCCCCGGGAGGTAATTGCAGTCTATTTAATAAAATTAAAACTGTCAAATGAAAAAAAAAAGGAAAAATTTTTCGTAATGTTTAAAACTTACTTATTAGTTCTTTATTTTTAGTTAGATAACTATAAAAAAATACATTTTGGACAATTCCAAACGTCAAGTACAGGCACTGTATTAACGGGCATTTCTTTTCGTTAACCGAAAACATTTGTGGCAGCGAAATATGATAGGAGAAAAATGACTATTTCTCAAAATTCATAGTTAATGATAAAATACTAATATTCAACACTACTTATACAACTGCCCAAATAATCAATGAAAATAAATCAAAACTAGTGGAAAAATCAGAGCAGAAGAGTACAAAAACCAACACAAGAAACGCGGATCAAATGAAATTTTTCATACTGAAAGGACGTTCAATGTATGCACTACGATTAATAGAAGTTAAAGATATTTTCATATACTTCTAACGACTATTTAAAAAAAAAAGAAAATTTTTTTTGCTGATACACTTTTAAACGACGCACTAAAAACTCTCAAGGGAAAGCTATTGAGAAAACTTATTTTCTAAATGTTGGTAGGTCAACTTAACAGGCGTGGAAACTAAGGAGATGAAATTTACTTATTCTGGCCCTGTCACTAAGTTCATTTTATTACTGGTACAAATGGTGTAAACTGGATAATAAATTTAATTAATTTATTTGGAAGTCTTAAAATTAGTTTAAAATGCCCAAACATGCTACCTACCTTTCAAATTATGACCACCGCTTCCCTGCCACCCAAAACAAGCTCACCTCTCCTCAGAAACCTTAAACCAGAAACCAAACATCGTTGAGAACCACTGCTCTAGAGCTTTTGAGAAATCTAGTATTTATAATTATGTCACATGAGAAGCATCATCCATATCCCTTTATACGTTCTGCCAATGGCAGAGATTATTATTTAGGAAGGAAACCTGTGAAGGGGTGATTTAAATCACTCGGCCGCGGGAAGTATTAAATTAAGAATTAATTCAAGTATAAATCTTTTTTGAGTGATGGGACAGTTGAAATGGTATGTCGGCTTAAGTGTCATTGTTTGTAGGATGTTTGTAACCATTTGGAATAGGTATAAGGGTGAATAGGTGAACTAAATTGTATATACTGGTCTAATTAATGCACATGTATAAAAAATACAGTACTAACCTTAGCAATTCCAGTGAATTCAGACAGTGCCGATTGATTGGAGATGATAAAATCAATTTTTTAATACTTAATCTAATTAGACAAAAAGCCACTGCCCAAATCTAATTCCGTACGGCTCTAAACGTCCATAAAAAAAATTGAGACTTTAAACTAACATGTATTTCTATACAGCATTATCTTAAAAATACAATCCTGAGATCCTTTGAATTTATATACATGGTTTCAAACAAAACTTGTCTGATAAATTCCCTAATTTTTCATCACCCAAACTCATAAAAATATTTGACCACATTATCTCAGATCTGATTAAATTTAAATGTGGTATTAGTTATTGTTAGTATTAGCAAAGTTATTAATTTAAAAGCCTTATTAACTAAAGGGTAGTAAATTCTAATACGTTAAAAAGTCATTTATTGATTTACTTAGGTACGTATTGATTGATTTTTATAAAAACTGTACAAAATAAATTTATACCAAGCAGCTTAGAAAATAAATTCAGTTGTGGTACAATAAATTACTATGAAAACAATTCCAGTTGTAAAGCAACAAATTGCTATGAAAGCTAAAAAATATTATGTATTATAAATTACATCAAATAACTTCTAAAAATCTTTTTCTTGATATACAAACAAAAGTAAATGCATGATGAATTCTTAAAAAAAGAGAGAGCAAAATGCCCTTAAACTTTTAAGTAAATTAAACCTTTATTTTTAATAAACAATTTAAAAGGTTTTTATAGTAAGCTTTATGATAAATTTTTTAAAGAAATTTAGTTCATTCTCAATCCCTGGTAAGTCAGCAGATTTTCTAATTTGTTTCTCCTTTTCTTCTAATTCTTTCATTTTATATTTTTCCCTCTACAGTCATATAAAAATGAAAAAATTTCAAAATTGGGTTTTCTAAATTTCATCTTTAAGGCTTTTACTTTACTTTTAGAAAATATTTGTAAATTTCCTGAATTTGGATGTATATACTATTTTTTCAGTGACATTCCACAGCCATTTTGCAATTTCCTTACTTTACCTAAATTTCCAGGTCACTGGGAACTGTGTTATAAAATATTGAAATTCACTTAAAGGTATTGAAATTAATGCTCAAAGTAAAAATTGATAACGTAGAATAGATTCCTTTAATAATTAACCTCTTAAAAATAATTAATAATATGATGTGTATTCGGTTAGTTTGTATAAACATTCTCACCTAAATATATATAAGGATTTACTCTGCAATATTTTAGATTATCTGTCTGCAGTTATAAAAAAGGGCAGAAAATGCGCATCTCTTTATCCCTAAAGATAATTAATATTTGTCTCAAATAAATGATTCGTGATCAACTACAGGCTCCAATTTTAACTCCGAAGTAAAAGTAGTTGATTTTTCCGTGACGTGTTTTTTTTTCTTTTTGAGATTTTAAATACCATAATACACATTCAAGTTATGACCAAGTCATATATGTCATAGACTTAAGGCGAAATTCTGCCTTTTGAACAGAAAACTTTTCATTATATCATCCTATTTTTTATTCAACATGAAATAAAATGTTCTTTTTCGTTAAAGTTTTTTTCCTAGATCATTAATATAAGCCTAAGTTCATAAATATTATTTAGTTTTGTTCTATGAAACGATACTTTAAAAATGACAAACGATATAAACCAAGAGAAGAAAATATAAATCCACTTATCTGCAAAATAACTTTTGAAGTTTATAAATTAGACACCAATTTTTTTATATCAAATAGAAGCTAATTATCTTTTTTATTCTGTGTACCTCAATTATATTAATAAGAGCGATATATTTTTTTGCATAATAAAGGATATAAATATTTTTAATTCTCAATTTCTAAAAATATTTCTTAATTTTAAAATGTCAATTTAATTTTTAAATTAAATTTTTAAATTATTTTTTAAAATTAAAATGCATTTTTTAAATTTTTTAAATGTTAGATATAATTAAAGTTTTAAATTTAGAGAAAGAAATTATATTTATCTTATCAATAGTATCTTATAATATATTTATCTTTAATTTGGAATAAAAATTTACTTACATAAAATAATAAAATAAAAATTTAGTTACATAAAATAATAAAACAAAAATTTAGTTACATAAAATAATAAAATAAAAATTTACTTTACTTATTTTATATTATACTTACTTCAAAACTCATCTTGCAGGTGTGTGAATTTAATTTTTTTGGGTGCATGTGTTTAATGCTACTAAAAATGTACTATTTGAAAGGACAATATTAAATAATTTTTTTAAAGTAATTGCATTTTAAAAACTCTAAGTTTCGTAAGGTACTCCTTAACTTGATTTTTCTTCATCACGGTATATATGTGAATCATTTCAAATGGGTAATAAGGGGACTGTCGATAAATTGAAGATAAACGAATATGTTTCGGATAAAACTGCAAGAACGAATATCTGAAAAGCGTTGAAAATCTAGCACATGATTAGAAAGCTTCTTGTAATAAACTTTCTTCATTTTTCTGAGGATAGCACGTATACTCGTGGAGAAGCTAGTTTTTTATACAAACAATACCTAATTTCTTCATGTATTTTGCTTATAATTTGCAGAGTTCCAAATAAAAATAAGAATGATATTTTCAGTAAGTACAACAAAGGACATTGTGTACAATACGCTGCAGTTAGAATTAAAAAAATAATAAATATTGGAAGTATATAAGCAGGTTCATTAAAATAATGTTTAATTCCCATGCATAAATGTAATCAAAATTATAACTACATCATTTTTAGCTCAATATGTACAGCAACTTTTGTGAAGGTCACGAAAACAGATTGAAATTTCTGAAAGTAATCCTCGGTAGAACGAGCTCTAGGTCCATTGTTTCCAGATGGAAACAAAGAGATGAAAAGGTGTATCCAAATACAATATAGTATTTTGCATAAATACAAAATATATACGGCATATTGCAGGCAACAGTATTAGTGTTTCTTCTGCAGCCAGAAGAATAAAAGAATAATAACAAAGAAAAATTTGAAACCATTAAGCTTGTTTGAAAAGTTATATATTGAAGACAGACAACTGCAACAAGATATACTAATTTGAAAAAACAAAACCTTGAAACGAAAATAAAATTAAATACATAAATACGTTTTATACTGTATTTTTATCAATGCAATAAATATTTAAGAGGTTTCGATAACTTTGTAACTCAAATGTTACAATGGAGACACGGGAGCACATTGTAAACTAAGTATCCCGATTTATTTCTTGTCAATTATAACTCCAACACTAGAGGTGATAGGCAATACAAAGAGCATAAAAAGTACTACTAAACTTGTTATAGCTTCTTTTATCAGCTCTTATGATATATTATTGCAATTTCATAGCACTCATAAAAGTGGTAATTGCCAGTGAACGTTTATTGTTGTGTCCAGTCCAATCGAAAGAAAATATGTTACAAAAAATAGTTCAATATGTAAGGTCAAATTTGATTCCTATTTTTCAATAAAAGTAGTTTTAATCATAATCCAATCATTACATACAAGATTTAAAATTTATAATGAAATTGTAAAAGTTCATACTCAAACTATCAAAAAATTATCCCATTTTAAATACAACATACTTGAATATAATTTAATGAAATTCGATTATCAAAATATTTATAAAACTTTAAGTGTAATATTGTTATTAATTGACATGCAATATATTTAAATACCTCATGAGAATGTATGTGTCCAAATAAAGTTTCAATTTTACATTAACTTTTCCCGTTTACCTTGTTTTTATTAGTTGATTAGATGTTAGTTTTATGATTGTAGTCTTGTTACTCAAGGGCTAGTTAATTTGGGACTTACTGTTTAAATTCGATCCCTAACAAACACCTTCCTAACAAACCAGTAGTGGGTTTCAAACTCATACAACTCTGGTTTTGAACCCCAGCATCATATCTTTTCCACAATTATCCGCACAGTTATGCTTATTAATTCTTTTTTTCCCTCAAAGTATTTTGATTAAAAATAAAATGTTATTTTGATTTCTACTAAACTCACAATGACCTAGAATGACTTCAAAAATTTCATGAAGTTTTATTATTCGTCATTTTTCGTATATATATACTCATATTTTTCACGTTATAAGCTTTTCAATCAAAATGTTTCGTTATGACATCTTTCTCTCAACCAAAATTAAACCATAATGTTAAAAGATATAGCCAGTTAAAGTAACATAATTGCTAATGTTCTTAAGTATAGATATTTATAGTAGGTGTCAGTATTGTCCATTCTTTCGGAGGATATATCAGTTGCAACTTTACTGACAAATGAAACTGAATTTTAGGAGATAATTTCCTAAAGCATTACATTAGTAAGTTCCTTATATGTATAAAGTGAAAGGACCAGTAAATGAGCATTATGTAATGTGGTTCAAAACAAAATTTGTAAATATGTAAAAAATATAAGTTCGAATATAGTCGTTTATTTAATTGTAACTTTACAAGCGTTCACATTAGGGAAAAGTTATATCTGGAATAATAAATGTGCAATAAGGATCATAAAAATGAATAAGCTGAAAAGTAGCAGAAAACCTAATGACCCCTAAACCTAGGCAAGTGACAGCTTTTATTTTTATCAGACACCACATTTAAGAAAAAAATAACTTGCTATTAATTTCATAAACTCAGAACTTACCTCTAGTAATCTAATTAAAAAATAATAATAATAAACAATAAATAAGTATTTTGGCCCTTTATTTTACTATACTGGCTACCATTATATTGACCATATACTGTTATATTGAACATTTTTGCAAATTTGGAATCAAGTTGTTTTTTGTTTAGCTCGAACCTTTAAATTTGCTTTGACACCCCAAAACTCAATTTAGCTAATAAAGCTTCATTATTGTTGTTTTTTGAGAAAATGCAATTTACTCTCCTTAGCAATTTGAAGTTTGCTTAGGAACCCACAACTTTATTTTAGATACCCTTTTTTCTATTCATAAACTTATGACCAGCTGAACAAATTACTTATTGCAATTTAGAGAATAAGAATAAATGCTTATTTTTCTTTTTCATAATGACTGAAATTTATTTTATTAGTCACATACTAGTATGCAATCATTCACTGATTTACGTTCACTCTATATTAAAAATTTTATTTTCGAATGAACTTGTTACTTTCAAACAGAACTAAAAATTGAATAGGCAAAATTACATTATATTTACAGTAAGAATAAAAAAAAAAAAATATTTTGATTCCAATCTTTGGTCTGTTTGGAGTGATAAGGTCTTTAAGATCTTTTTCAACTTCTTCAATTCATTTCTCTCTTGCTCTTCCTCTTCTTCTGTTGTTAAAAAGATTACCTTTTGTTATTTAATTAAATTTTTATAATTTCTTCTTTGGATGTGTCCAAGTCATTCGATTCTTTGTGCCTTTGTCTCTCACTATGTTTTTATTCTCTATTACATTTCGCTGTTAAAATACATAAATAGATCTGTTAAAAATTCTGCACAAATTATATATCAGGGGTAAAAAGCAGAAAATTTTACTCAATGTTAGTTTTTATTCTCTTTACTATAATGATGTTTTCAAAATACTTAATACTATGAAGAATGATTATGCTTGCTTAGCATTATGAACCTTTATTATGATGAACTTAACATTATGATAATGGAGGAAAATAAAATTAGCTACTATTGCAAAAATAGTTTTGTGTGCATGTTGGGACATTTTTTTACAATGATTCAAATGCGAACAAAGTGATTTAAAAAGATACAATTATATACATTTTTTTTAATTTTAAAATTCACAATGATCAATGAAAAGTAATATTTATAAGCTTCTCTGAACAATAGAATGTTTAAAAAGAATAAAAACAATGCGAATTTGGTGAAAACAGGAAGGTGTTTCACAAAATCATTTTAAATAAAATACAGGAATTTATGAAACATTCTGCATAGTGGCAACATTTATAAAAAGTAAAAGTAAACTTTAACTAATATATTTAATGAAACATTATTGAGACTGAAACAGTTTAAGACTTCAAAAAAAATTTAAGGGAACTATTTCACCCACCTCGTTGCAAAAGAATTAATCGACATTTTCCAAAAAAATTAATAAAATTATCCTAAAGAAATTTTTGCCCCGCCTCGTAGACAAGTTTTTTGAAAGATAGTTTTCAATGCCAGCAGTTAATCAGTCGAATTAATTTCCACGTAGGTTAATATTGCGATAAGTAAACCAATAAGTTCAATACCCAATCCCGTTTACCTTTTTGCTCATATGAAAATCATGGAAAAAATCAATTAAAATCATAGATTATGTAGAATAAAATCAATTTCATTGAAAAGGTGCTAAACTTTCAGCATAAGCTCGAAGTTAATATAATCTATACACTAATGAATATGCATATTGTTTATTATTATTGTTATATAATTGATTTTACAAACTTTTTCTTAATTATAAGTTTTGTGTTTTAATGTCTGCATATTGTATTAATTTTTTTATAGTATTTTCAGTATGTTGTGCTTTTTTCACCTATAATAAATATGGATTTGGTTTGAAAAATGGAAATTCTATGTCTGCTATTATACTCTTATGTCGTAACTTTGTAAAAAAATTATTATACTAACATATTGTAGATGCTTTTCAGTTGAATTTTACAGCGCATACAGGTTATTTGTCACATTTCTAAAAAAGAACCACCAAAGTCATTAAGTATTAAACACTTGATGTTTTCATAAAACCAAATTTAAATATTTAGATTTTAAGAATTATTAATTCATATCTAATAAACTTACTAACAAAAGTTTCTTGTTAAAAAATCTGGCAACACAAACATTACAGAAAATTACATCTTAATTTTAAAGTAACAATCATATTTAAATCGATATATTATCAGATGCAATTTAGCATTTTATATCTGCTACTAATAAAATTAGGTTTACTTACTTTTCAAAGCATTGACGCTTATAGGAATTATAGGATTAGGCCCACAAAGTTCCAGTTTGTTTGTTTGACCGAGATGAAACTTTTTCCCAGCTTGCATTTTAATTATTTTGTTATTACTCTTCATCCATCATGAAATACATTACAGTGAATGCACAGTTTACTGTTTTAAAGGCGTTTGGTTAATTGTTAGTCAGTGCATTAAGTCAAGTAAACTATCAAAATGCTTCTCGAATTGAATGCAACACGTAGTTTGGAATACAATCCTAAATTTCTTCATATTACATAGAAAAGACTTTACCTTAATATACAGTAAATCAAGGTATGTCCTGGTCAAATTAGCACACGCGTTAAGTAGAAAAATACTGTAGTTCTTCAAACTGAAACTAAATCAAGGTAAATTAGAACATTCCTGTTAAAATTGAGATGCGAATTACACTTTTAAGGGAAACTACCATATAACAAAGGTCAATATTATCATTTTGAGGAAGTTTCTTTTTAAATATCGTAAGACTCCCAAATCTTTTATAAAATCGAGAAATACATTTACTCATGTGTATTACATTGTACTATTAGTAACGTCTACTGTACACAAGTCTGCTTGACCCAAAACCTATTTCAGTAGCTTATAAAAAATTCAATATAATAGAAGTATTTTCATTATATTTCGCGAATTCCACAGTGAACTCTGTAGTTCTCCAAAAAGAAGGCTTCATTTGCTTATTTTCTATAGTTTTTTAAAATGCTAGAAATGTACCAAAATAATCTATTTAATTTTTATAGTTTTAAATTTTAAAAGTTGTACCATATTTCATTAATTCATCAACATACGATGGCAAAAATATTTGGTGGACAACAAATTTACCTGGGACAGTAAAGAGGAGATTACAGCAAAGTTACATAACATGAAATCGGCAATAAGTAGATTTGATTTTTTTCTATTGCTACTTTATATAAATGTATAAAATTATGCTTTAATTTTAAGTATCGTTGAAAGCACTGCATTGACAAGATGAAATAAAATAGGTAATCAGAGACGTTTGAGATACTTCAAAATCAATGAACATGTTGGGGAATTTCAGCTAATAAGATGTTTCTAACATTTAAAATAGAGAAAGTTTAATTTTCTCCACTTTGCGTTTATATGAAAATGTTTCTACGATGATTGAAATATTTTTGTATAAATTATTCTTAAAATATTTTGCAGGACAGACCATATTCAATCATAATATCCAAACTCAGTATCGACTCTCTTCCTTCATTCAGGTTTTCTACTTTTAGTATTAGAAGTGTCAAGTACTTATCACACCTCAACCTCTATATGCTGAGAAAAAGACAGATTCAGTTTGATTCCTTTTCCCGACGAAGAATGAGCAGACTTCTCGTTTGATAGCGAAAGATTTTCAATCAATTTATTTTGGTTCAGCTTGACGTGATGGGATCTTTAATTGTATCAAGTCTCCTTCAGTTTAGAAAGAACAGTAAAAAATAACAAACATATATTAATAGACTGATTAGTGGTCAAACTAGCTTTTTGTCTTATCCCAAAAGTATCGAGTCCTTCCTGATCTGTACCAAATGTTGTAATAGCCAAGCTACGTTAATTATCATGTACTTGATTATTCAGATCTCCCCAAACATGACCTTTATTCTAATCCATAATTTGTTTTGGACTTTGAGGAGTCACAAAATCACAAAATCATTGACTTCATCTAGCTCTGATAATCTTGGAAATTTGCAACAACTATACCGGTTCAAGAAATCTACTTATTCTTCATCGAGAAAAGGAATTGTAAACTAAATCCATAGATTTTTCAACACGCATAAGTTGACGAGCTTTATGGCTTTTATTAGAACACCTTCACCAGTTACATGTATCTATCAGTGTTATATACATCTGTAACTGGGATTCATGTACGTGTCGTGCTGTCAGTTTATCTCTCTAGAAGCAATTTTTCGTATTCTGTTTCTAATATTAAGACATTCCATATTTTCCAGGGTGAATTTTACTAGTGTTTTTAGAACTAGGTGTTCCACATTAAAGTCTTATTGATGTAAAACCGTTAGTAGAAACATTACTCAACTATAGAAATTGAAATAATTTTACCATACATGGTCTTTAAAATGAAAACTAGAAAAAGAGAAAATTTTTATAGAGAAAAATAAAAAATTACATTTTTGGTGAGTCAAAACACAATGTATACACTTTTCAAAGCGTCTTAAAAAATTTATTTTCGAGATTGTTAAAAAAAACTACAGTCTAACCGAAAGATAAGTGCACTTTTCTGTCAAGTTCAATTTTTCGATGTTGATTACAGTTAATGTTCAAAATATTGGGAGCCTTTAGTTTCTGTATATTTTTGAGTACGAATCATATGACTGACTTCGTACTTCACACCAAAGGGGAATTCATAGCACAGCAGTGGAATCCCATCCCAAAGAGTGTTCAGGTTGCGTCATTCACGACGATAGACTTCTTTTACTGTGAAAAACCCATAAGAAAAAAATTTGGGATGCTAAGATCGGAAATAGGCTAAGGTTTAAGCCTGCTAGAAACATTGTTGAACCTATGTATATTAATTTTACTCAGAAATTTAACGTTGTAGGTAAGAAACTAAATTTACTATGACAGTTCAAAGTTTTTATAAATTTTTGGTGCACCCTTTAGACATTACGGCTTTTTCCAGATCATATTACATTGTTGTCTAAAGTGTTAATGAATAATGAGCTTGATTTTTAAAATTAAATTTAAGTATTTCTACAGATTTTTCCCATGCTTATTTATATTGACAAGTATTTGTCAGTTTACTATACTATTTTCAAAATTTTCAAAACAGCTTTTTTTTTAAGTTGATATAACAAAATTATCCAAAAACATTCGAAAATATAGACACCTGGAAATGGAATCCGTGTTCGAGTTGTATAATCAGCTTATTTATTTCTTTAGAGATAGGATCTTCATAATCTGTTTAAAGTACTTTTTAAACTTTTACGATTTCTCTTATCTTTTCATACTATTGTAGTATACAAAATAAAGTATAAACGGTGCAGAGATAAGCAGAAAAGTAGATTAACTAACACAATTTTTGTTCTACATGTCTGAGTTATTAAGCATCACACTGTTTATTTCAAATTTCCTACTTCGTTTTTTTTTTTTTTTTTTTTTTTTTTTTTTTTTTTTTTTTTTTTTTTTTTTAAATGAATGTTACGATTATTACACCTTAAACTTTGAAATTTGAAAATCATTGTCACCTATATTTCATTATTTTGCAATATTCTCTTATTTAAATATATGTTTTCAAAAATTCTACTACATCTACGAGACATGAGAAAGGACTGTTTGATAAAACCAACAAGAAGTAACGGGGACAGATAGTTAATGAAACTCTTTTAAAAATCTTTTTCTCATAGGTTACACATTGGCAGCATCCAAGATTTCACGCTTATTTTCCTGCAGGAAATGCATATCCTTCTATCCTAGCCGACATGTTATCCGATGCAATAGGTTGTGTCGGATTTTCTTGGGTATGTAAACCTACATATTTATTTAAATTTCTTCATTTTTATTATAATTATGATTTCTTAGCTTGAACTGACAAAATTTACATTACTGTTACTTTTATAATATCTTTTGACAAAAGCAAAAGAGTTAACATAAATTTTCTCGCTTATTAAAGTTGATTCAATTAAATCTTTTATTCTCAGGGTTGAAACCTTTTTTGTACTACTAAAACTATTGTCGGATTTATCATTTCACTAAATTCTTGAAAAATAAAAAAAAAACTATCTATCATGGCAAATCTTGTGTCAACTTTTGTAAGCATATTTAAAGATTTAGCAATGAATATAAATGATTGAATTCTAGAGCTACTCTAAATACATGCATTTAATTTAAATATTCGATTTAACATTTCATGTTCTTAAGGTGATTAATCAGGAATCAACTCAATCCATTTGAAGTGTTTATTTTAGAAAACTACGATTTTTTTCATGCTCAAAAAGTTTTATTAAAGAAAGTAATATCATCAATCATTGCAAAGTTGTAGTTCCCAAAAATGTTTTGTTTATTTTATCAGTAATTATTAAAGAACAGTATTCCATGTAATAAAAAATGAGTTTTCTTACAAAAATCCAAGCCCATATTAATATTGAAACAGGCTCTCGGGCTTTGAGTTTGTAGGGAAAACTTTGAGATGGTAAACTGCTTTATAAAGCATGATAGAAAAAACTTCCTTTCTTTTTTATAACAGGCAGCAAGCCCAGCTTGTACAGAATTAGAAACAATTATGTTAGATTGGTTGGGTAAGTAATTTATTTCTTAAAATAACAGTATAAATGTGTGTCATATAATACAAACAATCTACTCTAATTTGTTATTGTAATATATTTCTTAAACATTTTCCCAGTGAGTGGAATTTATTACCCACGAAATAATTTAAAGTATACATCTTTTTAAATAATTTCTTATAATTTATTCTCAATAACTATAAAGCTATAGTGAATATATTTAACTAGCTCGTATAAAGTTAGGAAGAGAGAGAGGAGGTCCAGATATTGCGCTAAAATGCAATAGATAAAAATTTTGAGTCTGATTCTACCAATTGTCTATTAAATGTAAATAAATAATACGCAAGGATTTTAACCCTTCTATACTCAAACAATACCCATACACTTGCGATACCTACACCGGATATCTCATGCCAGTAATGCGCTTTCAATTGTGTTACACACGGGAAAGTTCTGAAAATACCATGCTTCTTTTCTAATCACACATAATTCGTTACAAAATAATCATATCAACCGTGATGAAAAGTAGCGAATTAACCCATAGTGTGTGTAATTTTTACCAGGAATTATTTACATATAATGCAATATTCAAGAATGTTCTCTGTTCTAATTCACTTGCGGTTAGGATTAATTTACAGTTAGTTGTAGTAAAAGTAAACTATCATATTTTTTTCTCCTTCTTATCTCTTCTAAGTAGAATGATTAGATTTAACATGAAAAAACATTTTTGATAGCATTTTTGTATTATTGATATATTTCAATTTTGTCAATTTATTAAATATTTTATTCTATAATGAAAAATATCTAAGAGTTTTCTACCAGAGTATAAAAAACATTACAAAATCTAACAGTGTATTTTAATATTTTAATTTGTTTAATAGTAAATATTAAAATTAGTCATTCATTTATTTCTAGATGATTATTTAATATTGTACAAATGAGGGTATACTTATTTCATGGCTATTTAGTTTGTTATTAGCCTTGTAACAGTATATTGCAATAGTTGTACATATGTAAGTCATACTTAAAAGTAAAAAAATTAATTATAACATTTTGAAGTCAATTAAATTGCTATGGATAGTGTTCAATTTACTGTTTAAAGAAACTAAACAAGGCTACAATTTATACGT
>CM063502.1:63443302-63460802 GCA_032207245.1 Pardosa pseudoannulata | reverse complement strand
GTCGTTATCAATTCCAGGAGAGTCCCAACTCGTTATTAGGTAGGTATCCCTAATTCAGTGGCACTCTAGTGTATTTTGTATAAAATTGTTTTATAGCGATATTTTAAAAACTGCTATTAAATTATTGGGAACTTAAAAAAATTTTCATTTAAGTTCTTACGCGATCTAGATACGGTCTCACCACAGTCAATTACAGCTGAACAATGGCTATTTGCTATATAAATTTATGGCAGCTAATCTCTGAATAACAGTAATCGACTTGGATAAGACTGGCTGTTAGGTAAGTATAATTAATCACACATACGTTTTTAACACTAATTTATACTAATCACACGCCTTTTTACTCTTAATTAAACAACCCCACATCATAATGATAGAATCTACAGGAAGTATTAATTATTGTGTTAAAATAAATACACTACAATAGTATACACATACACAATCATTTCAATATGTATATGTGTAATATATATATATATATGTGTGTGTGTGTGTGTGTGTGGACATATATGCTTATAGAACATTATTGATTAAAGTGTATAGCCTTCCTATCTCAGAAACATCATACATTTTCATCTAATCATAAAGCTAAAAAAGTGAAATTATTTTTCTACAATTATAGTCCTTTTATGTAGAACTAATAATAGGGAAAATGTAGCTTCAGTATCACCGTTGCAAAACCACGTACTCTCTCGATGAGACTTTCTCAAGGAAATCTATCTCCAAGAAGTCCTTACTCAATTAGACCAAATTAAAGAGCTAGATTAGGCAATTTTATTGGTTTCTTGAAGGCTTTCGATGGGCTGTATTCTAATTCTGGGTTGCCGCAACTGTTGAGCCATTGGAAGTGAGTCGTTCATACTATTCCCCATTTCTACCGATCGATAACGCATGCTATTCCAAGAATTTCTAATCGAAGTTTATTAAATTCCTCTCGCACCGGCAATTCTGGGGCTCAAATAGCACTATTTAAGTCTACAACTATCAGAAATAATGCCATTAAAGATTTTTTTCTTATTTTTATCGAAGACAAAGTGATGTAAGCAATGTTTAAGTGCTTTGTACAATGGATGAAATTAATGAAGAATAATCGCGCATAAATCGCAAAGACTCCATCAGTGAACGGTGAATAAATTCATAGATCGAATTGCTTAAATTATCTCTATGTATTGAAAAAGGAAAAACATTTGTCTACAAATTACAAAGTTGTTCATGGGCAGTACTGCCTAACGAAAAAGTGTATACTTAGAGATGAACATTCGTAAAATTGTGTAATTAAAATTATTTATAATTAAAATTATTAATAGCTAAAATTTGACATAATTATGATGAAATATTTGTTTTAAATGATGACAGAGTTTTTCTAAACTGTTATTGCTTTACCCTTTTAAGATTGAATTATCTCAGTCAACAATCTTAGAAATGATATATACTATTTCAAAAACCGATAAAAACACACGATGTATTGATACAATAGCCACAAATTAATGAATAAAACACGTAATTAAAGAAAATAATGTGTAGTTTTTATATTTATTGAAAGTACTATGCCTAAATATGATTAAACAAATATCTAAATGTCTAAAATTTCTTAATATAGAAAAGTTTTGCTAAAGCTGGTTGAACTGTCTAATCAGTATACCTTGTTTAATCCACCCATCATTGCATGAATTTTTACGGCAGATATTTCTCGTTTGGGAATTATACTTCTTTATGAGTGAGCATTTGAATTAAAGCAGGAATCCATTTCAGGTGGAGTGTTTCAAATACAAGTACATTAAAAAAAGTAAACAAAACAGGTAGTACACTTAGACAATAGACTTTATGCTCTTATTTTAGCAGTTTACATGTTATAAATACAATTTTAAAAAATATTAGGAGTAAAGAGACAAAAGCCAAACACAAACAAAACATTTTGTTACTGTATTCACTTCTTCAACAATCCTGAGACATAAAAATTTCGTTCTTATGCTACCAATTGTTAGCGTGAACTAAATCAAATTTAAAGCTACGTATGATATCTAGCAATATAAGAGGTGTCGTTGAAAATAAAAGTTTGTGGAAGAACTGTTTTAATTCATTTTTAGTTCTTTTAAAATGTAAAGAAAGTACTGTAATCCAGAAATTTTCAGTGTTCAGATTTTTATGGAAATACTCATTTTAACCATGCTTGAATGAATTTTGACTATTTTCAGTGTCTCTGCGTACAAGGAAACTTTAATTTTGAAATTTTAAATATCCATTTTGACCATTCCTGAATTGGTTGTGACTAGTTTCATATTGACGTTTGCAGGTGTCTTGCATAACTCAAAAACGATTAAGCGTAGAAGGTCGACATTTTATATGTTGGTCTGTTATAAAGTCTAAAAGTCAACGCGTGCTTCTACCTTTTTGATTGTAATCTGCACTCTGTGTAACAAAAGATTTCAATCTAACTTATATATACGTGTGGGGTGTAAATCATAAATGATTAGCCATAAAATGTTGAAATATTTTATTTATTGTATGACTATAATACAATCTAAAAACTAATTTAAATTTTTAAGTAATTGTAGCCTTCATTTGGAAAATTTAATAACACAGGCAGGGCATGAAGAGGTTAGTATAATATAATAACCTTACAAGAAAGCTATGTGGTGTCCACATGAAATTTATTTATTTACATTAAGTAGTCTGATATGATATTAGGGTAAGTGAAAGGGGTTAACTCTTCAATAATTCCAGCTGACATTCATTTAACTTTTCGTGTAACAGAAAATGATAAAAATTCCAATTGTTCAAAGCTTTCAATTTTATTGCATTTGGTTTGATCTCTAAAATTAATCAATAGAATTTATGTAGATGTCAACAGACATTTATTAATTAAATATCTCTTTATAAAGTAAAAACTATAGATCGTCTTTCAGGGTTCGGCAAGTGATTGCATTTTGGTAAATCTTCTAGCAGCGAGGCATTCTGCGGTGAAAGCTCTTAAACAGGAGAAACCTTTCGTTGAAGAAGGTACTTTGCTGTCGTCCCTTATGGCCTATTGTTCTAAAGAAGTGAGTTCACATTTTTAAAAAGTTAACTAGCATGTTAAGTTGACTCTAAAAGGTATAACTGTTCAGTATGTCAAAAAATTTACCGAATATTTTTTAATCTTTAGGCATCTAGTTGTGTCTACGAAAAAACCATTGGTAGTGCATGTTAATGACAAATTTCGTACAGAAAATTATTTTTATTATATGCCTATATTTATCACACACTCTAGGTCTGTCTAGGTCTAAGTCTTGAAATAAATTTTCGGCTAATTTCTGATTTCCAATTGAACTGAAATTTTGCATACCAAGGGTCTCACCAAAGTCGTTTAACGGCTAACCGCGATTAATCTCTGACTAAACGGAGAATTGTGTCCCACCATTGGTTGGCGCCAAGGGTTAATTGTGGTTAGCCGTTAAACGTCGTTGGTGGGACAGGCTTTAATTTATCTTTGATGCCAATAATTAAATCAATCATAAAACTGTATCAGTACATATAAATTAGGTCTCTTTAATAAACATTGATTTACTAACCGTTGTTATTCTCTTACTTTACGTCCATTACATATAAGTTGGTGGTTCATTGGTAAAATGCTTGTGGTAACACTAAATGTCAGGGATGGGGATGGAGATTTTTTATATTTCTAATCATAGATGCATGCAGCTTCGATTTTCGACAAACGCTATCAAATCTTTTAGCTGAATTTCCCCATTTTAGAACTCTTTTACACAGTAAAAAGTTATACAATTGGAAACTCCATCCATATTTTCTAAAACAGGAGAATACTAATGTTATTAAGAAAAAAACCCACATCCGCTACCTTGAAAGCAAACCATTATATTTATATTAAGTCGTCGTTGGTATTTAAAAAAATTGCAAGGGATAAACATTTCTTGTGATTAGTAAAGCAGCGAAAAAAATTTTCATTTAACTTTTTAAAATTAATAAATGAAAGTCTTATTTTCTTTAATTTTAATGGTTTTCTTCAAAGGTAGCGATATGTCAAGTTGAATGAATAACTAAATTTATTAATGAAATTTTACCTTAATTAGGACCAAGGTACGATGCTATAAAGTACTTCGAGTGTGTTGATTCTAATTTTTAACTTTTCTAATTTTTAACTTTTAATCTGACAGGGAACTACGATAATTAAAGAAATGAGATACAGCACCGAGAAATAAATTTTATTTCAATACACACACAAAATTCTGATATACAAGGTTAGCAACAAATAAGTTCAGCAATTCTGAGGACTCTAGAATACATTCTATTGGTCCAAATGAGATACAACTGGAACTACAGATAATCCAAATGATGTGCTTGACATTTTATTACATAAAAGTTTTTAGTACAAAAATTCGCCTATAGGTGGCACATATGGTATTTATTTAGTTTCGTTAAGTCAGGCATTAGTTTCTTGCCTGAACATCAAGCCTCCGTTGCAAGACAAGGCGCTACTGGTAAAAGTGTTTTACCAGAACCAACAGAACTCCGTCGCAGTTCTAATAGAATTCCGTCGAGTAAGAGAGCGGGTAAGAGGATGTCCAACGCCTGTATGTGTCATACGCAAGATGATCGTTCGCCAGATATCATTCCTTGCGACTTTTGGTTGTGGGGTTTCTTGATGGACAAGATCTACCGTCAAGTGCCAGCATGTGTGCCAGATCTGCAGGACAGCATTCGGCGCCATGTTCTTGATATTCCAGCAGACTCATTCCGGTCAGCTTTGGAAAATATGGTTCTGGGATTACAGCAAATTGTTGAACGTGAAAAGGGACATATTGAGCACTTTTAATGCTACTTTTTAATATTATTTAGCATTTATAAAGCATATTAAATGGCTTATTACAGCGCCACCTATAGGTGTATTTTTCTGTTAAAATGTTTTACATATTAAATGTCAAGCAGATCATTTGAGTTATTCAATTGTTAGTTCCAACTGTATCCCATTTAGACAAATAGAACATATTCTAAAGTCCTTTGAAGTGGGGAACCTATTTCTGGCTAACCCTGTATATATGGGAGTTTTACTCCCAGTGAGCTGTGGGACATAGTGAAATTTCTACAAGAAAAAAAATATATATTAGTTACAAAAAAGTTCTTAAAGTTTCTGCTAGAAGGAGAGTTGTATTAATTTTAACAATTTAAACAAGCTACAAATTCCAATGCATTTATCTCTTTATTGCTATAGACTGTTTAGTGATATAATGTTCAATGTCGGCCCCCTCATTAAGGTGTAAAATGTGCATCTGATGAACAGTGGGACAATTCACTGGCTGCAGCTGATCATTTAATTATTACTTTTTGTTACCACTAGATCTTATATAGAATATCTTATATAGAAGCCCTGTACATGTAAGCATAGTTGTCATACAATAACCAACTAAATTTTAACGAACGTTCTAAATTTCTACAAAAATATCCCAGACGCGGAATCTAATAGTTATTTTGCAACTGATGAGTACTTACCAAGATTATAAACTGACATTTATTGATATTTCAGGCTCACTCTAGTGTTGAAAAGGCAGCTATGATAGGGTTTGTTAAACTCCGTATACTTGACACGGATGAAAAATTTCAGCTACGTGGTGATACTTTAGCAAAAGCAATGGAAGTAGGTATTGGCTTGAAGAAATTTAATGTATTTATCTTGATATATTTTATCATACATAGTCATTATTATTAATTCTTCATTTTTTATTTTCAGGAAGATCTAAATATGGGATTAACACCCTTTTTTGTAAGTTATATAATTCAATAGCATATATCATTAAAGTTTTATGCTGGTAATTTAATATTAAATTCACTATCTATAAAATATATTTAAAAATAAAATGCTAACAAAAGAAAACTAACCAATGAAATATCTCCTTTTACAACATAAGCCTTTTACTTTACTGTGTGTAAATTATTACTGATAGAAGAAAAAATAACGTGTCTTTTAAACCAGAGTAAAAACTAATAAATATAATATTGTTTCTACTTCTGTGTTTAAAATTTACAGTAAATATTAATATAAGCATTTATATTTTAATTTATTTATATGTTAGAACTGGTTGATACCATGATGCTTTTCCTTTTAAAAACTCTGAATCTTTTGGATAATTATTTAGAATAAGAAAATTGCTGATCAGTAACAAATTTGATCGAAAAAAGAGTGAAAAGTTTGAAACTTTACTTTAATGTTTTACTTTTTTTATGTACCACCGTCTTGCACTGCATTATATGGTGGCCTATTTTTACGTTTTTCAATTTTTCCCCACGATGGAATCGCTAACTATACGGACGGTACAACGATCTTTAGCACTGAATTTATATTATAAAGACATTATTATATCAAAAAATTTTAATAAACAAATTTTATAACAAGGATATATTCAAATAAAGTTTAATTTTAGAAGTGGTAAAACTTTTAGATAACAAGTTTTTCAAGTTTAAACAAATAACAAATTTATATTTATTTATTTATAAAATATAAATATTATGTTATATTTAAATTTACGCCCCGATTCATTCTACGTCGCAAATTTTAAGGTGAGTATAATTTACCATAATTTCGGGTTGGTAAGAATTCATTGTCTGACGTATTTGGAACAGATGCGATGTCTACAATGCTTCCGGCCGCCATGTTTTTTTCTTGGTGATCTTGGAAAAAAAAACCTTTTCTCAAAGTCGCCAAACTATAATGGAGGCAAAAAATGGTGTTTTCTGAAAGTTCACCAAAAAAAATGTACGGCACCACATGGTTTTTTTAAGAAGCCAGGAATCCCGTAAGGTAAAAGGCTAAGGAAATAACTAGAAATAATTTATTCGAAAGAGACGGGTGGTGACGTCAGAAATCCCGTGCACCATTGGGGCTGAAAGAACGAACCAGGGTTGTCACTACAAAGCTCCAATGTCAGGGTAGAAAAATCTAAGCAGTCATCGCCCGGCAAAAAGCTCGAAAAACCGCCAAATTTGGCGACAAAAGCCGGGGTGTAACTTCCGCATATGTACCACGTATTTACCGGTGAGGTGTATCTGAAGCAGTTTTGTATTTTTCTGTTACCAGTACAAAAATATATTTAGACAAATCATTTTTCATGAGCCTGTATTACCGAGTTACTCGCTTTCATGTCATACTGTATCAACCCGATGTATAGTGTCCCACAGTTTCAGCGAATGATATTCATATGCAAATGCACCTGAGCTGAATTAGGTAACGGTAAGTGGGAGCCGGAGATCCCTGCATTTTGCTAGGAACATTTAAAGTGGACGAGGAAGTCCTTGGACATTGGAAGTTCCAACAAGAATTAGTTTGGTTTTGTTTGAAGAGCAACAGCCAAATTTTTGCAACAGGAAGGCTAATAAGACTAGAACGTATTGTTTAAAGCCTATAGTGTTCAGAGTATGAGCCAGAATGGCTTATCTGTTGAACATTCATTTTATAGATCAATTATCACGTGTGTTGCGTTTATGTCAGGGTGACTTATCTATCCGAAATAGCGAAGTTTCTGTTTACCGTGAGGTATTGTAAAAAATATAGAGAAGAACCACATTCATAGCTTAAAGTGTTGCATAAGGAGTACACCATGATTTTTACTTCTTAAGGTCGTTATTCCACATTTCCGCTCAATTACCGTCATTGTTTTTTCTCCATTCCGTGTGAAAAACCCCGGGTTTCTCTAAGTATATCAATCAGTAGCATACCGTAGGGATGCTAACGGAATGGATCTTTGTCTTGGATGGCGCTTTGCTAGATAGATAGGGAGATTTGCTAGATAGGGAGGGGGTAAAATTCTTATTGTCGCATTCTAATTAAAGAGATATATTAAAATACATATTTTTCATTTTAAAAGTTGATGCTAAAAAGGATTTCTTCAGTGAAGAAAACATGTTTATTATATTGTACAAGACAGTACTTTTTGAATAACATTTATTATAATTTTCCATTAATAAAATAATTTTGAGCATATAATAATACTGTTTTTACTTAATAATTAATATTAGATTTCAAAATATCTATTAGTAATTAAATTTTCTTTTTAGTTTTTAAAGTTTTAAAGAAAAATACTTCTTTGTAGCTAAATATTTCCCATGCTATCAAAATTTTTATCTCTATGAAAATACTCCCCGATATAATAATAGCCTAAGTTATCTGTCCGTCTGTCCTCGAATTTATGAAGCGTTTGTACCTGGAATGGATAGAGGCATTCATATTGGAATCTTGATGAGTTAGGATTAACAAGTTCAAAATCCACCCCTTCCCCCCTGTTCTATCATTTAATGCCATAATTTTGCCGAACGATGGCCGAATGGTTAGGGTGTTGGCCTTCGGAACCGGAGTTCGTGGGTTCGAATCCCACTATGGCATGGATGTTCGTAGCCGTTCGGAATCGGCTTTAAGCAGTAGGTCCCGGTCTCATTAGCCCTCGTGTTGCAAAAAGTAGACCGTAGCACTCCCAAACCAAACCAAACCTAATGCCATAATTTCATGCTCTATTTTTCCCGGTAATTTTTCCAGGTGGTTAAATTTTTCAATTTACCACATAATAAATAGATAAAAGTAACTTTTTTTCTAGCATTATGACGTCATTCCTTTAACCATCTCATTTAATCATTTATTATTTTAAATTATTTAAATAGCGTCATTGTTTTCATACGTTTTATCACTGAACTTAGATATTACGGAAATATTTTTCTTTTATATTTGGCTTAACGAATAGATTAGGTACATATGTGATAATTTTAAATTTAATCAATGATTATTTTTTACTGCAATGAAAATTTTATCACTGGTATTAACAACAAATTCCACCTACCTCCAGGGTGTAGTGGAAATGATAGTTTCATTCTTTACTTCCATTAATTACTGTGGCAAAAAAAAAATTGAGAAGAACTTAACGATAATTTCGACGTAGCTAAGAAAACTTTTAATTATCTTTCTAAATGAATTCAACGTGATTCTACACTGCATTCACAGTATCGGGAGACTTAAAAAAAAACGTTTTTTATCTGCTTTATAGGGTACTTTACCGTTCTGGAAAATTAAAAATTTTACTGATCCCGTCATATCACGGGCTATATGCTAGTATTTTGTAGAAGGGAAGGAAAGCAAATTTTTTAATATCTTAATTGGATGGCAAACTCCTACGCTACTCCACTGGTATTAGTGAATATTATTTTCCATGGGCATATAGTTGTGGATTGGTAATAGGAATGAAGTGCATAATTTTCTAATGTTGTTCTGCTTTTGTTAATTTTCTATTTACCTGGTTCATAAATTTCCTTCAAAGGTAGCTGCTACGCTAGGTACGACATCTTGCTGCTCATTTGACCCCATTCATGAAATCGGACCCGTATGCCAGAAGTTTGGTGTCTGGCTCCATGTGGATGCGGCGTACGCGGGCAGTGCCTTAATTTGTCCCGAATTTCAGCACCTATTACGAGGCATTGAAGTAAGTTGAGATATTTTTCTTGCTTGTTTGCTCACAAGAGACGAAATAATTAGCAACTCCAGTTTCAAGATTCAAATCGTATAAAACAGTGTTTCTGATTCCGTAAACCGTTTTCGATCTTCTTTCTATGGGTACATTCCTTCTACCAACTTTCAAGAGTCGATATCAGAAGATGAAGACAATGAAGTTTTGCTGTTTCATACGATTCGAAGTTTGAAACTGTAGTTTATTAATTACAGGCCAGGGGAGTTCCCCCTCGTTTTTATACAAAATAGGTAAAAGAGAGGATCCCAATTGCCGTTCAGTAAGTTGGAGAGCTCCCATTATTCTTCTCAGTACAAATCCTGATTTAAAAATTATTAATAAACGGCATAATGAATCCTTATATGAATATTAACACATTGTTGACCGGTCACGAGTTAACTCGTGTTTTTATGGCCGAACGTTGCTGACCGGCCACGAGTAAACTCGTGGCCGGTCGCTGTTGTTTTTTTTTGCATCGCTGTTGTTTTTTTTCTGTTGGCGACCATACAGTACAAAAGTTGGTCAGTATAACACAAGTTGTGTCTCTCGCTTATAAGACCCGCCAAATCTTTTGTTGTAAAAAATATTTAATAATTAAAAAAATTAAAAAAAACGATGACGGAACGTAATGAAGAATCTTTCAATGAATTATACGCGGATGCTTTATCTGATTGTCCGAGTGATTATGAATCAAATTGTACTAATGCCGGTGACATGAGATAAATTTTCAGTAAAAGTGCCGGCACTAAACAATGTGTTAAGTGCATATAAATACTAATAGGAGTAACCGTGAGAAATGGCTAATGTGCACATATGTGATGTGGAATGTGAAATGTCGAAATGCAATTGGCTACATTTGTGGAGAAAATGGGTTTTTGTTTAGGGTTTGAAATTCTTGCAGTTCTTTTTGTATTATATATACTACTTAATTCATAAAAATACCAAATAAATAGTTAATAAAATTATTCTTACGCCAGAAAAACAACTTGTTGACTTTACCTTTTTCTGCACATCAACACTGTATAGCTTAAATACGAGTAAGAGAGTATTTCCCTCTAAATTCATATTGGAAAGGGATTATAGTATATATTAAAATTAAATGTGTTTTACTAAGTTCTATTGGTCTTCAATATTTTTTAACATTTATAAGAAACTCTTCATATACGATTTTTTTTCTTTTGCAGTACGCTATGTCTTTTAACATGAATCCTAATAAATGGATGCTTGTTAACTTTGACTGTTCTACAATGTGGTAAGTTATTTTTTATGTATAGCAATACATGTTTTCAAAATGTATTCAAAGATTTAAATGTAGAATTTCTTTTTTAATTACAGGGTAAAAGACCGTTTCAAGCTCACTCAAGCTCTAGTTGTCGATCCATTATATTTACAGCATAGCTTTTCAGGTCAGAAGTAAATAAATATAATATTAAATATTTTAATAATGCTCATTTTTGCTTCATTTATATAAGTAAAAAACATGTTTGTATTTAATAATGTACATTTTTAAGTTACTAGAAATAAAATGCTATTTTAAACTAAAATTACTAATGCTTTTCTTTATTGGTACATAAAGCTTTTAAAATTATAATATGAGAATAAATCTACCAGAATACATTTTTATTTATACCATAAACGAAATTTAGGTCTAAGTAAGTGCTATAAATAGTATAAATGGTGTGCATTGATATTATAATGCAAAATGAATAAATAGTTTATACCATCTTTTGCTAAAAGAAATTAATGTTTTTTATTTACGTCTCATATTTAATTTGTGCACTCATTTGCCTTTTTTAGATAAATCCATAGACTATAGGGTAAGTACTTTTAAATTTTTTCCTTATTTTTTAATTTTACGTTTAGAATAGTGCAAGCTATGTGTTAAAATATACCCAAAATTTTGTTAAATAATTATAATATTTCTTTACGAGTTATAAATATTTAAAAATTAAAGTTGGTTATTAAAATGGAGATTGAATGAAAATAAATTATTTAGAGAGCAAACAAGTTAGTGGTTAAATATTTACAAGATACTGTTTATTATACTTTTTGATACTTAATAGGGATAAAATCATCTTCTATGGCTTCTTCAAGGGTATTAAATTCAGTGACTTCATATTTTTAACGGCGATAACTAATATAATTTTCAAATCATACTTCTAATTAGAAAAAAGGGTACATAAAATTACCTAAACATTAAATACTTTTATTAGAACTTATCAAAAGTGTATAATCTGATTCCTTACCTTACTTGCATTAAATTTATATTATCTCCTTACAGTTTTTTCACTCAACTATTGTAAGAATTTTAAACAAAACAACTTATCGAAGAAACTATAGCGGAAAAATACAAAACATATGAAAATCAGCGCCAATAACTCACAAATAAAGCCTTGATGCGATATTTTTTCATTAAGGGTGTTAATTTTAATTTAGTTTCTTCGTGTTAGATGAAAAGTTTGTTACAAAGAATATCCTTAATTTATTCAGATAATGCGATAATAGGGATAAAGTCATCTTCTATGGCTTCTTCAAGGGTATTAAATTCAGTGACTTCATATTTTTAACGGCGATAACTAATATAATTTTCAAATCATACTTCTAATTAGAAAAAAGGGTACATAAAATTACCTAAACATTAAATACTTTTATTAGAACTTATCAAAAGTGTATAATCTGATTCCTTACCTTACTTGCATTAAATTTATATCATCTCCTTACAGTTTTTTCACTCCACTATTGTAAACATTTTAAACAAAACAACTTATCGAAGAAACTATAGCGGAAAAATACAAATCATATGAAAATCAGCGCCAATAACTCACAAATAAAGCCTTGATGCGATATTTTTTCATTAAGGGTGTTAATTTTAATTTAGTTTCTTCGTGTTAGATGAAAAGTTTGTTACAAAGAATATCCTTAATTTATTCAGATAATGCGATAATAGGGATAAAGTCATCTTCTATGGCTTCTTCAAGGGTATTAAATTCAGTGACTTCATATTTTTAACGGCGATAACTAATATAATTTTCAAATCATACTTCTAATTAGAAAAAAGGGTTGTTACAAAGAATATCCTTAATTTATTCAGATAATGCGTTATTAGGTTTTATGTCAGGTTGTTAAGGGTGGTGGATACCAGCCACATTAGATTCCTTTAGCTCTTTATTAACCTCCAGAGAAAATTGTTCTACGACTCTAGCGATTTGCATTTAAAGATTTATGTAACCAAATTTTATTACGTGATAGAGTTGAAAATTTTCGAGTTTAATGAATTACTAAATTATTAAAAAGATGAGAAAAATATATTTAATTTAAAATTATATGTGTAAAATTTTAATAAAGTCTTTTTTGACCTCAAATAATGACCAACATAAATTTTGAAAAGGTGTCAAGTAATTCTCTGCAGATATTTTTGTTATAGCTTGTGCTGTTGAACGATTGCCGAATGGTAGAGCGCTGATCGTAATACCGGAGTTCGCGGGTTCGAACCCCGCTGACGGCATGGATGTTCATAGCCGTTCGAAATCGTCTTTAATCAGTAGGTCCTGGTCTCATTAGAATACATATATAAAAAGAGTAGACTGTAGCGCTTCAAGCCAAATCATCAAAAAATGTTTAAAGAAATCTTTGAATGCCAATCTCCTAGACTTTGAACAATTTTTTCTCCTAGGTTAACACGGAGCTAAATAAATTCAATATGGCCGGGACCCAAATCACTTTAACATTATTCAGCAGTTAACGGTAACACCTACTGTTTCTAAACTTTGAATAATATTTGATTGTTTAAATATATTCCATCCAAACCCTGTTAACTTTACTACTTGCAACATATCTTTCTTGATATTGAAACTCTCAGATCACTTTAGTCTTTGCATGATACAGTATTATTTTGGACATTCACTTGATTGCTGGATGATGGGCGCACAGGTAGGACACTGTAAGTCTATACTGAATTCCTGATCGTGGGATCACATCCCTCTGTTGGAATGGGTATTTACAGCTATAAGCAATCGACTGCAAATCATGAGTGTCTGTCTAATTAGCTCTCGCTCAGAAAAATATCATACTCTAACTAATTTTCTAAACCATCCTAAATTCTACAGTATATTGCTTTTGATAATCCAAAACTGAAGTATTTATTTTCAATCCCTTTAACTCCATGATGCATAGCTTGGGTATGTTGTACCCAGATGCAAATCTAATTTAAACTTTTTTCTCCTTGTTTTAAAATAAATGAATTATACTAACAGGGCATAACTAAATTACTCAAACTTACTGTTACTATGAGTATCAACATGAGCACTGAGGCAGGGTATTTTTAAGTACGGTATGTCAATATAATGATCAAAACACTCACATATCCCAAAGTTAAAAATGCCGTATTGGACATATAATTCAATTAAACATATTAATCAAAAGTATATTAGCCACTATTTCCAAGTTCGTCATTTCTGTTGTACAGATGTGTGTGATTTGTGTTTTTACTTATTTTAGCACTGGGGTATTCCTCTCAGTCGCCGTTTCCGCTCATTGAAATTATGGTTTGTTATCCGAAAGTATGGAGTTGAAGGTCTTCAAAAATATATCCGTGAAGTAAGTAGAAATATTCTTAAATTACTAAAGGTCTGCTTCATTACCATTATAGAATTTAGGGATTTAAAAACATTGAAAAATTTTTTTTCAAAATTTTAATCAATCGGAATAAGTTATTTGTAGTATCTAGATACTGTAAGAAAAACAAAGATTAAAATCTCATATATATTTCTTAGAAATTCAAATAGAACTTTATTTTAATCTATATGACAATATACAATGTACAATATTTTAGGCAAGTGATGTCTCTTTCTTTCTATTTTACTTTTTATATAGTTATACTTTTATTAAGTGATGTTCAAATAAGTTACAGAAGTCTGAAAAAACCTATATCCCTTTCATAAAGCAAAAATTTTCCTATCCTTTAACCGATTTTTAACCGAAAATTATTTTAAGTTGAAACAACTAGATTACAACTCTCTCACTTTGTTTTTCTTGGAGTCTAATTAGTTATTATCAAACCGTAGCTCCCCAAATCAACCAAGTCCTTTCTCCTGGTATATGTACGGATGCGCGAAATAATTATGTAACTTTTGTCGTCATTTGTTGAAGTGTTTTCGCTTATCCCTTTCAACTACAGTGATTGCAAACATTTTCACTAGCTAAAACTGTTGTATCCTTTAAATTGTAATGTTAACGAAACTGTTCTCTTTTTTAGCATGTACGACTTGCTAAGAAATTTGAAAGCTTAGTGAGGAAAGATGATAGATTTGTGGTAGCGAATCAAGTACATTTTGGTTTAGTATGTTTCCGATTGAAGGTAAGCTATTAGATTTTTGTCATACGTGTTTTTTACCCCTTTCATTCATATTGTTTATTAAATAATGTTCTAAAATTTAATAAGTTAAGTGAATTGAATGAGTTAGTTGTTCTAAAATTAAATAAGTTCTAAAATTGTTTTTCTCTCTGAGGAACAATTATTCAAAGTCGATTTGAGTTTAAGACAAAATTGAACTAGAATAAAAAAATTAGAAAAATAATTTTATTTTGAAAACTTTATTTTACAAATTAAAAAATGTTTTCAGAGCTATTTCAATTAATGAATCATGTAAAGCATATATTTAAAAAGTTATCACTATGGGTAACTTCTAACTACTGTTGACCTATTTTCTGTGATTAAACAATTTCCAACTTGGTAAGTGATCTTGGAAACCCACTGCAGGAAGATAAGGAAAAAATACAGGGATTAATTATGATTTAGATAAATACAAATACTTAGGGATGAAATAAGAACGCTCAAGAGCATTTAAGGGTTAATGACAAAATCTGTGAAACTGAATAAAAATGTAAAAAAATAGGAAATTTATATAGTATATAGAGATATTTCTGTGAAATTTTTGAAGCTTCCTAGGACGCAGACGAACCCTTATCGTAAGCAACAATTGTCAAAAAGGATGGAAAAAAAAATTTTTTCAGATGACCCATGTCTAGAACGTTTTGAACAAGGAGGAATTGATACGAACATATGATGAAAAAATTTGTTGTAGATGCCTCATTACTTTCTTGTTCGCCTAATAAATTATATTTCATTTTTTGCTGAACTGCATTAAAACTTATTTTATTTGAAGGAGATACCTTTCTCCGATTCTTTAATAAGTTACTTAATAAAGCAATTGTGTAACTTTATTTTAATAAAGCAACAGTTACACAACTGCTGTAAAATATTACATTTTAATAACATAAAAAGGGTTTACCGTATTAATTCTGCAATTAGTAGAATTGACAATGAATAAAGCTGAAGAATGTCTATCTGGCAAATATTAGTATCCTTTGTTATTTGTCATATTGAAATGTTTCTTTATATGGAGTGTAGATTGCAATAAAACATAGATCTGCACATTTAGATGTTACAACAATCCTAAATGCAAAAGTTCAACATTCTACGGCTAAAAGTTTTTCAACTATTCCCGGTATCTTTGATATAGGTTATGGTGAAACTTTTCGCTATATGCAGTCTTCGTTACATTTCATTCAAAAGAAAAAGTGCATAACTAGATGTTACAACAATCCTAAATGCAAAAGTTCAACATTCTACTTCTGTACGTTTTTGAGTTATGTTAGTACGTACATACGTAAGTACGCATGCGTAGAAATAAGTCAGACGTCATTCAGGGAGAGTCAAAATGGATGCTTAAAGTTTCAAGGTTAAAATTTTCTCGTAAGTATGGACAGGCGTGCCAAAACTAGTCAAATGGGTATTTTCATTGAAACATAACAATCGAAAATTTTCGCGATTACAATAATTCCTTTATCTTGTACATGGACGTATATAGAATGTAGTGATTCCAATCTTTTTATCTCAAATCGTCAACTGTTTTGACGACTTATCAATCTTTTGCATTCTACTACACTTGCACGAAGATTCATTATGCGAGTTACTAACAGTTAACAGTTTCTCTTACATACATTTTTGATTTTATTCTTGTTATTCAATTCAACTAAATTGTTGGAAAATAAGAATTCTACTTTCATAATCTTTGTTACAGGGTTCTAATAACCTGAATCAAAAACTGTTATCTTCAATCAACGCCTCCGGCAAACTGCACATGGTGCCAGCTTCACTTAGTGGAAATTATGTTATACGATTTTGCGTTTGCGCTCAGCATGCTACAGATGCCGACATCATCCATGCCTGGGACGTTATCACGATGTTTACGGAAGAACTCTTAGAAATCATCAAGGTCGATGTCAATAAAGAAGAAATAGTCGTAAGGAGCCTCGCTGATTTGAAACTGCATGATAATTGCATGTTTAACATTCGTTACGAGAATGAAAATAATATCAATTTGAAAAAAATATAAATATAAATGCTCGTTAAAAGAAGTCACACATGTGTGCTTTTTTTAAAAAAAAAATCTATTACGTCCATTGATGAAGGATTTTATGCTTTTATTTTTAATTTAATGCATGGCTTTGTCGATGTACTGAATTTTGTATTTATTTTATATAGTTTTGCAATATGTCTGTATGAAAGTCAGTAAATAGCATTTTTACGCTTGCTTGCCTGTTATTTCAAAATGCTTTCAGCTTTCTCCCTTTTTAAACAACCAACTTGAATCTCTATATACAGGGTGTATAGTAACGTCTCAACTATTGGTTATAGATATATACTTCCAATTACAGAAACGTTTTGAATAAGATAAGCATTCCTTTTGTGGCATTTTTAAAGTTAAATATTTAATCTTGCGAAAATTACAAAATCTAAATTTTACACGTCTCCTCGTTTCTTGTCAGCAAAAAGATGAGGGGCTGTATCCAAATATAATATTTTGTATCAATACAAAATATATATACAGTATATTGCGAACAGCAATATCAATGTTTCTTCTGCAGCCAGAACAAACATTCGCTTTTATGACAGCCTCAACTTTAAAATATCATGCAGCAAAACAAATATTACATATTTACCCATTTATTTGCACAGA
>CM063502.1:63425802-63438302 GCA_032207245.1 Pardosa pseudoannulata | reverse complement strand
AACTTTGGTGCTGAATGCCACGGCGCTAGCTTTTCGGCCATCAAATGGCTGCATTTTTTGAGAGAAGATAAAGAAATTTAATGAAAGGTCTCCCTCTTTGTTCTTTTTTTAATGGATTACAGCAATAATTGACCTAAAATACATTCAAACTTAGAAGAACTAGAAAAAAAATACTATAATATTTCTCTCTTTGTTTTCTAAGTTGTCTATACATCTTCCAAGCATTCTGTGTTCCTTTTCTAAACGAGAAATACAACAGTCATATCTGTTAATTCAAGATTACCGCCATGCTATATCAGATCTTGATTTATTCATGCCAGGCTAAAATGACTATGCAAATAATGTGGATCATGCCTTTAGCAAGATTTGGTTTGCTTTCATATTAATGTGACATGACGGATCGCAGTCTAAATACAGTATCTACCCCTATAATGAGTCAATGATTGTTTTTGAAATAGCTTTTCAACGTTTTAATATTGCAGTAAAATAGGGCATGTTTTTCATACTGATTTAGTTTCCCACAGGTTTCATCTTGCATGTATACAGAAACTTGATTGCATCCTTCATCTCATTGTTTTTTTAATTATCTTATTCTTAGACATTTCCATTGTTAGACCTTGCACGCACACACACACACACACACATATATTAAAACATTTAATCTAAACACATCTAAATTATTTTCTCCAATTTTAATTCCATTTCGTTATGAAAAAAACAACCTCAATTCAAAATAATAATTTCTTCCGTTTTTCTATTAGTAAAATATTAACTTACTATTATTACTCTTTTGTCGATTTCCAATTTCCCAGATTCGAGATCAGTGTTGAGTAATTCGGTCCCTGACGGCTGATTTTGCAATTTTGAGTGACCAACCAGCCCAGTAAAAAACTGCAGGAATGGTGCATTACTATTTTTCTCGGAATATGCGCATCTGCCTCACTTGGTGGATTGTAACGGGGTTACACGGAGCTATATTTTCAATTTGGAGCTCTTGGATAATATTGACTTCTACTACTTTTAAAATCGCTCGTATATACTGTTTATACGGCTATATTATATGTTTGGCAGTTGTATATTTAATGAAATTTTATTAAAAATGTGTCCTTTTAAATATGTTTACAAATAGTGTAGATGAACTTAATATGCTAATTAACCCTTTTTTTAGTTTATCGTACACGAATTTAAGTATCATAGAGCATATCATTTATACATCAAAAGAACTGGCTCATTAAGCAAGACTTTCACTATAAAGCCCAAAATTGATTATATTTTATAAATGAAACTCGCTTTTGTTCAGCGAGAAGGTACGTACAATCATTAAACAATTTTTAAACAATCAAAACAATCACTTATCAAACAATCAGTTCAATCATTAAACAATCTGAATTTATTCTCTTCAAGTACTAAATATTTATTTGGTAAATATTTATTCGTTTGTTTTCTTATGCTATTTTACCATGGCATCTTGTTTTGTATTGAGTAAGTATTCTGAAGAAATAGTTGGGAATCATTTCACTATCTTTCGTAGGAAGAAGAAGAGGAAGAAGAGGAGGAGGAAGAGGAAGAAGAGGAAGAGGAGGAGAAAATCAAAGACCACGTGGAAGAGTCTGTGGATGAAGTGTTCCTCCTGGAGCGTAAACGAAAGCACAGTTTGAAATACAAACGCAGTTTTTTCGTTCGCATGGTCTCTGATCCTAAGTTGTACAACCCTAAGATTGTTCGCGCCCTGTCTTCAACTGGCAGTCGCAGACATACAAGCGACCCTGTTGATAGTGAGACAGGCGTTGTAACTCCAGTTTAAAATCAATTAGTATTTTGATATGGTAATTCTGCCTCCGCCGGCTTCACATTGGGTGTATTTTTGAAGCTAAATGAAATCATGTGGAGTAAGTATGGGTGATATTTACTTGAAGGATTTGGAATGGGTTGCAACAAAAGAAATGTATAAAAAATTTACACTTTGATTGTTGAATATTTTAACTTAAGTATTGCTTAAATGCATTTTCATTGCATCTTTGAGGCAAATCAGCAATAAAGTAAATATTTCTTCATTATTCAATCCCCAATTCTTTTAAAAATTTTTGGTGGTTTTTGTATGAAACGTTAAATATTGGTTTGTTTTTTTTTTACATCAAATTCCATTCCTAATTTTTAATATGTTTTTAGGAAATCAGACAGATTCGTAACTGCGGTAAACTAAGAATAGAACTTCAGCATTTAGCTTTAATTATTCACCCACAGTCAGGGAAGGGAAATTGTGATTAATATTTTTGCTGCCTTTCAAAAGCCTAAAATTTCATTCATTCGATTCATTTAGCAAACTTTATTTTCCTATAGCATTTTTCTTGCACGGCTGTCTGTTTTCTATAACTGCCCAAAATTCAAGTGGTAATTAATTCAGAAAGTTCTCTTATGACAGATTCTTTTTGTATTAGAATGTGAAGCTGGCTCTGGCATTGCCAGGTCGTTCTGTATTGGTTATTTTCTTGAAGGTTCGCAAGTTTCTACAATCGCAGATTCACAGACATTACTTTTCTCGCAATAATCAACTATATCTATAGACTTAGTTTGTTCCTGTCACTGAAAATGGTTATTGTAATTTGTCTCGTAAATATTGTGCTTGCTGGGTTCCTTCCTTAGTGAATGAAAAATTATTTACTGTTGTGGATCACTGAATTTACATTCATATTTTAATGAGACATCTGCATTCAAGTTTGGATCAGGAAGAGTCAGGGTCATGTGCTTCATATCCTGATTTCATTAATTTGAATGATCATTTATTTCAACCTGAATTTAATATAAAAAGTTATATAATCTGAAACGCAGAGCTCGTTTCGGTAACATTTCTATAAAAGCTTCACGATTCTTTTCAAAAAAAGTTGTACTGCATTCTCTTGATATGGTTTAGATGATACATCTACATCAACCTGTCTAGCTTGTATCCCTCTTCGATGTTAGTACGTTACAATAAATTTTCAAGAACGCGAATAATTCATCACAGAACCCGCTTTAAATGTCATATCAGAGTAGACACTCTATTCAAAGGAAAGGTTCTTAACGAAAGTAACCCATTTTTAACTTAAATAATATTCTAATGGAACATGAGACTCTTATTTGCAGAGTTTTTGCTAGTGAAGAAATATTAAAAAGGGGAATTATTCGTTGAGTTTTGTGAAAAACAATGGAAAAAGTTTTTAAAATTCCTTTTTTTTGTTTATTGTTTAAGAATAATTTTCGTTACTGAATCGAAAATTCCACTCATATATTGAAGCCTTTATGAAATAATCATTTACATTTTCTGAGATCTGTGTTCAAAGGTTAGATTATTCAAATAATCCAATAAAACAGTTAAAATAATCCAATTCTAGCTTAAATATTGTAATGAAACATGAGACTCTTTTATGCAGAGGTATTGTCAGTGGAGAAAAACGAAAAATCAGAATTATTCGTAGAGTTTGGCTAATAGCAATGGAATAAAGTCGTTAAAACCTTATTTCTTTTAATTACATGAAAATAATTTGCATTTTTATTACAGAATTGAAAATTCCACTCACATATAGAACTCTATACGAGATAATCATTTAAACTCTGAGATTTCTGAGAATTAAATTACTAGATTTTTAATATTTTTTCTTTAAACTGTTAGACTTTATTCGATGCAAGGATTATTAAAATTACCTATTGCATAGAATAAAGTCTACTCTGATATTACTCTGAGATTTCTGAGAATAAAATTACTAGATTTTTAGTAATTTTCTTTATTAAACTCTTAGACTTTATCCTATGCAATAGGTTATTGAAATCATTTCTGTATGGAGGAAATTAAAATTTAATAAAATATCCAAAAATATTTTTATTACACTTGGCAGATTTAGTATCTGTCTTTAGTTTGCATAGCATTTTTAAAAATATGGCTATCTTTTTATACAAATTTAGTTTTTACTCTTTAGTATTTACAATTAGTAAAATTTTAGATAAGTTATGAAATGAGTGGAATTAAATAAAAATAATGGCCTGCTGTAAGAATCTGCATGATCTTGAATTCTTAAATAAAACTTGTATATTGATATAAACATATCTGATTCATTGCTGAAAACTTCAAAATGTGGTATTTAACAGAGGATATTTTGGATAAAATTATTACATTGCTTCAACGATAGAGAAAAATTTGTAATTTTCTGCATTGATACTAATCTCTTAATACCTAACTGTGTACAGTGTTTTCGAGAAATTTATGTATAGTGGTAAAAAAAAATGAAAATTGTTACATAGTTAAAGTTTATGAATTCTCTGCGATGCTTAAATAGTTTTGCAAGACTCAGACTTTATATGTTTTTTGCTGTAAAAATTATGAAATATATGGATGACAATGTGTGGAAGAGAGAGTGGTAAACGTTTCACCCTACCTACTTGTATTCATGTTTTCATGTAAAAAAAAAGAATAAAGATACATGCAAACGGATTATATCTTGTGTTTTGTATAGATTTGTTGACATAAATTCAACACCTAGGTATGTTAATGTCTTTTAATTTCAACATCTAAAGAAAGACTCAGATAAAAAATATTATGTGCACATCACTTGATTTCCTTCTACGTCTTTCAAATTGCTTGCATTTTACATTCTTTTATGATGTATCGTCAGAATCAATCTTTGCCCATTCTCTGAAAGGTTCAAATTTAGTTTCGTTTATCAAGGTAATGGTGTTGTCTGATTGGAGCTGAAGCGTGATTGAGCATTAATTTTCGTTGCTTAGATATTTCGTTCAAAACTGAACTCTTTCGCTTTTACAATACTAACTTTACTCCTTACCTGAAATAACAAACTTCAAACCAGAAAAAAATTTCAATATATTATTCTTTGCAAATAATTGACTTTTATTCTTTGTTTCCTAAACATGGACATTGTTACAACTGCATATGAACACGTCGATATAATTGTGTTGCAACAGTATCATTAACGTTTATTATATTGAGATTTTTCCTTATATAGTATGTGGATTGCAATCTAAAATGGAATTGCTCAAGTAGATGTTTCAGCAGTCCTAAATGGAAAATTTCAACATTCTACATCTAATCGTGTTTCTGTTATGATCTGAAGCATTACTGTTTTTAGATTAAAATGTCTCGTTATTCAAAGTGCTGATTGCAATTGAAAGAGGAGGTGCAAAATTAGATGTTACAACACTAGTTCAAATAGTCTAACACTATTCGAACTTTCTATGGCTAATCTTTTGTCAGTTATACCCCACAAAGTTAGTATTAATTAAAATGAAATTTCTTCTTATATAGAGTTCAGATTTCTATCAAAAAGAGAGGTGCAAAACTAGATGTTATAACACTCCTAAATATAAAAATTTAAATATGTACGTACATTCGTAACCTGAAATTTGTCAAAATTGATACAGGCATGTTCTAAATAAACATTTTATCTGAAATCTGAGCACTGAAATATTTTTGCGAATACAGTATCTCCTTTACTTTGTACAATAAAATAAACGTTGTGTAAATAAATAGTACTTGACGTAACTGCAAGTATCATGTAACAAGCAAGATTAAAATGAGAGGAAGGCAATCTACGGCCAGTGAGAGAGTTTTGTGTCGACCATTACAAAAATGTAAATATTTTGCATTTTGGTTATCTTTCTTTAAAGGCATAACGTGTAAGTATATTAACCGATCATGATTTTTTTGGCAAGTGTATGCCTTGAATAAAAGTTTAAATAAATTGAATAAACAATTTAATGTAATAAATCACTAACATATAGTTAAGCCAGATCTATCATTAAACGCAGTTTGCTTCATACGATTAATTGTTAAAAGGAATAGGGACAACTGATATTATATTATTTATTATTTATTCCGAAAACGACATTAAAACATATTAAAAATGCTTATACTATTTTAAACATTTCTGTTACTGAACTGTTTAAATAAGTAAATTAAGTTTTTTATTTTAAATATTTTAAATGCAAAGGTTTTTAAGAGGCCTTGGTGCCCTTTGCACATTTTTTTCATTAAATACTTCATTATAGACATTTATACTATGACATTTATATCTTTTTTTTTCGATAGCCAACAGTTTAATTAATAACATATTTTTACATTTAATTACAACTGTATGCTTAACATGCATATATATATATATATATATATATATATATATATATATATATATATATATATATATATATATATATATACATATATATATATATATATATGTGTGTGTGTGTGTGTGTGAGAGAGAGAGAGAGAAAGGTTTGAAAATGGGATTTTAAAAATTAAGGGAGTTATATTCAAAAATAAGTGAAACTATTTCTTCCAAGCAGCTCATCGACAATATTGTACATAATTTTCCTTGAATGGCGCTATAAAACAATTGAAATTTTTGAAGTAACTTAATTAAGGGGATAGCCTATAAAATGTGCATTTAAATAATACAAGTTTTGTTGCTTTTACAGGGTTCACATGAAAACAGTTGAATACGAAAAATAATCAATTTTTTTAAATTTCCTATTATTATTTGATGTTAACGATGCAAAATTAAAAGTATTTAAAATTTTATTGGTCAAGTTATTATTATTTATAATTCTTCATTAAAACCTCTGATTTCTTTACATAATCTGGCCAAAAATACAGTTAGCTTTATATTAATTGAGTGAATGATTAAGAGTCCTTTGATTGTTTCACTTAAGTTTATGAAAGAAATAAAATTTAATGGAAATATATTATTAATTTATAATTCTGAGATGTTTTGTTTTCTAAACATCTCAGATTTGTATTGCTGGCTTGTAATACAATCTAAAAAGCAATTTAAATGAATATAAACTTCATTTGAAGATTATCCAACCAGAAACCTAGTCATGAAGAAACTGTTTATAATATAAAAATGAAATTTTTTTTCCACTCTACAAACTCACATATCTGTCATCGATATCAAATTTGTAAAGGATGCATCATGTCGTAGAGAAAGTCTCGGAATTGGACAACAAACCACGGCCGTTCGTGGGCAACATTGTTCATTACTTTTATATCTGGGATTATCTATTGGTGTTAAACTATAGTATTCGTCGACAATCTACATCATACGAGATTTATTTAACATTTTCGTTAGAAGGCAGGGCGCGAAGCAGCTAGGTAATATATAAATTTTCTCGACAGATAGCAGCACCATACAGTTCATAAATAACCTGTTTTATAATGCTATATGGTCTTCCTTTTGTCAGTAGATGGCAGCACTACCTCAGCTAGGAAAATTTTTTAAAGCAATTTATTCTTAATTTGGTCGTAAATTATTATTAATTTGTGTTTTAAACAATAAATTTAGATATTTCATTTCGAAGTTGAATATCTGAAATTGTGGTATTACTTCACATTAATTTAGATTTCAGATGAATGGCACATACAATTTAATTGGAAAATAGAAGTAATTTCTCTGACTCCCTAACACTGGGAAGAAACGTGGAAGGGAAATATCCCTATTATGCAAAAAAATACTTCAGAAATTATTTTAAAATACGACAATTAAATAATATATGTATATATATATATATATATATATATATATATATATGTGTGTGTGTGTGTGTGTGTGTGTGTGTGTGTGTGCGGTGTGTGTCAGGTTTGGAATTTTAAAGTTAGGATTTAAAGCATTAATTAATAAAATGAGAGCGAACTCTCTATTAAGAATATTGGAGTTAAACAACAATATTTAAGAGCAGAGTACGCCAAGTTCCAGGAGAGATCAAGTAAAATATTATGAACTGGTAATCTGCTGCCGACTGAATTTGAAAATAAAATGGGTAATGTGAAATATGACATTCGAATAAAATTTTAATACCTGGAATTGATGTATTTTTCCTGTTTTAATATTTCAAGTCCCAACCTAAGATTTTCTCACAGATTTTGACTGAGATGTTGATCCAGGTGTTAAAGGCCTTTTACTTATAACTTCATGCTAGCTGACCCCTCATTTTGTTCTGTCTCTATAATGAAGTGGAAAATTAGTTCCTTACTATAAGATGATGATATAAGCAAAAACAGTCAAAAGAAAATTAATAACCAAAGAGAATAAAACAAGTACACATTTCACAGAATGATGATGATAATAATAATAATAATTATTATTATTATTATTATTATTATTATAGCTTTTCTTTGAAAGTAAGTAATTCTTGGATAACGTCATAGAAGGCAGTGGGGAACAGTTAATGATGACGTAGTCTGTTGTCAACTCTCCCCACTTAATTTAGCCGTTCGTAAATAATGTTGACATTTTTTCACTAGTGGATTAAGATTTCGCCTTTGGGATTTGAGCGTCGCTTCACCAAATATATAACAAAAGTTGTTGAGGTGATTCAAACAAGCTCTATTCATTTTGCAACTAATGACTAATTAAAATAAATGAATTAGCAAATATGTAAAACACTTTAGTTCAGACTCAACAATCACTCATAATGTAGTGCTTATTTGTTCACTTCTATTTCACTAATAGCACTGTTCTGATAAATGCATATGTCTGTGCATGTTTCATCACATTTGTACTGAGTTAGTTCATTTGGTTCAAATCTATTGCTAACAATGATAGGAGGTTTTATATGATAAAACCTCCTAAATTACCCACATACTGTCAAATAAAAATTAACAATAGGAGGTTTTATTTGACAGTGGATAAATGGAGGAAAATGCATTTCTTAAAAAAAATTGGAAATTGAAGCTGAAAAAAAAAACTATAAGTGATGGAAAATGTCCAAATAAATATTTGAAAGCCCGATAAAAAGTTATTTCAAAATAGAACTGCTAGTAAGATAAAAGTACAACGTTTAGTACTCGTGAGACAAAAATCTGTTGACTAGAGTAATTAATCATGGGCTACTTTATTTTTAGAGAAAAGAAAATTCAAAATAATTTTAGACGATATTTAAATATAGAATAAGTAATAAAAATAGTTTATCAGTTAAATTAAGATGTCAGAAGTTTTTCGCCTGAGACTGAAGGGGAAAATATCATTTAAAATAACTGCATGTAAAATGTTTGCTTTTACATTTGGAAATTGCTTGCAAAATCATCAAACATGCCAATTAAATTTAAAAAAAAAATCCAAATACATTTGTAAAAAAACTTAACCCCTTAATGCACAGTTTTCTTTCCGGCAAAAAAATAAAAATCAAATTTTATTTATGCAACAAACACAATTTAGACTGTTGTCTTGCGATAAAAATTACAAAAATACAAAAATAATCAAAATTTTTATAGCAATTTTGAATTTTGATAGCATTGCAGAAAATAGTCAAATATTGTAATATTACAGGCACATCGGCTTTTTTTATCTTTCTTTTCCAATTCCCATTACAGAAGAAGCATTATTATCAGTAAAAATACTTATTTTTACTTTTAAAACATAAATAATAACAATACTAGTATATATAAAATTAATCAAAACTTTCTTTTGTGTAATATATTTCGAAAAAAGCTGCAGCACATAGCCCAACATTGCAACTATTACACGATTCTCTAACGATTCTCTTTTCTTTTCCTTTTTCCTTTGCTATCTCTTTTAGCATAACACACAGCGCAATATCTTCAAAAGTACAACGCCGCTCGAATTATCTCGAGTGTGCACAGTTTGGCCAGTTTAGAGTTCTCGAGTTAACTCGAGCATGGACGTTAAGAGGTTAAGTTATGATGTATAGTTTTGGTACCAAATTGTAGTGTCTATATATCTCTTTAGATAGTATCCTTAGCAACTGAACTAAATTATGAAGAAGTTGAAAATTTTCAGATACTATTGATAAACTGACAAGAAAAATAATTGCTGTTTGTGTTGTGTTAAAATTATACAGACATTATTATCCATGTGTAAAATATATAATTTACCGGACAGTTCTCCAGAGCAAAAGATAGTGCTATATTCCAGTGCTCCACAACCTTTTCTCACCTATGACTCATCAAAATTCTTTCTAGAATTCCGCGACACACCAAAAGCTAAAGTATATAGATATTAATTAATACATAAATTTTACAATAAATGTTTGTTTTTTATTTGAAAAAGCATACATACATAAAACTATAGCATATTTTTAACATAACTATAGCATTTATACACATGCGCAGAGTCTTCAACTACGCTCATAACGGTCATTTTGCTTTATCTATGTTGTATTACAGGCACCTGGAACCTGGTATTCCACTTGGCCTGTGATTGGCTAAGTACATTGACAGCAATTTTTAAAGTTGGCAAAATATCTTACTGTGAATTTGTATATTGTTTCCACAATCAGAAAGAGACAGGATCATGTATAGATTTTTTTTCAAAGGGAGGGGGGTGAGTATATACTCCCACACACACTAAGTGAAATATATAAAAACTTTGAAAAATAGACATTATTATGAAAAAAAAAAATTGTCATTGTGTATTAAATATATGATGAAAAATTGTAAAATGTCAAATACAATGTACTTGATCTCGGCACAGGAGCACCGCTATATTCTATAGATGTCTGACGAAAGTTGTAATTGTCTTCTAGAATTGTTTCTCGGAGGACTAGGGTTCATTGCTTGCTAACTAAGGTTAACAAACTACTAACCTTAGCTTTGTATGGTGACCGCGGGGTTGAGTTATGACGTCAGAAAGCCGGAAATTCACTTCACCCTGCGGGCATAGTTATTTCTGTAAACGGGATTTTCTTTTCAGAGGAAATCCAAGGTAAAAAGTAGTTTAACGAGTTTCAAATTTCAAGAGGGTATTACAGTTAATTACTACAGATGCTGACTATCAGTCATCAGGTAAAGGTCGCAGTTTCTTTATATCAAACAGATGCGTTAAATTTATGTTTTAAAGTTTAAAGTGTTGAATAGTAAAATACGTAGTTCGAATTAGTTACATAAAATTTCATAAAAGCAATTAGTCTTTCAAATGTGCTATTGATATATATTAGAACATAGGAGATTCAGCTTTGTGGTGTTATTAAGCAGGAAAAGTTTCTGGCACTGATTGTTTATAAACTCTTATAAGTCGAATTCCAAAGTTGTTCCGGCCGAAGCCATACGATTATAAATACCTGTAAGAAAATTTGCTGGACAAAAAGATCAAGATCAACAAGTGATTTGACGAATTTTAATCTTCAAACATTTCTTAGAGTTAGACTATCGCTAATGTCGAGTACCAGTCGTCCAACAGAGGTAAGTGTCAATTCTCACTAATATACAAAATCGTTTGCTCTTTATAGAAAAGACTTTTCATTTATATTTTTCTTTAGTCTTCTAAGACAAAAAATAGATATTTTTTAGTATTAATGTCAACTATCCTTTTTTTTTTTTTGTCTGGAATGTAGGATAAAATATTTATTTTCAAAATGAGGTTAAATCGTTTTTCAGCTATGCCCCACAACGTTAATATACGTTATATTGAAATTTTTTATTTTATATAGAGAATATTACACAAAAAATGGTGAGGTACACATTTAAAGGTTAAAGAACTTCTTAATACAAAATTTCTACAATCTATGTCAAATCATTTTTTAGTTATGGCCGAAGGGGTAATATACGTGACACTGAAAATTTTCGCTTTATAGCGTTCAGATTGCAATCCAAAGAGGAGGGGCACCAACTAGATGTTATATTAGTTTTAAAGACAAGATTTCAACATATTACGGATAGTAGTTTTCTATTCTTGACCCACAGCTTTGAAATATGTTATGTAGAAACTCTTCGTTTTATAAAATAAAGGCTGCAATCAAAATGATAATTGTATAACTAGATGTTATAATTAACCTAAATATTAAATTTCTCTATATTACGGCTAATCGTTTTTCAGTTATGCCTACAAAGAAAAAAAAATTCAACATGGGGTATATTATTCTACGATATGTCGAAATTTTTCTTTAATTATTTCTCACAGTGTTAATATGTTATTTTGTAATTTTATTGCTACATAGTATTCAGGTTGATTTCAAAACAAGAGGAGCACAATTAGATGTTTTATTATTCTAGACGTTTTCAGAAACGTGCACAACTTCTTTTATTTTATTTGAAAGTAGTTTCTCCTCTCAAAAAAGTAACATTGCTACTTTTACTCCCAACAAGAGTGATGCCACTGAATTGTTCAGTCTAGAATGGTATTTCTGGAATTCATTTGTCATTTGACTGGGGTCTTCTCAAGCTTTACACGTTGAGACGGGATTGTTCCTCGTAATAATCTCTTCTCTTTTTTGCCTATTCTTCCCTCATGCGCACTTAGGCACTCAACTGGCATTTTACTTTCCTAACAGCTGGCAACGCTGCATATCCGAAAGGATTCAGGCAATTAATACACAGTTCAGTCATATTAATGTGACCACCGCCTACTTTTTACATCAACGTTATTTAATCAATCGCAGAAAGCACGTGTCATCAGCAAATTTGGTTGATTTATAAAGTGTGTTGTAGGCATTCGGAAAACATTTCAGTTCTTGTACTCATGCAGAAATGGAGTCCGAAAGTCCGAAAGAGCACGATC
>CM063502.1:63415472-63425702 GCA_032207245.1 Pardosa pseudoannulata | reverse complement strand
ATAAAGGTATAGGCTTTACTGCAATCTGTATTTTAGTCTTTCTCTAAATCTAACTCCAAAATGGAGGGTGTCTTTCACAAATTAGCAAAATAAAATGTTTGAAAAGGCAGTAAACCTAAATTATTAATTTTAAGTAATCATTTACTTCTTATGACACGAAAATCCAAAATTTTTTTTACTATTTCTGGCTCTTTAGTGTTATAAATTATTTTCATGATTTTCAATTATTTTATTTTGCTAGTGTATCAGACTCCTCCTTTTTTATAATTAATTCAAGAGAGACTGAAATACACCTTTATATAACGATGATATATTAACAAATTTTCATAATAGACACCTGAACATTTTTAAATAACTTTCCCTGTAGTACTGGCTGTCTGTGTGGACTCCCTAAACACATGTGCACTTTGGTTTAGGTGCTAAATACATTACTCTTCTCCCCCTCCCCCACCAAAGAAAAAAAAATCCATGCTCACCGAAATAATATATATTTTCCTCTAAATTTCCCATCTATAAAGTTTATACATAACATTTATAACCTAATTCCGTTATTTCCCAAAGAATTTTTAATCATGTACTTTAAAGGGTTAATTATGTTTGTTACCACTTGTAAAACATTATACAGTGGACTTTAATGTGATCGCGGTTAATGTTATCAATTTCTTATTGTTATCAAAATAATTTGGTCCCGATTTTCTCTATTCATTTGTATGTTAAAATTATCGCTTTATGTGATCGTTACATCGGTTAATGAGATCAATTTTTAACTGGCAAAGGAATATTCACAATATATTCAGAAGGAACCCATTCTTTTCCTTCCCTTCGCTGTTGTTTGAATTTCCAAAAATTCTCTTCTTCAACCTAGGGAAATTGCGAATGAACAAAGGAGTGGGGTGTTACACGTTCCTGGAATTTTTTAGAAATGCGCACACCCTTCTGATGGTCAATGGTTGTCAGATAAGCAGAAGGTAACACATTATTATCGGAACTGAGAAGGAGCGTATTCACATTTTATGCCTTGCTTACTTGCAGCTTGTTGATATTGAAGCCAGAAAGCGAAATGATTTTAACACTAAAACAAAAGATCGAAATTTTAAATCGTTATGACAGGTTGATTATGATTACGAACAATTTATCAATGAGCTTCTTAGAAAAAATTGTAGACAGTCAACAATTGATCAAATTTTTAAAATTATGTATACAATTCTTATGTTTTAAAGGATAATATGCAGTACATAAATATAAGGTGTGTGTTTTCATTTTGTTTTGAAATATAACACGTAGGAATTAAAGGGGGTGTAATTTATCTAATTTTGTATATCGTTTATTGTTATCGAAATCACGGTGTCCCTAACTGATCACATTAAGCGGAGTCCATAGTATAACCAATGTGCGAAGGACGTCGAAGAGTGCGACATCTTTGAGCGTCAGTACTGTTCTAACCCTGACTTAGAGTCAGCAACTATTGAACGTAATCAATTCTTTTTTGGTACCTGTACCTGGAATTACTGTCAAATATATTTTTTCCCACTTGTGAAATATAATTTTACTGTTGAGTTTTCAATCAAGTATTTCAATAAATAATAGCAGTAAAAGACAACTGGTAGTTCGTAATTACACTGTTTAAGGCATTTACAAAACTCTGTGTAAAAATCTATCACTTGAATAAATCATCCAATTTTTTTTCAAATTCTATTTATTTGTTATTCTGCACATGCCCATCAGTCGTTTGTTTGTGTAAGGGTGTATATATATACATGTGTAACTTAACGCTTTTGCAATATATTTGTATATATATGCTTAAACACCGCTCAAAACAATTAGAGGAGCACATGGTTTTAACGAAATGACGCAAATATTTACACCGATAAGTAACACAAACCATCCATAATTTAAAGCCTAGCAGGAAACAGAAAAAGAAAACTTCATATGCAAATCAAAATTCATCACCTCAAAAACCAGAAATTGAATATGAGGGTAGAAATCGGGATGTTGCAAATCGGGATGAACGTCTGTTTCACTGCCTTAACTGTGAAATTCGTTTGTTCAGCTATTTTTTATTTTATTTTATTTTATTATTTTTTTTTTAGAAAAGGTGACTTGAAAATGTCTCAAAAACGTGATTTAAGGGAATCCATGGCATGGCTTATTATAGGCAAACTTGAATCCGGGCAAACACAACGGAGTGTCACGGACCCTGTTGGAGTCGCCAGAAGTATCTTTGGGCTGTGGGATCGATTCCAAGAAACAGGGAATGTTAAACGTCGACTGGGGCAAGGTCGGCCATGCACCACTAAAGAAACTGATGACCGGTATATACTGCCAACAGCTCGTCGAAACAGAACAAACAATGCTAATCAGCTGCAAAGACAGTTGCTCTTGACAACAGGACGAAGGATGTCCAGCCAAACAGTACGTAACAGGCTTCATCAATGAGGTCTCTATGCACGTAGGGCAATGGTCTGCATTCCCTTGACCTCAAGCCACCGTGTGGCCACAAGAAGATGGGCTGCTGAACATCGAGATTAGGAGCAACATGATTGGAGCCAAGTGCTGTTTATAGAACAATACCGATTCAGTCTGGAGTGTGACATTCGACGTGTTTTGCTATGGAGGGAAAGAGGCACTCGAAATAATCCCACATTCGTGCGTGAAAGGTCACAATACAGACGAGTCGGTTGAATCGCATGGGCTGGAATCAGCATCGGGGGACGTACGGACTTGCATATCATTCGGAATGGTACTTTGACGGCCTTCAGGTGTGCAGACGAGATACTGAGACCTTATGTCATACTTTAATCTGCAGCAATTGGAGATTCCTTTGTTTTCCGACATGGTAATGACAGACCGCATACAGCTCGTCTTGTGGAGAACGTGCTTGAAGCTGAAACAATACAGCGTATGGAATAACCAGAGTGCTCTCCTTACCTCATTCCAATCGAGCATGTTTGGGACATGCTCAGACGAAGCAGTGCTACGAGACCAAGGCCTCCTTTTACTCTCCAAGACTTAAAGATTGCTCTTCTTGAGGAGTGGAACAGTATTCCCCAAAATCTTATTGATAACATAATCGCATCCATGGAAAACAGGTGTGCAGCAGTATTAACTGTTCGAGGAGACCACATGCCATATTAAAAATCTTTCATCATTTCTAAACAAAACTTATTTTTTATCATTTACATGTAACCAAATTGTTTGCCCTAAATTATCTTTTCATGTTTTTTTCCATATTTGCAAAGAATTAATGCTTAATTACAAATTTTTTACATTTTTTTTCCGTATTGCGCATTGATACGTATGTACTATCCATTTTATGTCAATACGTGGCTGTATCGCACTTTTCTTTTTAACTTATTTCCTTGCTTCCCTTTTATTTGAGTAGTGTATATATATGTTTGTAATATTTTTAACCTAAAACTAACCAACCTAATTATAAGTGTATCCTAATATAATTTTCAGGCTATTCTATTCTTTGATGGCAATCTTTTGCTAAAATCTTTTATTCTTTCTTTACAGTTGGCGAGTTTGAACAAACGGAAAATTGTTTTTTCTGACTCTCTGTATTCTTACATAAGTGGGTAAAGCTTTCACTACGCTGCAGGCTTTCCCGTGTAACTAACCAGAATCCTATTTGACTGTCTACCGCGCTTATTAAGATGTACAGGTGTTTCAACCCAAAAGCCTTTAGGAAATGATGCTAGATCAAATTTTATTCCTTTTTTAAAAATTCTGTTTTGTGTTCTCTCGACCCTCCTTGTTACTTACGACTGTAAGAAAGCAAACGTGAAATTTCCTTATCTTAGCGATGGCTTAAATTGTCCATTGCATATATATATATATATATATATATATATATATATATATATATATATATATATATATATATATATATATATATATATATATATATATATATATATATATATATATATATATATAGATAGATAGATAGATAGATAGATATATACACAGTAGAACTCTTTTTAACGACCCCAAGATACAACGACCCCTTGGTTAGAACGACCAATGCAACAATGCAACCATTGCAATGCAACAATATCATTATGCTCTGTGAGATATATCAAAGGTCTAACTACCCTCTTAAAGCAAAACAGTGGACCATAGCGCTCCATACTTCACCAAAGCATACAGGAAGATGGCTCATTGGCATATTTTAATTTTTTCATGACATTAATCTGTAGAGCGCAATAAAAAATTACTCCCGTTCACGATTGTCCGTGTGGATATTATGATTTAATTATTTCGAAAATTAGTATATTCATATCAGTATACTTAAAAGAGTTAAAACAGTTAAAAAATACGATGAATGCGTTTTCATTTTTTTTTTTTTTTTTTTTTTTTTTTTTTTTTTTTGAGCAAAGGTTGATACAACCGAAAACATTTTAACCGGTTATTCATCAAATTAAGTAGACTTTCTTCGATACAAAGAAAAAATATAAACCTTATAACGGCTTTTTAAGTGTTAGAAAATTTGACAACATATAAAAAATTTACAAATTTTCTGAAAAGATAAATATTTTGCTTGTAAGGTAGTTTGAACCCCTGAGACAAGGATATCAGATGAATCCATATGTGTGAAATTAAAATTGAAAGTTATTATTTATATCCTCCTCGAAAAATTAATACTTTTATAACGACTCGCGCGTCCCCGGCTGCACTTCCCGATGACCGCAAGCCTCGTTTCTGCACCTGCTCTCCTATTTTGTCTGGAGCAGGTATCTTGGGTTCGATTCAAGCCTATGTTGCCGACGATGAAGTACAGCAGCGACAAAACTCTGGATTAAACATTTATTATTAAGAAGATTTGTTAAAACATATGTACACTGCAAATTATATTCAAAACAGGGCCGAAATAAGACCGAGGAAAAAAACAAATGGTGGCGAGCGGAAAACACCTCTCTTGGTCACAGCTCCTTTCACCAGAATGTCCGTTCTCCGTCGTTTCGACAGGGCATCTCCTTTTCACTCCTCTTCGTGAGGGCCGGGGTGGAATCCCCCCCTTGGTCAAGTTTTCGCCTCCACTGAAAAATGTCCTTCTCCGCAGCTGGCGCCGGCGGGGTTTGGCATCCATCGCCCCCGCTCCTGTTGAACCTCCCTGGAACAGGGCTTGCCCATCCTCTCTCGGGTTGTTCATCTTCGGCCGCCGATAAAAAAAACAGGGGCACATGTAACACAAACTCGAGTCTTGAGTCTAGTATTACAACTTTGTTTCGTATATGATAGAAAAATATTATCATTGTGCGAAATTAAATAAAGTTATACATCCTTAAATCATTTTAGTACGTTCTGATAGCGTAATTATCGTATATAAAGGGAACGAATTTGTGTAAAGCAATGTCACCTAATTTACATTTTTTCCATGGCATAGTGTAATTTGAATGAAAAGAAGGCACTCACGTTTCTAGATACTGTTTTGCAGTACTCAGTGCTTCAATAGCTGGTGCCATACTGAAAATAAAAATAAGATTTTAACATTTATTTTCATCCAGAGTATTCTTTATTAGAAATATAAACTGCAATCAGCAAGGTTTCATAAGGTTGCTCATAAAGCAGTTTCAAAACTTACATCAATACAAAATTTTGAGTTTTTTTTTTATCAAAAGTTTCAGAAATGATATTTTTCGATGAAATTAGATAAACTTTTATATATAATTTTATTTTTCAGGGACATACATAAAAACAGATTTTTAAACAGATTTTTATAAAATTATTAATTGAAATGACTCTTGTAAGGATACCTCACTAAAAAGTCTTCCCTTTATGATAATCTATTAGTAAACCCCATCAGAGTTGGACCTTTACAATGGTGTTCGATGACTTTATCTGTGTGTGTGTGTATTTGTATATATATATATATATATATATATATATATATATATATATATATATATATATGGCTTTATGTGTATGAATATAGACATAAAGATACACACACATATTTATATACACTGAAGAGTAAAAAATACGGGTACAACTACCTAATACCCTGTATTACCCCCGCGAGCACGCAGAAGTGCCACAACACGACGGCGAATGGACTCGACTAATGTCTGAAGTAGTGCTGGAGGTAATTGACACCATGAATCCTGCAAGGCTGTCAATAAATCACTAAAAGTACGAGGAGGTGGAGATCTCTTCTGAGCAGCACGTTGCAAGGCATATCAAATATTCTCAATAATGTTCATGTCTAGGGATTTTGGCTGCCAGCGGAAGTGTTTAAAGACAGAAGAGCCACTCTGTAGCAATTCTGGACGTGTGGGGTGTCGCATTGTCCTGTTGGAATTCCGGAAGTCCTTCGGAATGCACAATGGACATGAATGGGTGCAAGTGATCACACAGGATGCTTACGTACTTGTCACCTGTCAGAGCCGTAGCTACGTGTTTCCAGTCATCAACAGTCCAATGTCGGTGTTGACGGGCTCGCGAGACGTAATGCTTTGTGTCTTGCTGTCATCAAGGGTACACGTGTGGGTCCATATCGATGATGTTTCGTTGAATGGTTCGGGTGCTGACACTTAATGGCTAGCATTGAAATCTGAAGCAGTTTGAGGAAGGCTTGCATTTCTGCCACGTTTAATGATTCTCCCCAGTCGTCGTTGGTTCCGTTCTTGAACGATCTTTTTCTGGCCGCAGCGATGTCGGAGATTTGATGTCTTACTTGATTCCCGATATTCACGGCACACTCTTTAAATGGTCATATGGGAAAATAGAAATTTTATCGCTACCTCGGAGATGCTATGTCCGATCTCTCGTGAGCCCACTATAACACCACGTTCAAACTCACTTAAATCTTGATAAACTTTCATTGTTGCAGCAATAACAGATCTAACCACTGTACTAGACACTTGTTTTCTGATATAGGCGTTGCGACCGGAGCGCCGTATTCTGATTGGTTCCTTATTTTTTTCTTCGCCTATACATGCCTATACCAGTTTTTTAAGCTCTTCAGTATATATGTAATATATCAAAAATATTGCACATAAAACATCTACCTAAAATTCTCCTTTTTCTATTTCTCATTTGTTAATTAGTAATTTCTCAGTTGTGAAATGTCGCATTTTAAAGAAATTTTTATGTATAAAGTCACTGTAGTAAAACTGTCACATTTGAGCTTAAGTGAGCTTAAGTAGTTTTATCTCTCATATAAAATGCATGGGGGTCATAGTCCTAAAGAAACTTTGCCAGCATCTACAGTTCTAGCGTCCATTCCAGTTAACCGATCGAGATAAGATTGTAAATATAGTTATTCAGAGGTATGCGCTCGAGATTCTGTGAATGGCAACAGAGTGGTTCTCACATTTAAGTTTATAACTACTGAAACTTGAAAATGTCGAACTGCAACGACTACTTTTCCTGTTGCAAAATGTTCAGCGTAAACGAAAATCGTAAATAGCGTTGAAACTGTATAGATATGTCCAAAAACGGATGTGTTATGCATACACAACAAAGAGTTCTTCAGGGCGCAAGGAGAAATGCTGCTTATGACCGAAAAAAGACACCGATCATTGATGACAACACACATTGGACAAAAAAAAACCTTAATTTTGATCAAACATTTTCCACATGGGTGCGATCACAGGCAATTACGTATTTTTTGAGGGAGATGGTGGACAATACCACTGATAGCAACATCGTATGAGGGATGTTTGCAATCTCACGCCCTACAGATTAATTTGAATCCGACAAAGATTGTGGATTGCACAGGTAAACTGTGGATTTGAGATATCTCCAAAACCAGAAACCCATAGGCATCAGATAGGGGGATCGCGGAGGACATGGAAGAGGATAATGGCGTGAGAGGCGGCGATCACCAAAATATTGTTCTAGGACCTTTTTTAACAGACTTCGCTAGATGTGGAGGTGTACCATCTTGCATCAAACGATGACACTGAGAGAATTCTGAACGCAATTCCGGTAGTACATAATTTTGCAGCATCGCTGTATACCAATAGCATGTTACAGGGCTCGTCGGTGTCGTTTTCTCAAAGAGGGGCCAAGAACAAATGTGGCTGTCATGCTGCACCACACAGTCACTTTGGCGTTAAATAATGGTACTGATGAGAAATCTTCTCTCGCAACACACAATTCTTGATGTTAATGTTGCTATTTAAGGTGAAATGTGCCATAGTATGTCCGTCCATAGTATGCGAAGCGGCGAGTCGTTACCAGCCTCATATCGTATTAAAAATTCATTTGCGAAGTCCAGACGTAGTTGTGGGTCCCCCCGCTCCAACATCTGTACGGGCTGTAACTGGCAGCGAAACATGTGGAGTACCAAGCGCAGTAGCTTGAGGAACGTTGTCTTTGAAATATTCAACACACGATCTGTGCCTCTTGCGGTTTCCCTGTCCTGTAGTCACTGTTTGATGCACTTCCATGACAACGTCCTCAAGAAACTCTTGGCTATCCGGAGCGCGGTTTGTCACAGGTGCAGCCCGGATCTTAGAATTTGTGCACTAAATCACGCAGAGCTTACTGAGACATGATCCACGACGTTGGAAATAATTTCGATAAACACGCAAGGTTTCCCTTTTTGATAATACAATCTTATAGATTTCCCACGAACTTTTCCCGGGAGAGTCATTTCGTCGGTAGGCGCGAGTTCCCAAGTGACGACTTCTGTGATTGGTGTCTTTCCTCTGTTATATGTAATTTTTCTGCGCTTGCCCAGATCGTGAGGCATAGAGGAATTATAATTTCATCAAAAGCCATAGAGGCATACATAATTTCGTCATGACTATCATCTGTATAGCACAAATTTTACCCCCGTCAAAAATTTACTTCCGTACTCGGTAGAGTAGGACTCTATGGGGATATGATAATTTAATTACTTCAAAAATTATATTTATATCCGGATAAGTATGTGGAGTACTTCTCCGGATATAAACTTACGGCACAGGAGTTTAAATTTCAAAAGAGTAAATGAATTCGTTTCATTTTTTGAGGAGTCAAAGGTTGATACTTCCCTAAAATATTTTAACCGGTTATTGTTCGAATATTATTAAGTAGACCGTCTTCGATGCAAAGAAAAGAATGTAATCCTTCTCAAAAGGCTTTTTAAATTAAAAAAAAAATTAAACAAATATAAAAAAAGAACAAATTTTTTGAAAGTATAAAAATCTTACGCGTAAAGTAGAATTGAACCCCAGAGAAACAAGAATATAAAATGAAATTAGATGTGTACAATTGAAAATCAATATTTATATCCCTCTCGAGAATTTAATACATAGTCTCACATGTGAAAGTAAATTATTATAATAGAGTTATAATAAATAAAGTATTGCATCTTAATTTATTTTAGTATCGTATTACAGCATGGTTATCGGACATTAAGGAATTATGTGAAGCAATGTCACATAATTTACAAGATTTGTAAATGATAGTGTAATTTAAAAGAAAAAAATTACTTACCTTCTCAAAAAATTGTTTGTAGCACTCCTTAGTGTTTCAGTATCTGCTCCGACACTGGAAAATAAAATTGGATTTTAATGTTTATTTTCAAACAAAGTATTCTTGGTAATATCTTTATTAGAAATCTAAAGGATGTCACTTACTTGGCTGGCCATAAATCAGTTTATATTAATAAAAAAGCTTTGCAGGTGTTTTATTGAGAAATTTTTGTACAGAGGTGAAAATGCTTAAAAGATACTAATGAAGTAAGTATAACCAATAGTAATATATGTAATCATTTAAAGTTTCAGAAATGTCGAATTTTTGTTGAAATTAGATAATCTTTCTTATATTGCTTTTTTTTATGAAACATAAATAAAACATTTTTATTTAGATTAAATTAATATATGAAATAATTGTAACAAAGATATCTCACTAAATATTTCCCTTTATGATAGTCTGTTAGTAGCCCCACCAGAGTAGGACCTTTACAATGGTGTTCTATATATATATATATATATATATATATATACATATATATATATATATACATATATATATATATATATATATATATATACATATATATATATATATACATATATATATATACACATATATATTATATATAGATATATATGTGTGTGTTTTCGTGTGTATCTGTATATCTATATGATAAAATTTATATAAATATAGACATAAAAATACATTTATATATACATGCAAACATCATATATATATATATATATATGTTTTACATAAAAAATATTAAACCTAAGATATCTATCAAAAATTATCTATATGCCTTTTTTCATTATT
>CM063502.1:63397972-63410472 GCA_032207245.1 Pardosa pseudoannulata | reverse complement strand
CTCAGATATATATATATATATATATATATATATATATATATGTGTGTGTGTGTGTGTGTGTGTGTGTGTGTGTGTGTGTAAACCAGCGATATTTTAAACTGCCGGACACAATAACATCGTTCTTCCTATTGATTTACTTGCTACTGGGCAAGAATAAGCCTAATTTGCTAGGCTAATTGAAATGTTGTTGCAGTCGTGTCATTCTGGTAAGAACAGGCCAAGTTCGTAGCGAAACTTAAACTTCATTCATTAGCTCCAAAAAAGGACATCTATAGCAGTATACGGAATACGAGAGAATGTACATCGAAATACTAGCAATGAAACTCAAAGGAGGACCCCAGAGCGGGATGAAAATGAAATATTGCGAAATATTAAGAAAGTAGCTTAGTTGGCATTATAACAGGAAAAGGGAACTTAGATAGGATGGGAAAATTAAGTCATTTACCAGCGACAACTGGAAAATGCGGTGAGTGGACAAGAAATTTACATCGTTGCAGAGAAAGCGTTGGGAAATGTTAGAAGAATTTTAAGTCGAGGACACTCTTTTAATTAAGGTATTTTGAGACTGGGAAAATAATTTTAAGAAATTATAATGGGTGAAAAAGAGACTTTGAAAAAGATAGTTTAAGTATAATAATTTTGATATATTTTATATATATACACCCGTGCACACAAATATATATGTCAAACTTTTTTACCGAAAACTAGCCAACGTAATTATAAGCGTATCTTAAAATAATTTTCCCGCGATTCTCTCCTTTAAGGCAAACTCTGGCCAGTATCCTTAGCGAAAAAAACAAAAACTAATTCTTTCAGACTCCCGCTCTATTTACATAAATTAGTGATGCTTAAACTCCTTCCAAATTGTGCCCCATGTCGTCCGATGAGTGCTGTCCACAGAAATTCGGAAGAATCGCACCCAACCGTTGGCCCTCATCCGCGAGGAGTATTGTTACAATGAATACCATCCGTAAGGAAGCACATCTGCTTGATTTTCATGGTCCTGCTGCTGCCCATAAGCCTTTGATCACAAAGTCCAACCTCGCTGCTCGGTTAATGTGGTGCAAAACACATCGAAATAGGACCGTAGATCAGTGGAAACGGGTTCTTTGGAGCGACAAATCAAAGTTCACCCTTTACCGTTCGGATGGCAGGGTCTGGGTCTGTCAACCTGCCAGAATGCATTGTGCCAACAGTCAAGTTCGGTGGAGGTGGAATTATGGTCTGGGGGTGTTTCTCCTGGTATGGACTGGATCCCTTGGTCCCCATACATAGTAAGCTCAACGCCGATGCCTACTGCACTATTTTGGATAACAATGTGCTTCCTACGTTGTGGCAGTTTTACGGGTTGGATCCCTGTTACTTTCAGGACGACAATGCCAGTTGTCATGTTTCGAGGTTAACCAAGGCTTGGTATGGTGCCAATGGAGTTCATTAAATGGACTGGCCTGCCCAGAGCCCAGACCTGAACCGTATCAAAAACCTCTGGGACGAGTTCGATTGCCGAATTAAGGTTGTGCATTACCCGTCCAAAATAGGTGAAGTAACTTGTATGTCTACTCCAAGCCGAGTGGTCGACAATACCACTAGCTGTAATACAAAGACTTGTGGAAAGTATGCTTCGGAGGGTTCACGCTGTAATTGCCTCTCATGGAGGTTCTACCAAGTATTGATTTTGAATAAAGTTAGTTTTCTATCACAAGTGGTGTTTGTAATACAAATATTTGGAAAGTATATATTTTGTAATATATATATGGAGGTTTATATTATTTTGAATATATATTATATATATATTTTCTATATATATATATATATATATATATATATATATATATATATATATATATATATATATATATATATATATATATATATATATATATATATATATAATATATATATATATATATATATATATATATATATATATATATATATATATATATATATATATATATATATATATACGTACTATATCAAAATTATTACACTTTAATATCCCATAAAAATTCTCCCCTCTCCCAGTCTAATTCCTCCAAGTCTATTTTCTCAGCCACAAAATATCGTAATTAAAGGAGTGTCCACGACTGAAATTATTCCAATCCATTTCCTAAAGCTTTCTCTGCAATAGATGGGAATTTTATGTCTACCCACCCTATTTTTCAGCTGTCTCTGGCAAATGACTCAGTTTTTCCCATTCAATCTAAGCTACCTTTTATTGTTATATTCTCTGATTACGTTGCCTGCCCCTTAGGAAAATTCTATACGTGGCTCGCTGTTGGGTCTAACCCTGTTCCAGAACGAGTTTCGATGATCATTCTCTGGTCTGTCTTCGACTGTCAAACATGTGTTTTTAGAAGCTCTGGGATAAAATTTAAGCTAGACTCAGAATTGCCGTTCTTTTCAATGTGGCTCGACTGCATATTACTTTAATAGTCTAGCTGTCTAGGCTTCTCCTGGCCCAGTAGCCGGGCAATTAAAAACAATAGGAGCTATAACTTGATGTGACTAGTAGATTAATTTTCGCCGTGTTGCATACACACACATATAATATGTATGTGTATGTTTGAGAGTGCATGTAAAACTATGCTCGGTAAATGTAAGGTGATTTAGTTAATATTAAATTAAAAAAGTGACTTACTCTTGAAGTACATTTTTTACTTTATCCAACCTTTCTTCAATGACCTCCATTGAACTGTAAAGAACATTTTACGTTATTGCTGTATAATTATGTGCTATATATTGCTATATAATATCTTCACTATTATGTGCATATAATGGATACTTAAATATATATACTTAAAAAAGTTTCATTATTTAGGGTTTTCGAATGCACTAAATATTTTGCGACAGGAAAAAGTAGGCTTTGCTATTCGACATTTTCAAGTTTTTGTAACTATAACCTTAACCGTGAGCACCACTGTTTTGCCATTCACGGAATCTCGAGAGCATATCTCCGAATAATTATATTAGCAATCTCATCTCGATTGGTTAAACGGAATGGACACTAGAAGTGCAGATGTTGACAAAGTTTCTTTATTATTATCCTGTATATGAACGTAGTCTTAACGACGGTAGTGCAATAAAGCAGGCTTTTGGTGTCTGGACCAAATTTTAAACATATTTCCAGTGACTATAAAAATAATGTTAACAAAAATAACAAATCAGAGCTGATGTAATGGTATCAGAATTTTGAAACAGGGCAATTGGGAAATCAGCGTACATCGAGGCGAGATTTAAACTAAGCATTGGTCGTAGTGACAAAATTACTACATAGTCAAATATGGTATACATATTCGAGTCATACATAAAGTCGATACGTCGAATTATGACACTGCAAATTCGACGTATAAAAACAATGTTTTATAGGTCACTGAGAAATCAGGCAGTGAGATTAAATAGGACTTAAAACGATTTCAGTGTAAGCGGGCAAACACCATGAGAATTGGGATAAATTTCTTATGCAGTTTGCATATGCAATATTGACAGCAGTGTACGAATTGACTGGTAAACCCCCACCTAAGCTATTTTAGGTCACAAAATTATGTTATCAAAAGTACTGAAAAATTAATGAAAGAGGCCCAATGTTAGACCAGTAAGGCACAAAAACAACAACTATTATTATAATGCAAAACGAGGAATATGGATTTTCCTCTTAGGGAATACCTGTTAGTAGAAATTCATTGGCTGAGTAATAAAGAAAAAAAAAAGTCGCGATGTTTCATCCCAAATTTGAAGGCCTATTTAAAGTGGTGAAATTAATTTACGTATTTTTAAGCGATGGGAAGGTGGTAACTTTAAACCTTGATCAAGTAAGGGTTTTTAAATCGCGCTTGAAGGATAATTCGTTAGCTTCATCTACCATTGCCTCCGAGCAATCTGAGTCTCTCCCATCAATTTCCCACAGGTCACGGATAAAAATCGCGAACAGTAAAGACTGTAATACTGTGTGCTTAGACATGCAGCCAAAAAACTCCTGTAAAAGAGTCTTGCAGAGAATACCTGACAGCTCCCATAGTTCCCACAGTACTAACTATCAATCTCCCACGAAAATTAAGCAGTAAAAAGTGTCAATCCCAAGGGGAATTCTCCCAAGTGTGTGGAAAATGCAATAAGGACGTCAGTTCGTCGAATGAAAGGCCAGCTATGAAGAAAAACCCGCCAATGCCCACATATGACAGTGCCATCTACAGAAGTAGACTGCTTTTACGACTATTTAAAAGAAGACCACTACACGAGTTCGAGAAATCCAGTTAACAGATGCGAAAAAAAGGAGTCTAAACAGGACGAGAATAGTCCAGCCAAGACGGAAATGCCTTCCCCAGATTCAACAACCTCGAGGTCTACAGAGGAACGACATCCCACGCAGAAAAGAAGAAAAGGTAGTCCCTATGATACCATTTTCATCATCTTTAGAATGACATTCATCTCACAATTCTGGGAACCGGTAAAGCTCGAACAAATGTTCCATTTGATCCTTTGAGAGAGCAGGGGAAAGACAGACGATCGAGATCTTCCAGATATTGATTGTTGTAATTCATTCTTAATTAATCTTATTTTATAATGCTATATCTGCCTGTGAGTAGGTTATTGTGATTGGAGCCCCTTGTATATAACGACAGCTGTCTAATTGTATTTAGGAAATTTAGAGTCAAATTAGTTTGGATCAATATTAGGGGTCTAGCAGTAAAACTGAGTTTAAAAAAATATTTGAAAGACCAATGTCAATCAGGCTTGTTCAAATTTTTCCAACAGCCAAGGGGGGAGACTGCAAGGAAGTAATGTCAGTTACCTGATCTAACTGTGTGCATGAGAAAAAGATGATTAACTAACCAGTAGGTATGTATGGATTAATCATATTAGTTCCTATTTCCCTCTAAGATTTATGGAGGTGTGTCCCACGACTATTGGAAATGAAAACAGGAGAAAATAGGAGTCAGCTGAGTGAGAAAAAAAGGAGTAGCTCACGCGAACGTGGTACTTGTGAGTTACAGCTATCTTTAATGCCTCAAACGGAAAATAAAGCTTTGCTAAGTTTTAAGCTATTGTTTTCTTAAAAATGGAAGGATTAGTACCACAACTGGGGAAACATATGAAGCTGTTGAAGAGAACGGTAGAGATAACATCACAATTATTTCTGTAAAACTGCAAGAAGCCTCTAAAACTGTGGGATGAGAAGTCTTTTATAAAGCAAGCGTACATTTTCAAGTTGATTGGCCGCATAATAACTAAAGTTTGTCTAACTCCTTAACAAGGTTATGTTGCCCTATTTAATAATTTAAGTGGAATGTTTCACTATTTTAAGACGGCAATTTTTGTTACGTCTTTCACTTGTGCGTCTTCAGAACATCTAGTTCCCGAGAAGTCCAAATAGACTGCATATAGACATATCAGAAACAACGATTGGAGCAGAGTAATTAATTAACTAACTCTTTATAAAATTTTCTGCCCCACTCAAGACTTACTTTATGATATTTTTCTTTAATAACAGTATTTTATGGTATTCTAGCCTTTAAACCTGCTTTGCCCTGTTTTATAAGAATATTGCTTGACAGCCAATATACTAAGTTCTGAATATGTTAGGAATGGATTTTTGAAACATACATATTTTAAACTGCGGTCACCATGTTCTGTGAAGATTCAGTGTCCGATTTCCTATTTAAAATATGAAAAAAAACTTCATATCGTACTAAAATCGTCTCACCGATGATTTGTCGAAGTTCAACTTTATTTAAAATCATACCCATTGGAATATTTTACTTTGCATTTTAAAATTCCTACTTTCAGGGATGACATTAATTATTTTATCCTTGTCATTTTTCCTAAACTATTAAAAATGTACCTTTTCTAACTACTGGATATCTGTTTTGAAAACTTGAAAATGTTCAAATATCTGTGTATTAAATGATAAAATTGGCGGCTGCTGAAACAGAGAAAAAAAAAATTTCCAAAGACTTTTTTTTACTGTCTTTTAGTGTATAATATATGCACGCACAGAGAATTTATATATATATATATATATATATATATATATATATATATATATATATATATATATATATATATATATATATATATACATACATTTAATTTGCTTTCCCAATTTACGTGGTTTAACTAACAGTAAATAAAAAATACTTACAACTGAACATTTTGGGGGGATTTGTCAACCAGTTCTTCCCAATTTTCAGGCCTGTAAAAAGTTATCGGTATGGATATTTCCTTATTTTTATGCGTATTATTTTTGAACACACATACACACAGACATGTATGTATATATGTATATATGTATGTATGTATATATATATATATATGTATATATATATATATATATATATATATATATATATATATATATATATATATACATATATATATATACATATACACACACACAAACACACACATACACATATATATACATATATATATATATATATATATATATATATATATATATATATATATATATATATATATATATATGTATATATATACATATACATCTATTTACAAAGGTTTTGATCTAGATTAAGAGTCATGAGAGCAAAATCATGTGACTCGAAAGCAGTGTGGCCATAATCGGCCTCGAAAGTCCATAATCTTAGAGATATTCTCTGTAGAACTGTTACAGAATAAAGACGGTTAATAGAAAGACGTTTTAGTTATTAAATTAATGTGAAGTGCCAATACTCTTTGGCATTAGTTCTCTTGATGTCACTACTACCATTGAGTTAAGACATATCGTTGCCTAGCAAGCCCAGGTAAATTAAATCAAGTCTAGGATTTTGAATTATACCTAAATTGTTAGTAAATTCCGACTTTTTTACATGTTGAAAAAGGTGTGTCGTATATACATACATACATACATACATACATACATATATATATATATATATATATATATATATATATATATATATATATATATATAAATATATATATATATATATATATATATATATATATACACATGTCTACCAATAAGCATTTGGACACCTATGCAAATGACGATATCTACGGTCGTGAGGTACGTTAAGGCCTCCGCCGGTATACATCGTGTAGGAAGCAGCATCGGCATTAGTTGCATGAACGATTCCGCGCAGTTCGGAGCTCTCGGGAAAGATATAATTATCGGGTATGACAAATATGGCCAATGATTAAGGGACATATCTAGCGATCTGAAGTCCCAAAATCAACAATGGCCTATGTGATTAAGAAGTGGAAGATGAGTGGTGATTGTCGGAATGTGCCCCGAGTCGGCAGACCAATGAAACTATTGAGATAGAGGCCGAAGAGTGTGGTCCAGAGAAATTCGGAAGAACCACACCCAACCGATGGCCCTCATCCGCGAGGATTTTCAACAGGCATCCGGGAGGATTTTTTCAATGAATACCATCCGTAAGGAAGCAGATCTGCATGGTTTTCATGGTCGTGCTGCTGCTCATAAGCCTTTGATCACAAATTCCAACCACGCAGCTCGGTTAATGGGGTGCAAAGCCCATCGAAATTGGACCGTAGATCAGTGGAATTGGGTTCTTTGGAAAGACGAATCAAGGGTCACCCTTTACCGTTCGGATAGCAGGGTTTGGGTCTGGCATCTGCCTGAAGAACTTCTCCTGCAATATTGCATTGTGACAGCAGTCAAGTTCGGCGGAGGTGGAATTATGGTCTGGGGGTGTTTCTCCTGGTATGGACTGGGACCCTTGGTCCCCATTCATGGTAAGCTCAACGCCGAAGCCTACTCCACTATTTTGGATAAAAATGTGCTTCCTACGTTGTGGCAGTTTTACGGGTTGGACCCCTGTTACTTTCAGGACGACAATGCCAGTTGTCATGTTTTGAGGTTAACCAAGGCTTGGTATGGTGCCAATGGAGTTCATCGAATGGACTGCCCTGCTCAGAGCTCAGACCTGAACCCTTTCGAGAACCTCTGGGACGAGTTGGATAGCCAAATTAAGGGGTGCACTACCCGTCCCAAATCGGTGAAGGAATTTGTATGTTTACTCCAAGCCGAGTCGAAGACAATACCACTAGCTGTAATACAAAGACTTGTGGAAAGTGAGGGTTCACGCTGTAATTGCCTATCGTGGAAGCTCTACCAAATATTGATTTTGAATAAAGTTAGTTTTTCTTTTCTATCACAGGTGACCAATATATATTGGTAGATAGTGTATATATATATATATATATATATATATATATATATATATATATATATATATATATATATATATATATATATATATACGAGAAATCATCTAAGAGACACAAAATTCAGAAATGAGGGAGAGTATTATCTACGTAAAGAATAACGAAAGCATCGGCTCAGAAAAAGGAATACAATGCTATGGTATAGAATCAAACAAAAACAAGCTTTATTGAATGCATAGAATTGTGACTTATGATTGTCTATCCAAGAGGAAGAACAACAAGCAGATGTTTATTAATATGGGATATGCCCTTCAGTAACTATAATGGTTGCTTCGCACCGTCTCCGCATACTCAGAACCAGCTGGTCCAACATTTCTTGAGGTAGGAGTGCCCATTCATCAATCAGCATCTGTTTGAGTTGTCGGGTGCTCTCTTGAGGAAGTAATTGTGCTGCAACGCGTCTCCCCAAAGCATCCCACACATGTTCGAAGGGATTTAAATCAGGGGAGTACGCTGGCCAGTCCATTGCAGTGATATCTTCACTTTCCAGTAGCTCCTCAGTTGCAAGAGTACGATATTGTCATGCATTGTCATCCATAAAAATGTTGTCTGGACTAATGCCACCTCGGAACACAGGCACATAGAGGAGCATCTCCTCACAATAGCGATCCCCGTTTACAGAACATTGGTCGAAAACGTGGAGCTCAGTTCGCCCGTTCAGCATAATGCCTCCCTAGACAAGAACTTCAGGACCGCCGTAACGGTGTCTTTCTTTGATGTTACTAAGATAAAACAGGGTCCCGACCTTTCTCCAAATCAAAACGCGTTGAGAATCAATTCTGGTTCTGAACCGACTCTCCGTAAAGACGACACGACTCCATTGATCAGTTGTCCACTTTTTTTGATCTCTGCACCACTGTAAATGGTGGCGACGGTGGGCAACTTTCAACGGGAGTCATCATTCAGGAAGTCGGACGAATATATCCCTTTGTAAAGGCGTCTGGCTACAGTAAACCGCGACATTTGTAGCTCCGTTGCTGTACAGAGTTACTGAGCAATGGAGCTTGCTGACTGGTGTCGGCCTCTTTTCGCCTAAATATCGGACGAAATATCGGTTATCCCCTGCAGTTGTAGTCCTCGGGCGACCACCACCAACCTTTCTAACAGCTGTACCTGTGGTTTGGAAAGCTTTTCAAGCGCGAAACGACACTTTTGTTGAAACCGAATTTTGCAGCTACACTGGTAACAGTACGCCCCTCCTCCAGCTTTCCGATCATTCTTTTAAGTGTGAAGCCGTCCAGGCGATTTGTTCTAGCCATATTTCACGAACTCACTCATTGGCACTTGCGAATCCGTCTCCGTCCTTCCTTTTATTCTACTGTTGAGCTGCGCACTCCGACATTATGCGTTTTGTGTATACTCACATCGCCTTTGACGTTTCGTTCCGGATAGTTGCATACCCATAACATTTGTACTGACTTATGTGTTCATTGTACTGATGTCCAGACCTCCTTTTCTGCAATTTCATGGCTATCTGCTAACATTTTGTACACTGTGTTCATTGTTGACCTCCTTTTCTGCAATTTCATGGCTATCTGCTAAATTTTTTACACTGTATATATATATATATATATATATATATATATATATATATATATATATATATATATATATATATATATATATATATATATATATATATATACTATGAAGAACCAAAAGAACTGATATAGGTATACGCATGCAAATAAAGTGATAAGGAATCAAGCAGAATACGGAGCTGCGGTCCGCAACACCTATATAAGACAAGTGCATGGGATAGTTATAAGCTCGGGTAATGCTGCTACAATGGCAGGGGTTAAAGATTTGAATAAATTTGAACATGGTGTTATAGACGGCGCTCGAGAGATGGGATATAGCATCTCCGAGGTAGCCATAAAATTTGGATTTAACCTTACCATTTTACGAGTGTACCGTTAATATTGAGAATCTGGTAAAACATCAAATCTCCAACTTCGCTGCGTGCAAAGATCGTGCAAGAGATCGTGCAAGAAAGGGACCAACAACGTCTGGGGAGAATCTTTAAACGTCACATATGTGCAAACGTTCCGCAAATTGTTACAGATATCAATGTTGAGCTTTCAACAAGTGTCAGCCGGCGAACCATTCAACGAAACATTATCGATAGGGGCTTTAGTAACCGAAGGTCCACTCGTATACCCTTGATGACTGCACGACTCAAAGATTAGAGCCTCGCCTGGGGTCGTCAGCAGACATTAGACTGTTGATGACTGGAAACATGTTACCTGATCTGATGAATCTCATTTGAAATTGTATCGAGCGGATGGACGTGTACGAGTTTGGAGACAACCTCATGAATCCATGGACCATGCATGTGAACAGGGGACTGTTGGAGCTGGTGAAGGCTCTGTAATGGTATGAGGAGCTGTCAATTGGATTGATATGATATCCCTGATACGTCTAGATACGACTCTGACAGGTGATAGGTACGTAAGCATCCTGTCTGATCACCTGCACTCATTAATGTCCATTGTGCATTCCGATGAACTTGGGGAATTTGAGCCCAACAATGGGATATTCCACACATCCAGAACTGCTACAGCGTGGCTCCAGGAACACTCTTCTGACTTTAAAAACTTTCGCTAGCCACCCAAATCCCCAGAAATGAACATTATCGAGCATATCTGGGATGCCTTGTAACGTGGTGTTCAGAGGTGATCCCTACCACATCGTACTGTTAGGAATTTACAGACAGCCCTGCAGGATTCATGGTGTAAATTTCTTCTAGCACTACTTCAGACATAAGTTGAGTCCATGCTGCGTAGTGTTGGGGCAAGTCTCCTTGCTTGCGAGGTTATACACGATATTAGGCAGGTGAACCAGTTTTTTGGCTCTTCAGTGCATATATATTTGTGTATAAATGTGTATCGATGTATGTGTACGTATTTAAAGCAATGTACTAGCATTCACATATTTTGGAAAGCTCTTAAACCTTATGTGATTTAATTACTAGTAAATACAAAACATACTTACGTTTCAGCAGGTCTGGATATTTCTTTCTTTTCGTCAGAGCTGTCATTTTGGCTGTAAAAAATAGAGTTATCGGCAAAGATTTTTTTTCTTATTTTGGTACTTATTACTGTTGCAACACACACACAGACACACACACACACACACATATATATGTATTAGGCAGGTTTAGGAAACTCCTATTTTCAAAGAAATTAGAGTGGAAGACGTGCTTTTGGCCGCACTATGTTCCTTTGATTAGAATAAAATGTGTACAAATTTCTGAAAAAGCTATTTTTTTACGCTATAAACAAAATGTTTTATATGTCAATTTTTTAAAAATTTAGCTTTTTTATCTGTTGTACCTACGTATCTATCTATCTATATATCTCTCTCTTTCTATATATATATATATATATATATATATATATATATATACAAAATACAAACACACACACACACACACATATATATATATATATATATATATATATATAATATATATATATATATATATATATACATACATATATAGGTTTCATTGTAAATTCCTTAACCGGTGTTTTTCATTGGAACCGTGGGTCGTAAACCCAAAGAACAGTGAAAATTTCCCAAAAAGCCGATAATGAACTGGTAACAAACTCGTCTCTGCTTCATGTGTCTCAAAGGGCAAAAGTAGTAATCTGAGATTTCTCATTCGAAATCGAAGAGATTTAACAAAAAACCCTTAAAGCCCTTTCCCTCAAAAATATGGATATAAACTTAGTAGGGGTTGTAATTGCTTTCTGAGCCCCGAATTTGGACACGTTGCTCAGCAAATTGCAAGCAATAGAAAAAGTCGAGCAGCTGGAAAATAGGAAACAGAGGGACCAGCCAATGAAGCAGGCGTCATACAAATCACTATCTCCTTCGTATAAGCATTTAAGGAAACCTAAAGTACGTTGATGATAAAGCACTCAGCAGGAGACGATAACCCAAGAGAGGGGCTAAACAATATCAAAAACATACACTGTCCAGAAAGTGTTAAAATCACCAAGCTAAAGCTGCGTCCAAAGAACATCAAGATTCGGTGTGACACGGAGGCAAACAAAAAGTGTTTTCACTTCTTCCTAGAAGAGCAAATACAAGAATAGTACATATAGAAGAGAAGAGACCATTGTTATGGCATCTAATGGTCTTAAACGAAAAGCTACAGAAGAAGCGCAACTGAAAACCACAATCGCTATAGATACCAGCAATAAAGCAGGAATCAGGGTAATACGTTTCACACCGCTAAATTAAAGACAAAGGTACTGCTGTCGATAAAATTAGCTGGT
>CM063502.1:63362972-63392972 GCA_032207245.1 Pardosa pseudoannulata | reverse complement strand
TAAGTCCCTGTCCTTAGTAATTGAGATTAAAAGAATAAATAAAAAAGAAGAGTTTATTTTTATTAATTAATTTTTTATTTAAATTATTAAAATAAATAAAATTAAAAAGGAATTAAAATTAAAAAGTAATAAGATAAGAGAAATATTTGAAGTTTTTAAAATTACACGATACAAGTTAAAAGTTAAAAACATTAAAAAGTTAAAAGAAAATTTTAAGTGTTTAAGTACGATACTTTATGAGGAGTATTAAAGGTCATCGTGGCGCCATCTATTGGCGAGGATGAACTGAGTTCAAGTTAGGAATTTGTAATATGATAGGCGAAAATGATTTATAGGGACATGGCCTCTCTTGGGCGTTTGCGATTTCTCGCATCCTTAAAATCATAATCTGGAAGTTCAGCAATGATTAATTTGTTGTTGAGATTATTAATGTTGGCATATAAACTTACTAAATGCTTCATGTAAGTCTCCTTAAAAGTTAATATACTTAAATCGTACCTAATAACATCATTATGTAAGTACCGCGGAGCTCTTACTATTCCTAAGAATTTTATTTTGGGTAACTTCAAATTTATCTAAATTAGTGCGGAACGCAAAAGACCAGACCGGTGTTGCGTTAATTGCAGCAGGGAATGTTACTGTTTTGTACAGTAATACTTTGATTTTAATAGATAAATGAGGGCTGAAATGTAGTGAACGAATTGATAGAAACGCAAAGGAATGCAAAAGAATTGCAAGGGTGCGATGGAATTGATTAATTTTACGAGATGCATTGCGTTTCTTAATTAATTCCGTGATATCCTGGGGAAGTTTACAAACTTTACGAATTCGCACTTCCCTCGATGAATTTTGAATACTTGAATTTACCTGAGCAACACAGCTCCGTCAATCTGATCATCATTTCTAGTAATCGGAAAAAATAATTTAGGATAGGCAAGAGTATCTAGGAACTGTCGTCAATCTGTGTAAATATTGGTCATGAACTTTATTCTTTGAATCATCAGATCCACCACCATTAATACTGGCATTTGGTCAGAATGAAAATAGATCTAGAGTCACAGAGTCAATTTTATGGGGAATGTTTAGAGCGAGAACAAAATCAATAATGGAGGGGTGGCCGCTAGAGAAATGGGTGGGAGAATTTGGTTAATGAATATTAAGGAAAGGGGGTATTGGTGATAACGTTAAGTAACTCTATCAGATCTATTTACATCTCTACAGTTCCAGGCTGAATTATGCGCGTTAAAATCCTCAGCGATAATAGAGTTAGTATGATAATTTAGAAATTTATTAAGATTTGAAGTGGGGAGTGAACTTCTGTATTTAAAATAGGACGAAGTGATAAGTAATTTAGTATTGCGATCAGGCATAGCCATGATAGATATCAACTCGAGCTCATCTGTGATAAGATCCTTCACCTTATAGTGACTAATATCTCTGCGGATGTAAATCGCAACACCACCCGAGGGTCGTGCGGGAGCAGAGGCAACTCGATCCTTACGATAAAGTGACTAATGGCTGAAGTTGAATTTGATACGCGCGTTTTTAGGGAATATTCTCTTTCGATTCGCACGATCTTTAGCACGATTCTTTTCACACAACTATCCACGTTATCAAATAGTTCCCCATTAAGATCCCAAAATAACCGCCCAAAACCTAACTAATCTTAAAAACCTCTCTCTCTCTCTCTCACACACACACACACACACACACACACACACACACATATATACATAACAGACTTAGCCACATGAAGACTCATATTCAATTAGTTCGGTACAATGCCTTATTCATATATATTGCACAGTTTAACTGCCGCCCATCATATATGGCGGCTTGTGGCTAGCGTCCACACTCTAACGAAGGAACCCCACTTAGGGCCAGTATCATCAAAGTCGTTTAACGGCTAACCGCGATTAACCCATAGCGCCAACCAATGGTAGGACGCAATTCTCCGTTTAAATAGCGGTTAATCGAGGTTAGTCATTAAAAGACTTTGGTGAGACCGGCCCTTAGCCAGGGTTCATGCAGCAACCCTTTCCCAAGACGCTTTCTGGCAATCTTTGTCAAATGCTTTTATAATGTGATATTAGAGATTCATGAGCCTGCATTAACCCTTTCGTGGGCCTTGGGAAGATTACTTCCCATCTACATGATATTACAAGATGCAACTGTGGAAAGCGCAAAACTCATTATAATATATTGGCCTTGCTATTATAACGTTGGGAAGAATGATTCCCGCTTCAGTTTTGTACTGCCATCTACTGTTCGATCGATTGGATAGAATTAGCACTTCTGTTTTGAAAGTTTGAAAAACTTATGTGAAAAATAAATGGCCCACGAAATGGTTAAAAGAGTGAGTTACGTTTTCTGCTCACAAAGTTATTCATTTTACATTTCCAAACCTGATATATATGATGAGATTTTTGCTTCATCACAAAGGGAAGGGAGTACCTCTTGTAATTCATGTAGTCATGGCGAATCGTAGTTGAATAGAAATACACAACGAGAAATTTGGGATCAAAATCAACATAGTTTATTGATGTAACTTCTTTCACTGACGTCTACCCGTAAAACATGCACATCTCGCTTAAATAGTTGTCTGGGCCAACCAATCAGAGTTTAATTACCAGTCACATGGGCCGATTACGCAGTTTAAGCGTCAGGACCTATTTTAAAGTACTTATGCAACTGGAAACTTCACGGTGGGAAGTCGCTAAATTAATAAGGAAAACAAAGATATTCACCAAGGTTGCTAAAAAAAGGATAAAATCTCCCGAAAATTATTTTACGATAAACATAATTACTTTGGGCAATTTTTAGGATAAAAACATTATATATATATATATATATATATATATATATATAGATATATATATATATATATATATATATATATATATATATGTCTATATATATGTATATATATGTATATATATATATATGTGTGTGTGTATAAATATATATCTTCCAGAAATACTGGATTTTGGCAATAGTAAATAGGAAAAAGACTTACGATTGCACATCGCTTGGGGTTGTGTCTTTCTCTAATCCATATTTTGCCTTTTTTCTGCAAATGTAAAAAAACGTAAAATTTTTAAATCTGTAAAATATTGGAAACTTTATGCATAGTTCTATGATCTACAAGATTTTCCTAAATTTCAGGATAAGGAATATTTTTTTTTTAAAAAATTACATAGTAATCGTCTTATATGATTACACAGCCTTTTGTTAATCATCATAAATATTACGTATTTTAAAATTGTTTAAAAATTTTTCGTTACATTGAGTGACGATTGCAATCATAAAAGGAGATAGACAACTACAGGTTCTAAATCCTTATTACAAAGTTTAAACATGGACTTGACTAATGTCGGAAGTAGTGCTGGAGGTAATTGATATCATGAATCGTGCTGGGTTCTCCATAAATAACTACAAGCACGAGGTGGTGGAGATCTCTCATGAATAGCACGATGCAAGACATCCGAGATATGCTCAATTATGTTCATGTCTGGGGATAAAAGGTGGCTAGCGTAAGTGTTTAAAGTCAGAAGAGCGTTCCTGGAGCGATTCTGTAGCTATTCTGGACGTTTGGGTGTCGCATGGTCCTGCTGGAATTCTTGAGTCCATAGTAATACACTATGGACATCAATGGGTCCAGGTGATCAGACAGGATGCTTACGTACGTATCACCTGTCAGAGTCGTATCTAGACGCATCAGGGGTCCCATATTAGTCTAACTGCTAGAGTCCAATGCAACCACAGAGCTTGTACCAGCTCCAAGAGTCCCCTGTTGATATGTGGGGTCCATGAATTCATGTGCTTGTCTCCATACCAGTACACGTCCATTCACTCGATACAATATGAAACAAGATTTGTCAGATTGGCAACGTGTTTCTAATCATCAACAGTCTAGTGTCGGTGCTGTTGAGTCCAGACGAGAAGTAAAGCTTTATGTCGTGCAGCCATAAAGTATACACGAGTTGGCTCCGAAAGCCCATGTCGATGATGTTTTGTTGAATGGTTCACAAGTTGACACTTGTTGATGGCTCAGCATTGATATCTGCAGCATTTTTGTCACGTTTAATGATTCTCCCCAGTCGTCGTTGGTCCCGTTCTTGCACGATCGCTTTCCATACATAACGATGTCGAACATCTGATGTTTTACCGAATTCCCGATATTCAAAGTACACCCGTGAAAATGGAAAATCCAAATTTTATCTCGGAGAAGCCGTGTCTCATCTCTCGTGCGCCGACAATAATACCACGCTCAAATTCACTTAAATCTTGATAACTTGCTAGTGTAGCAGCAGTAACATATCTAACAATTGTGGCAGACACTTATTCTCTTATATAGGCGTTGCCGACCGTAGCGCCGTATTCTAATTGGTTCCTTATTCCTTTATTAGCACTCGCATGCCTACACCAGTTTTTTGGCTCTTCAGTGTCTATACAAACATTTATATATCTATATTTACAAAGGTTTGGGATTTTACATACACTCATACACACACGCGCGAGCACAACCCTCCCCCCATATATATATATATATATATATATATATATATATATATATATATATATATATATATATATATATATATATATATGCGTGTGTGTATGCGTGTGTTTGTAAGTGTATGTCTTATATTTGTGAAACAATGGGTTCATTAGCTAATAGTAAATAAAAAACAAGGACTTACGATTGGTCACGTTTTGGGAGTAAGTTTTTCTCTGTTGAAGGTCCTGCCTCCATTGGTCTGTAAGCATAAAAAGAGAAAAGTGTTTTGAAATCTGATGTGGACACGACATGTGTTCCTTGTATCTTACTCACACTATACCTCTTTTTTTTAGTTATAGGATGCGTCATGGGAATTATAGTTTGTACATTCTCTTAAAGATTCAAAATTGGATTCGTTTCTTATAGCATACAAGCTTTATGAGAAGAGCTATTGCACCATCTGGTGAAAATCTGACTCATTAATACTCCTTAAAATGAGGCTTTTTGTTTTACAGATATTTCGCTTTAAATTGAAATGTTTCTCGATCATAATACTTTTTTCTCTCCGAAGTAATAAGCAATAAGAGTTAAAAATAAAAATTAATATCTACAAATCATATATTTTTATTTTGAATTTAAAAAATAAACTTAGCATTGCTCCCATTGTTTAGGTAGTACTGTTACTTCTACGCATGAATGCGTCGATATGATTGACTTCCATTGTTGTACATTGGTATCATTAAAGGCCGTAATATTCAAATTAGTCGTTATATAGAGTTAACAGTGCAAACAAAAGGTGATATACAACTACACCTTTCAGTTCTAAGTACAAAATTTCACCATTTTATAGCTAATCGTTTATGATTTATTCCGTATAGTGAGGGTAGAAGTTATATTGAAATTCTGACGATGACGATTGTATTCTGACTATTGTTCAGTCCTTACGTTCTGTCCTTTCTTTAGACCGACCTCTTCCTCCTTGACTCTGTGTTCGGTCATAATTCACCCAGCATCGTTTAATAGTGGCATCAATCCTCAACAAATGTCGAGTGATTCGCCGATTAGACCAATCGGATTCTTTGAGCCTAACTACAAGTACTCTCTCAAATGCTGATATCTGATCATATCATTCGCTCACTTGTATGCCAGGCATAGTTGCTGTCTACCTGAGTACACGGAATTAATTCGAAAAGTATTTATGACCTGGAATCAAAATTTCTTCTCTTAAATATTCTGCCAGTTGCGCAAATAATATGCGCTGCAGCGACACACGTTCATTCATTCGCAGCCAAAATTTAAAATTTTGTATTTTCCGCCGAAACCTGTATGCATATCAATTAGTGTCCGATTTGCATTACATCTTCCGAGTGCTTTTTTTTTGTCTAAAAGTGTATTAATAGAAGAAAAAATTAAAAATCAATATAGAAGGCACATTTTAAAAAATAATAAAATATTCTGAGATTTTATTCTGAATATATGATATAGAAAAGAAACATGTTTATATATTTTCTTACTATATTTGGTGGTTGGGGCGCCAGGCCAGTTTTTTGCCACGGGTACCAAAGGATACGGTCGTGGTCGTCAGGGTTAAAAATCTACTACAAAGAGCCATTACCATATCTTTCGACATTACATTTACAGGGATGTTGCGCCCCTTCAAGCATTTCGTAGCAATTTTCGAAGCAGCAAAACTTTAAATTTGTAGCAGGAAAAAGCATTTTCGTAGCAGCAAAACTTTAAATTTGGAGCAGGAGAAAGCATTTTCGTAGCAGTCAAAATCTTGATTTGGAGCAGGATATAGTGTTTTTGTAGCAGTTAAAGTAACGATTTAAGAAATAAACTTAAGTTTTGGAATGATTGGTAAATAGCATTCGGAACGGCCAAATATTCAATAATTTCTAATATGGTTGGTTGGTTTTGTATATGCAATATACATATATTTCTATGTAATTAGTATAATCATATAAAAGATTATAACAAAGTATTAGCAGTAAAAACCAAAGCTGGAGAATTACTATACTCTGTTTAAACTCAATAGGCACTTCAAGGTCACTGATTTTTCCCCGATGACCAACTGTAACTATGGTAACGACAGTTGGGGAATGATTTTACTTTTTTTTCCCACTGTGTTAAGGGGTGTCATGCATCGTGTGGGGTCTCCGTGCGTGATGAAAGTATGTTTATTTAGACTACACTTTGAAGAATACTTAATACTTTACACAAAATTTTATGAGTAATTTCAGACTTGTTTCTAAGTTCATAAATTTAAGATATAATCCCATTTCATAAAATTACAATTCAAAAATTGTATGTTATATTCTAATCCGTAAGACTTAAAAAATTCTACTGAAAAAGCAAGTTTTTTTTTTTTTTTTTTTTTTTTTTTTTTCCAGACACAGTTGCATTATTTACAGAAATAATATCCTTAAGATGATTGAATATTTCGCTAATTTTAATGAGTAATTAGTTATAATTTCTCATTATTTTTCTCTATATTTGTGTGATTCTTTTAATTTAAATATCAAAAGTATTTCTTGATAATTAATTTATTTAAGAGAATGTAGTTCTGGAATTCCTTAAATTTAAGTTGTATGTTAATGAGTATATTATGAAATTATGTGTACCATAGTAAAGTTTCTATTCCAAAATTATACTGTATTAATTATTTTATGATTTTACAAGAATTGAAAGAGGTCCTAATGCAATAACAATATTTTGTATAATTTTATTATGTATTTAAAGATTTAAGGTTCTGTTGACACATTTTTAGAAAGTGAAAATTTCTTTAGAAGGTAGAGATTCATAATGTTTTAGTAAGAATTCTAAATTAAAAGGAATTTCTGTATTTTTACAAAAACATCTGTGATTTATTATAACCATTTTATACATATTGTTAAAATTTTCTTTATGTAAATAGTTAACGCATTTATGCACAACTGAAAATTTTGACTTATAATAATAAAGCAAGTCGTCTGAACGTATTGGAATCAAATCCTCAACTGAAGTGCTGAAAATAAGGGTGAATGCACAGGCTTGTTGGTCACTACCATAGTAACCGATGACTGGGGAAACGAGAAAGTGTGACCTTGAAGCGCCAATAGATTTTACATGGACTATAGTAAGGTTCCTTATTACAGCTTCAGTACGAATTTATTTGTTTACAAGAAAGCATTCTTTACAGCATGATGCTTGAAGAGTCATTACACATGATTACAAGCAATATCAGTAGGATATTTACTTTTCATTCACAAAATCACATGAAATAGCACTAAAAAAGGACCGGACAGGAGAGGAAAGCCATTATTTTCCCTTCAATGTAATGTAAAAGATATATCAAGTGTTTTTTTGGTCAAGATCATAAAGAATGTACTTAGTGGTAAAGATAATTTTATCTTTCAACGTGTTGGCTGAGTTTTGAACATGGATTAGTTTACAGAGGAGAATAATTCACAAGGTGGGAAGATGCAGATGAACATCACTACTGCATGACAAAAGACAGTACTTACAGATGAAGATACAAATGCCCTTTAAAGATTAAGAGGTGTAAACAGAAGATAAAATAAACAGCAAAAAATAGATGAAGTTTTGTGCATTGCTACTCCAGCCTTTAAAAGTTATTTTGATGAGTTTCGTCTCTCCATTTATTGCAAAACAATTGATGAGCCTAAAAATCTCAATTCCAAGAAAATTTTTTTTTAATTTTACTTGGAAAATAAAATGATAAAACATTTTACATGAACACCTTCAGCAAGGTGATACATAAGACTTCTCCCCCTAATACTCTTTCAAGAATAGGTTACCCAGGATGGTCACAAAAAATGCACTCCAATATTCCCTCATTACTAAATCTCTCATTGCTGATACGAGTAATTTTAGGCATCCAATTACAACTGTTATATTAAATAATTAGCTATTTAAATATTTAAGGTATCCGTCTACATTCGGAGAACTTTTTTCTTTAAACGTAGAAACTAGTTCATGTTTTTATATTTTTATATTTATTTTTTATATTATCATAGAGAATTGCACTTAAAAATTTATTCCTGGAGAAGTTTTTATAAAATTTCTAATAAATGAAGAAAATTTAGTAAAACAATTGGGTTTTACCAAAAGGTCTAATCTTTTAATAAATTAAATTATTTCAAGATTTTTGATGCAACACATTTCTTATACATTGGACTAGTGAATCACCTAAAATCTTTGCTTAATTTATATTTGGCAAAAATTTTCGGTCCTTCAAAATCATACACACTGAATTTTTAACGAATTTTCATGACCTTTATATCTAACTATGAGTGTAACATTATTAAAAATTATCAAAATTTAAAGCTTTAAGGTAATTCACTAGTAAATACTATCAAAAGTATTCATAATAATTTTCCACAAAATATTTTAAGAACTTTTTGAGAAATTACATTTCAAGTTTCAATATTTTATTAAAAATACCGTTTTGAGAAAAACTCATTTGAAGTTTATGAAAGCAACTTGAACTATTAAAAAATTAAAATACATGTTTAAAATTCCCCATACTTTCTTGCTTCAAAACTTTTTAATTGCCAAGCTGCTAATTATTAAAAATACTGGGAAAATGTTTAAACTAATCTTTAGGAAAATTTAAAAATTTTGTCCAAAAAATGCTTTTTAAATTCAAAACCTCCGGTTGCGAAGTCGCTACTTCCGTTCTGTTTTGACAGTTGTCACTGATGTTTAAATACTGTAACTTTTCTTTAAAATGCCGCAGAGACAAAACAAAAACAGATTTAGAAGCCTAAAAGTTAAATTTTTACAATAGAAAAATAAAGAAATATGATTTTTGGCAAAAAATTACGTTTTTAACTTAGACGGATACCTTATAGTTATTAAAAATTATTCATCTTATTTTTCCCTAACTTTATTTTAATTTCGCTGTATTTTTTTTTTAATTAGTAAGCATCCTTTTATATCCTTTACGAGATCCTATACTAAATTTGCATTTCACTACAGTATGCATTAAGACTGGGCGATGTATCGATATATCGTGAAATACCGATAAAGAGTACTCCATCGAGACACTGATTTCCAAACTTTGAGTTCGGATCAAGACGTGAACGAACTCTTATATAGCTAAACTGATCGTCGAACTCTGATGGGAAATCATCTTTCTGATATCATGACAGTATTAGATTATACGAAGTATAGTGTTCCTAAAAGTCACGTTCCGACATATAAACATAATCTTCACGATTTTACACCTTCTAGTTACATAGCGCATGCGCAATAAAACGTCCTTTTATAAAAACACCAAACGATGGCCAAATGGATAAAACGTTGCTATTCGGTACCGGAATTCGTGGGTTCGAATCCCACTATTGGTATGGATATCCGTAGTCATTCGAATCGGCTTTAAGCAGAAGGTGGCGGTCTCAGCGGAACAGTAGACCGTAGCACTCCAACTAACTGATATTTGAAAATCATCTGTCCGATTTTACGACACTAAGAGATAAATAATATAAGAGCGATATATCAGGGAACAGCAATTTATCTACATCGCGAAATCGTTATTTCGTCCTGATTGAAAAATCCTAATAAACATTGGAAATAAATAAAAGAGAGAGAAGCACGGAAATGAGGAAAACCTCGACGATTCACTAATACGGAACTTCAAGTTCAACCGCGAGAGGCTGGGTGGGGTCTGAGTCAAGATATTTTTGTGACACGTTTGTATGGAAAAGTTATATTAACTTCCGCGTCCGGCCAGTGCAGGAAATTCTTGTTGTGACATGTTTGTGCAGGCTCGTTTCAAACCAATTTTTTCCCGGTGGTAAAGCGCGGTAAACTGTAAATTGGCTTTACAAAAAATAAAATAAATTAAATTAAAAAAATAAATAAATCTTAATATACTAGATTGTTGAATTTCCATATTTTCCTGATCTGATTACTATTTTTAATAGGCTGCAAACATTACGTTTCGGGAAGAGTATTGGTCTCCCAGAGGATGAAAATCTCATATCAAGTGATGATAGTCTCATCAATACACGAATTTCTTTCCAATTTAGAAAAATTTAGAAATAGCAAGATTAAAAAAAAAACAATTTTCTAAAAGAATTGGAAATTTCCACAGACGTACTAAAATTTGAAAAAAAAAAGCAGAAATCGGCTGTAGAAATCAAGTAGAACTTCACCAAAAAGCGGAAAATTTCTATCGCTGTACATGCTATAAAAGTATTTCTTTTCGTTGGGCACAATTTTAATTGGATTTTTTTTTTTTGTCAATCTTGAGTCTGTAGTACGAAACAGTAGCAGTATGTCTGAAGAATGAAATTCTTTCTTCTTATTTCATGCACTTTTACCTGACAAAGTAAGTAGGAAAAATAAATATGACATATTCACTCTAAAGTCAAGTATTCAGCGATGTTCGGCGGGAAAAATTCGTCTTAGATTCGTAGAACTAACGTAATTATTAAACGTGTAAAAACTGCAAAAATGTGTAAAATGGCGCAGTTTCGGCACAATTTCTGCTAAAATACCGTTTTTGGAGCAGCTGGGAGCAGATATCGGAAATTGGCGCAGTTTGGCGCAATTGGCGCAGTCGCAACATCCCTGCATTTAGCTACCGCTTCAAAGTGCGGTGGAAATGTTCAACTGGGTTGCTTTTTGGGTGGCCTTTAAAGCTATGCGTAACCTTGACTCCAAATCAGTAGAAAAATTCAGTGGTAAAATTGCTCATGAACCAGGTTCCATTATCTCCTATCCGACTGAAAACCTACAATAGCTCATTCGTTGTAGCTGGAGACTCAACGTCGCGTACTGGTACTGCTTCAGGGTATTTGAAAGATATACAAATGGCTTTTATTTTATCTATTTCAATTTAGAACTCCGGCAAGAGACTGCAAAACAATTTTTATTAATTAATAAAGATGGTTAGCTTATTATACTTGTTAATCTCATACGAGTCTTTGTCCTGTCCAGGAATTTCCTTTACGCTGACAAGCGTCTCAAGATATAATATTCTGGTATCACATTTGGTATCCATATTCTGGTATCACTTCGACCAAAAATTAATTTCGCTAACTTCTATTTAGATTTTGTTGCACTTGCAGGTACTTCTGTGGTTTCATGACATACTTTCAATATTTTCTTCCAAAAAGGTTCCGGCACAACCATTAAATGCCGTTTTTCTGAAATGATTGAAAGATTTTAACCCATGACTAATTTTGCAGTAGAGAATCTTAAGCAGTAAAACTTTTTAACGAGAGCGAGACTTAAGCGGGTACCACTGTATATATATAAACATTTGTGCATGTACAGATATATACATACCTACATATGTATGTATATATGTATATATATACATATCTATCTATCTATCTATATATATATATATGTATATATATGCTTATATATATACATACATACATATACATATATATATATATATATATATGTATATATATATATATATATATATATATATATATATATATATATATATATATATATATAAATGAATAAATATATATACATATATTGATATAAACACATACACACACACATACATGTGTGTGTATGTGTGATCACATTAATGCGACTGGATTGTATATACACATACATACACAGTCCAGTCACATTATCAAAACTGTATATATATAAACGTTTGTGCATGTACAGATATATACATACCTACATATGTATGTATATATGTATATATATATATATATGTATATATATATATATGTATATATATGTAAATATATATACATATACATATATGCTTATATACATATATATATATATATATATAAATGAATAAATATATATACTTATATTGATATAAACACACACACACACACGCATATATGTGTGTGTATGTGTGATCACATTAATGCGACTGGATTGTATATACACATACATACACAGTCCAGTCACATAATCAAAATCCAAAATAAACACCTTTCGTAGAGTGGACCACTGTGAGACGTGCATGAAGAGTCAATTAGATTCTTAAAGATGTTCACTGGGATGTTGAACCATGTCGACACTAATGCCGTGGACAGCTGCACTAGATTATGCGGGTGAAGATCCATGGTGCGAATAACCTGATCGAGGTGGTCCCTTAGATTCACGATTGGATTCAAATTCGAGGAATTTGCTAAACCACAGAAGTACGATAAACTTACCCTGGTGCTCTAGAACCACGCTGTACACTGCGATCTTTCTGACACGTCGCATTGTCCTGCTGGTAGATGCAGTCATCCTGAAGAAAGGATAGATGGGTGGGATCATGGAGATATGAACATGTTCAGCAAGAATAGATTCATACTTGTGCTGATCCATCGTGCCTTCAACAATTATGAGTGAACCCAGAGAATACCACGAAGACGTGTCTCAGATCATGATGTTCCCTCCTCCAGCTTGGACCCTTCTGCCAGTTGTTGCAAGGTGTTTGATTTCAGACGTTTCACGTCGTATACGACAACGTGCATATGTCTGATAGAGGATAAAACGTGATTCATTAGAAAAAGCCCCCTGTCTACACTTGCCCACCTAGTTCATTTGCGGTACTGGCGTGCAAATTCCAACCTTCGCCGCCGATGGACAGCAGTCAGCATAGGTGCATTAACCAGACGTCTACAGCGGAGGCCCATATGCAGCAATGTTCGCTGTAGTTACTCAACGGTCGCTCGTCTATTCACCCGAACGCATATCTGCAGCCGTCGTTCAACTCTGTGACCTATCGGCTGTCGTGCACCACATTTGCCATGTCACTGATTTTGAATAGTAGTGGCATTCTACCAAACACTGTATACTTTTTCTACGGCGGCCAACGAACAGTGTACAAAGGTAGACGTTTTGGAAATGCTTCCACCCTTGGCCCGAAAGTCAACCATTATTTCCTTGCGCGCGTCCAATAAATCACTCCGATTTTCCATGACTGCAAAAACTGAAATGCATTCTGAATGTGAACAACACACTTTATATGTCCCCCAAATTTACTGATAATACGTGTTTTCAGCGAATGGTTATTTAAGGTTCACGTGAAAGGTAGGCGGTGGTTACATTAATATGACTGGACTTTGTATACACGCACTCTCTCTCTGTCACTCACACACACGCACACATACACACACACACACACACACACACACACATATATATATATATATATATATATATATATATATACAAATATATACACTAGTGTGAGTCAAATAAAAGTGAGACAATGAGAATATATGATAAACAGAGTACTTTATTTAAAAGTAGTCTCCATGAACATTGAGACATTTATCTCATTGACAAATGAGCCGTGTGATTCATGTCTCATAAAACTCTTTGGGTTGCTGATTAAAATAGTCTGTCATTAACTCCTTCAAGGCTTCGTCCGAATCGAATCTGGTACCCTTGAGATGTGTTTTCAGTTTTCCGAAAATATGAAAGTCACTTATTGAGGCTTATCTTCTGTTCTTGTCTAATCAGCTCATCAATCTGTGGAATTTTGTAGGCAGTGATTGCAAGGTGGCTTTGTCCCGGACTTGGATTGTCTTTGCAACTTTCACGTCCTTCTCTGAACCGTTTTTTCCAAAGCTTCACAGTGGCCACTGAGCCGTAAAGTTCACCGTACACGACAGTCAGACGGCGACTAATTTCGTGTTGGGAAACACCATAAGCTGTAAAAAACCTGACCACATTACTATCGTCTTCAACCCAGTGTACGAGCGCCTTAAATAATTTCAACCTCACAATTTCACGCCACTTTCGTAAATAAGGATCTCTTACTAAGTCTCTGTGCTACGTGCGTACGCTAGAGATGATGGACCAAAAAATTCTTGCGCAAGGGGGGGGGGGTTGGCTCACTTTCATCTCACTCGCTCTCATATATATACATACGTACATACATACATATATATATATATATATATATATATATATATATATAATTCATCAAAATTATTACTCTCAAGTATCTATCTAAAATTCTCCTTTTCTCGCTTTTCATTTTTACTACCTAATTTCCCAGTCGTAAAATGTCAGACGTAAAGGAGTGTTCGCTGGCTTAAAATTAACCCATCTCTTGCAACTAACGCTGGCAAAAATGCTAATTTTCGGCTAATTCACTTGCTAGATTTTTTAGTTTGTCTCAGGAAAATAGTTCCGCCTCTCCAATATCTAAATTGCAGCCTGTGATAATTTTGAAATAATTCACATTATAAAGGTTCACTCGACTCTCAAAAAGTGCTGAATGATCTAAAATCCCTTCAGAACAAAATCCCGTGCTAACTCTCTCTTAGGATTGACATTTGTAAAAGAAGTATATTTTTGAAAATTCGATGCCGAATTCTTGCCTTGTAAAGACTGTATTTTGACCCGTTAATTTTTAACTTCAATAAATTTAAAGTTCCACAGCTAGATTTGTGTTTCTGAAGGATCACGACTGCATTTAGAATAGGGGTTCTCTTATTGCCAAGCAAGATCGAGCAGTTTAATTAATAGGAGCTAATTTCCTGTGTAATCGATGAGACAAATTTCACCGATTACATACACATATATATATGTTTATATATTCCAAAATGGAACCCCCATATATATATATATATATATATATATATATATATATATATATATGTGTGTGTGTGTGTGTGTGTGTGTGAGAGAGAGAGAGAGAGAGAGAGTGCTCGAAAAACGCTTGATGTTGCAAATAATGGGAAAAGAAGGACTTACGATTGCATGTTATTTTCGACTGGGCGTTTCCCTAATTCAGGTTGTGCTCCATTTATACTGTAAAGTTAAAAGAAAGCAAAATTCTTAGGTCTGTAGAATTCTTTACATCTATGTACATGTTACTGAGATAAAATGTTTGCTACATGCTCAAAAAATTAGGGGAGCAAGCAAAGAAGCTAAGAAAAACATGTGAGACAGCCATGTATTGGCATGAAATGGATAGTACATGTGTGTCAATGTTCAATACAGAAAAAGACTAAATATTTGTAATTAACCTTTAATTCTTTGAAAATATGGAAAACATGAAAATATTATTTTTGGCAGCAATTTGGTTACCTTTAAAAGATAAAAAAAAAAGTATTATTTAGAAATGATGCAAAATTTTTAATATGGCGTTTGGTCTCCTCGAACAACTAAGATACACGTGTTCCATTGATGCGATGATGTTATCTAAAAAACTTTGGGGAATACTGTTCCACTCTTCAAGTGCTATCTCTACGTCTCAGAGAGTAAAAATAGGCCTTGGTCTTGCAGGAATGCGTCGTCCTATCATGTCCCAAACATGCTCGACTGGAGAACAAACATGGTCCCAAACATGGTCAGGAGAGCAGGCTGGCCATTCCATACGTTGTATTGTTTCAGTTTCAAGTACATTCTCCACAAGACGAGCTGTATGCGGTCTAGCATCATCATGAGACAAAAGAATCCCCAATGGCTGCAGCTTAAGGTACAACATAAGCTCTCAGTATATCGTCTGCATACCTTCGGGCCGTGAAAGTACCATTCCGAATGATATGCAGGTCCGTACGTCCCCATATGCTGTTTCCATTCCATACCAACTAATCAGCTCCTCTGTATTGTGACCTTTCGCGAACAAATGTGGGGTTATTTCGAATGCCCCTTGAGAGATCTTCCTTATGATTACGTATTGTCTAGCTGGACACCCTTCGTCTTCTCGCCAAGAGCAACTATCTTTGCAGCCGAGTAGCATTGTTTGTTCTGTTTCGATGAGCTGTTAACAGTATATAGCGATTATCAGTTTCTGTGTAGTGGCGCGTGTCCGACCTTGTCCTGGTTGACGTCTAATATTCCTTATTTTTTGGAATTGATTAAACAGCCTTAAAACGACACTTCTGGCGATTCCAACAGCGTCCTAGACACTCCGTTGTGTTTGCCCGGATTCAAGTCTGCCTATAATACACCATGCCATGGATTCCCATAAATTATGTTTTTGAGACATTTTTAAATAACCTTTTCCAAAAAAAAGTAAATGAGCAAACGAATTTCACAGTTAAGTCAGTGAAACAGACGTTTCTGCAACATCCTGATTTCTGCCCTTATATTCTTTTTCTGGTTTTTGAGGTCATGAACTTTGATTTGCATATGAAGTTTTCTTCTTCTTTTTCCTGCTAGGATTTAAATTATGGATGATTTATTTTATGTTACTTATCGGTGAAAGTATTTGCATAATTTCGTTAAAACCATGTGCTCCCCTAATAGTTTTGATCAGTTTATAAGCATATATATACATATAATAAGACGGACTTCTTTGATCGGTGGTTGCAGTCATGGGCATAAAAATGACACCATTTTAGCTAAAGACCTTTATTAAGATAACGTTGGAGGACAGGTTACCACTTCATCAAAGGACAGGACAAACTGAGGGGTCAGCTAACATGAAGTTATATGCAAAAATGCCCTTAACACCTGGTCAACATCTGTGGGATAATCTCTGCCTCCGACAGCGTGCATCTCCTTTTTATTTGGAAATTTCCTAAATTGTCCGTTAGGGCTATGTAGAGTTATAATTGGTCAGGCCTCTTACCTGAGGGCTGTAGCCCCATTGGTCAATTGAGGTTAGGGTTAAAAAGGGGAATGCAAAATGACGGGGAATTTTTAGCTCTTGATTTAAGTTTTGAAAACCATGAGAATTTTCCTTACATACATATATATATATATATTGCAAAATCGTTAAGTTATATATATATATATATATATATATATATATATATATATATATATATATATATATATATATATATATATATATATATATATATATATATATATATATATATATATATATATATATATCACTTCTGTCCTGCAGTCCGTGGATTCGAAACACACTTGTTACATTACACATCTTACTGGACTGTATATACTTATATGCATACGTATATATATATATATATATATATATATATATATATATATATATATATATATATATATATATATATATATATATATATATATATATATATCTAGCCGAAAAGTCTTACACATATATATAATACATATAGACATAAATAGCGAGAGTTCGCGAAACGCTGGGGCCTTTGCCAAAAGTAAATAAAAAAAAGTACTTACGATTTCACATTGTTCTGGTTTATTCCTGATCCTGATCGCTTCCCCGCAGGTCTGTAATTGATAAGAAAAACAAATCAGGGAATAAGATATGTGGCTGAATGGCTATGGCAATGCTCTTCTTAACCTTAGTTCTTGGGTTCGAAAACCTTATTAATATACGTAACTATCCTGAATTGGCTTCAAGCTGAAGGTTCTAATCTTCTTAATGCATTGGTATGAACAAGAGAGACTGCAGTGGCATCACAGCGCCAAATTAGAACTGAAGACTATTCAGTAGTGTTTTGGGGCAGCCACTTTGCGATAAAAATGCAACCCTCCGGACAGTTGTCCAGATATAATTATATAAAAGTAGTGTACAACCGTTCTGGGGTTCTCTCTGCGCCTGTAATTCGAGTTCCTCTTTCATATTACAATGTGTGTAAGATAACGTGTAACTATTCTTATTAAATTGTTAAATTTGTTCGACGACAGGTATTTAATTTAATATGCATCTCTAAATTTAACTTATTATGTTCCTTAATTTTCATGCACGTTCAAACTAGTGTGCTTCAAGACTAAAGCGTTCCAATCTAAACCTAATATATAATGATCACTATAGAACTTTATAACATTTGATTGAAAGATGATTCTCGATTTTGAGGCTTATTCCGTGTATTTATATATAATTATTTTATTACTTTGGTTCAATAAAAAAAATTAACATTTTTTTCTGTGTACTGCATTTGTCACAGTACTCGTCACACTGTGATGGGAATAATTTATCGCACATTCCGAGTGAGTCATCTGATAAGTAATATCACATTTGTATCTAACGAGCCTTTTTTTTAGCTTTGTTAAGGGTAATGTATGTATCGCTGCTGCATTGAAAAAAAAAGTCTTTTTTACACATATCTTCCACAAATGAGCGTACATTATTTTTCTTGTGAATAATTCTCAGTCCGAATCGCAATAATATGTGAAAGGTCCACGTCGGTCATTTTATCTATATTATATACAATTTATAGTAAAATCATTAACTCGTCTTTATCTCTGAAACGTTTTTCGTAGAGATATACTTGGGATAAAAAAATGTAAACAAAAAAAAAAATAAATAAATATTCATTTTGTGGTATTTTAAAATTAAAATATTCAGTCAAGCGAAATGTACAAAATCTAGAGATTTATACATATTCCCGTTTTCTATCATTATATTTAGTAAAATTTTAATGTCTTTCTAAAATCATTAACTGAAAGTATTTCACTTTTCTGGGACAAAAACTTATCAAGATGTTTAAAGTTTTCGAAAGTTTAAAGTTTTTTTTCTCGTTTTCTGGGGAATCAGTTGGAAGTGTAATTACGGTAATTAGTGGTTAAGATTGGGCCACAGTGTACTTTTTACGGCGAAAGGGGAGGGGATTAAAAGTTCAAAAATGTAGTGTATATTCATTTAACCATGAATGAATGAACTCGCCTTTTGGGTAGCCTTTGGGGTATTCTCCAAGAGCAGGGCACTGCGACCAGAGGTCTATTGTAGCCAAACCCAGGAAGAAAAAAAAGGGACCCAAGAGCGCCTAGAAAAGAGGCCACAAGCTGTAGCAAATCTCAGCAGGCAACTGACATGAATGTCCTGCAGCTCCAAAGGCTCAAGAAGGTGGTTACCAAGGTGCTCAAACCTAAGAGTAGAGAAATACTCGCAATCATACAAAATGTGGCGAGCGGTCTTCTCCTTAAGACGGCAGCAATGACACAAGGGATCAGAACTGATTCCCATAATGTTGAGATGCCTTCTGAGGGTACAGTGACCAGTAGGAAGACCAACTGTCTTCATCAAGCCATTCCTATGAAGCGACAAGAGCTCCTTATGACACAAACTGGGGCACTCCCGATTAAGCTCTTCACGATTAACCTTGCCTATGAGCTTTCCCAATTAAGCAGTTAGAATACTGAAAATGCCTAAAATGACAAAAAACCGAATTCCTAATAGACCCCGGAGCAATACCAAGGACAGGATCAGGTACAGTAAAAGAAATGCTGGACCCCTTTCTAGTTAAATATCAGCTAGTTCATTACCCTGAATACCCATATGACGAGGTACCCAGTAAAGATTGACCTTTTTGCATAAAGCAAGGTCACAAAGAGACTCAGCACATTCCCAAACACAAGCAGAGGTAACTCTACACTTCGACAGGGTAAAGCGCAGCTTGACAATCGGAGCAGATATGATTCGTTTGCATACGCAATCCCATGCCAAGGCAAGACCTGCAACATATATAGATGGCAAAGACCTCAGATTGGAAAACAATAGCATATTTTCCAAATGGAAAGAAGAGCTTGGTGTCGTCCCTAGAGAACAAACACCAGAAGCCACCTGATGATTAAGCTTAGAACCATCAGTAAATCAAACCCTACAGCTGCCTTTAAGCCACCTAGAATTCTTAACCCAATCCTTCCGAGAGGGAAAATGAACATTATAAGGTTTACAAAAAGTAAGCCTGGTATTAAGAATATAAGTAGGCATAGTGAAAAATGCCTTATTAACTCAGAAAAAGTCAAAACGTCCCCAAGAGAGATACAAAGAATAATCCCTCCAAAGACCCAGACTCATAAAGGGGTTCATACCGATTATAGCCTCAGCTTCAATCCGTATATGGAAAGGAAGTATGCCTAGCAAAAGTTCTAGAACAGCAGTGGGGGTAGTTTTAAAGCAACCCATAATAGCAATACAGACCGTTCTCTCCAGCTCATTTAGATCAGACTTAACACAATCAAGTCTGGCCCTGAACTACCAGACAATAGAGCCATATGCGATAATGGGGAATATGATCATATTATAGATCCAGTAAACAGCCTTAGGAGTAAGACCACAAGTCTTACCAATGGAACTTCTACAGCTCCAGAAGACCTTCTTAGTCCTCTTCAGACAGTAGGAAACATGACAACCCCAGTTGAGTTTCTTCTAAAAAAAACGCCCAGAAACTTAACCTCATTAGATAAAGTAAGCTTCTCACCATAGAAGAAGATATCGACAAGATTTAGGTTTTACTTCCGGAAGACTTGCCCGGAACTGAATTGAACCCGAACTTTAAGTCATTATAGTAGAAACACCAGTCAGTAGTTCGTGGCAGTTCGAGTCAGTACTCGCAGTTCTAGTACATTCTAGACCCTTTATAAAAAACAACAACTAATAGTTGATGATCTGAGGCAGTAACTGCATCAGACACTCTACAATCACTAATGTAATTAACACAGTTAGAATTAAAAATAATGAGATCAATGCGCTCTCTTTTGGTCTTAGTTACATTGGTACGTTCATTGCCTCTCTTAAGAATACACAGATTGACAGACAAAATGCAATCCAACAATTCATCCCCAAGCTTGTTGCAATTACTACTACCCCACACAGTGTGGTGAGCATTAGAGCGCTTTCCCACTTACCGACACGACAACGTCTGTATCGGCCGTGAAATAATGCAACGACAAAACGGTATCGTGTCGTCTAGAAAGCAGTTTTCCCACTCTACCGATATCGTTTCATTTAAAGATGGCGGTAAGCTCGCACAAGTTTTATAATGACTGAAGAGTAGTAACTTTTATAGACTTACTACAACAATTATTGTTAGAAAAGTAAATTTTAATGCTGTTTCATTGCACACATTTTAAAAACATTGGATATTAGGCACCAATTTCTTATATTCTTTCCACTGATGATATGGTAGTGAAGCTTTGGCTCCGCCTCTTTTTTACTGAAATGGTCAATTTAGTCCACATCGTGTGAGTCGCTTTGGCGTAGTGTTAGCGAGTTGCGCTAGCATTTTCCGCCTCCGGTTCGATTCCCGGTAGGTGTTTTTTACTATTTCATTTTAAAAATTTTAATTTTTTTTTCTGTAACTCTCTTAAATCTGCTACAATTCTGGTATCTCTTCTAATAATTAAAATGATTTTTGTTTAAAACAATAATACATTAAAAAATACGAATAAAAATATTTTCAATTTTAATGGCTCTTTTCTAATTTTATGTTATTAATTTTGTCCTTTTCATTTCCCTTTTTAAATTATTTAATTTGAACTATTAACACATTTACCAGATCATTTTTTCTTTAGTCACTTTACCTCTTTAAATTTATTAAATAATCTTAAATCAAATTTTGATACACTCAGTCATTTGCTTTCAAAAGCAACAGTATGCGATAAATGAACCTATTAATGATTGCAGATGAGAACTTAATATAACAGATGGGAAATTCAAACAGTAAAGATAGCAAATCTGCGATAAAGTTGCATTTTTTGATCAAGCAAGCGAGAATAACATAACATAACATTAAAATCTGAGCGGAATGTGTCAATTAAATGCGTAAGAAATCTAGTACAAGTAAGTAAAATATTTAATTATATTAATAATAAATTTAAAAATAAAGTCATGTAACAACTGTATTGCAAAAAATCTAATTTATTAATCCAAAGCAAACAACATGAGTAGCTATAGCTCGCAAATTGTCGGACCGATTCAAAAGGAGTAGCGCTTGCGGAACGACAAAACTGCCCGATAAACGATATCGGCCTTTCAAAAACGACAAAATCGTCACTGAATCGGTTGGTGGGAAAGCGAGTAGCTCATCTTAGTGCATTTTACTTGTGCCGATGTCGGAGAACGACAGTCGTCTAAGATTTATCGCTGTCGTGTCGGTAAGTGGGAAAGCGCTCTTAGCATCACAGCCGAAGGAGCCTTTTACCAGTATATCAAAAATGAATAACGGAGTTACACTTATCATCCAGTGGGTCAATCTCCTCAAAAGGAAGATAGGCTGACACTAAGATAGAGTAACCTGACAATCTTTTGTCAAAAATCTTAACAGTCACCATGTCACTACATAGGTAGTCGGCAAGGTTGACAGCATTGAGCCTAGAGCTCACAATAATGCAAACCCTAAGTCTGTTGCTAAGAAGGTCATAAAAAATATTAAACCCCGTAGCATTGAGACCCGTAACTTTACCGTTACGGATCCAGGGCTCCTGAATAAGAGCAATGTCAAGTTCTCCACCAACCAACCTTTTACAGGGAGAACAGAGGCTTTCTTGCTGTGGTGGAGATTTAATTGGTAAACTCTAATGCCAGACATGGCAGGAAAATGAAGGAAGGAAAAGACAGAAAATGAACTTACTGTTACTGATCAGAGGCAGGGGGAGTGCATTTACCCTCCGCCTCCAGTTGCTTCACTGCTCTATCGATCTAAAAAAGGGGAGCCCTCAGACATCTTGCAGACGGTTACATTCGACTTCGAGGTGACCTCAAGATCCTCAAAGTATGCTTTAGGATTCTTGCAAGGTAGCCGCTTCAGAAGCAGTTGCCTCGGGCTCGTCACTTGAAGTCTTGTTCACAAAGGGCCCGCCTTCAGCACCCTTCCTCTTACTTCTAAGGTCGAATAGGACCTTGAAAAGTCCATAGTCCAACCCACAGTAATTTTATCATGGATACAACCTCAGTTTACTATTAGGAACACCTCTCCACCATTTTTCCATAAAATAGACTTGCAACTTAATTTCAACTTCAAATTACTCTAAAATCTCAAACAATCCCCCCCCCCCGTAAAGGGAGAAAAACACGGTAACTTTTGTTTCAAAAATCTCAATTAATTTCTGTTGCATAGACTAGAAATTTTTAAATAAAGATATTTAGGACGAGTTTAAATTTTTACTAAAGATAACGGGAGAACGTATAAAAATGTAGCCTTTTTTTTTTGTTTTCGCAGATTGGAAAAAGTATTTTTTAATTTAACATTTTTAAATGAATAGTTATTTTTTTTAAACATTTGTACAGTTAAACCTACATGTCTATGATCTTTTTTTTGAAAATTTTAATTTTACAAATCACTTAATGCAGAGTTTTGCACAGACATACCATTTAATATTGCTTGTTTGACATGAAAAGACAGTTAGAAATATGGCCTGCTAATGTTTTAGTTCTAGTAGTTTTTATGCGTTAAAGTGCAATCAATTTGGACCTAACTGAAAGAAATTAATCTCTCGACGGAAATTTGAGAGACATTATGAGAAATACTGAAACATATCATTTAAATTACGTTGTAGGTGATTAACTTTTCGTGGAGTTAGGCCAATTTTAAAACTCAGGGGATCATTTAATTTTAAAAAGTTTACAATCATTATAAATATTAGAATGAAATAGCTGTTATGAAAATGTGATTATTTGACATTTTGAGTATCATTCTATGATATATATTTAACAATTATTAATTTTATCTTGTGCCATAGCACAATGCGGCACTTCATAGTTGGATAGGTAGTACACATCAAGTTTATAAATTTTATAAGAAACTATAAGAGAATATAATTTTTCTTACAATGGTGGAAAATCTTCCTTGGTGAAGTGAGGACGGTTCGGTTTCTTTTTAACACTGCAAAGAGAAAAATCAAATTTTATATTCAGAAATAAACGTTACTGCTATGTAAAAAATTTTATTTTGAGTATTACTTTTGAGCATTTGTAAAAAAAAAAATTAATTAATAAAATAAATTTAGAAACAACTTCTGATAAACAAATTTTTTAAATCTTAAAATTTAAACAACATCGCTATTCTTTGTATTATATTTTCACTGAGGAACTTAATCAATAAATTCCTTTTAATTTTAGATCCTATTAGATATCTGAAATTTTGTATACTCATGGTTTGTTGTTTCTATTCCATATTCAGTTGGTAAAATCTAGATTAAATGTATTCTGAAATAATATGTGTTAAAAAGGTATTTAACTGAGTTCAGGAATTTATTTTTAATTTATAATGTTATTCTGTATCAGGACTGGGCAACTGACAGACTGCTTGAGATCCGTGTAGGAATTCTATGCAATCTGCTTAACTTTAATAAAAGTGATTATTTTACATTTTGAATATCATCCTGTGAAATAAAATTTACAAGTATGATTTCGTCTTCTCTCTGGATGCAATATTTTTTTAAATTTTAGATTTACAACTAATTTTATGCACAGATTAGCACATAAATATAATTTACTCTTACTTTTCTGACATGATTGGACAGTAAGAAATATGATGTTTATTACTGGAATCTTATAGTTCTTTTCTGACGAGTTAAAGTGTCTGTCTATTTAGACTTATCAATATCTCTTTGAACATAACGGAAATGAACTAATCTGGCCCATATGGCCGTAAGGCTCTCCAGGCATCCCCTGGTGTGGTAGGCAAATGGCGAGTATTGGGACACCCCTCCCCGCCGGTCACCCTCGAAGTACCCGGAGATCGCCCGTCGCGCCTCAGGCGCAATCCAAGAGCGACCGTAAAAGAAAAGAGAAGGAATTTGGAAGAATATTGGATACTTAGAGGACCTCTTGAAGCCGGAATTAGGGAAGATTGGTGTGAACCTCAAGAGGAATTTAGCTCGTTACACCTGAAGACGTGGAACCAGTGGGCGAAATAAGGAAGGCAGGAAATTTAGTAAGGCGTGGGGGCTCGTAGGTTGGGGAATCCTAAAAGCCTAATGGGTAGACTCATTGGGAATCCTAGAGAAGTTTGGAAGAGTACAGGCTACGCGGAAAGATAGGAAGGCGACTCGAAAGAGCACACTGGAGATCAACCAATAAACAGGAGAGAAGCTAAACCTGACAGGCTGAAATAAAGAGTTTAGGAAAGCGGACTTACCCCTTGACGATCATACTTGAGGCTGGAGTGAAAGAGAAATGTGTCGTCGAATGTCTAGAGAGAAAATTTTATAAAGCTACTAGTAAAAAAATAGAAATGAAGGGCTAAAAACATGAGCTGTGGCCTCCTCCGGGAGTGGGGTCCCTTTGCTTAAGCTGTGATGGTCGGCCCCTGAAGTCCATTTTTCGACATATGGTCACCATCTTCCCAAGTCACTCATCATTGCAGACCTAACTCTACCATGCTCTTCCCTAACCTTGACCTGTGAGAGCCCTGGTGGGAGACCCACTGTCTGGCTCTGAATTTGGGGAATCCTAACGACGTAATGGGTGAATTCCCTAAAGTCTGATGGAAATTTGGGACAGCTCAGACTTCGTGGAAAGATTTGGACGCTACTCAGAAGAGCAGACTGGAGACCAACCTATAAATAGGACAGAAGCCGAACCTGAAAGGCTGAAATAAACAGTTTAGGAAAGTGGACTTACCCCTTGACAATCATACTAGAGGTTGGAGTGAAAGGGAGATGTGTCGTCGCCTGTCTAGAGAGATTTTTGTTCAGCCCCTTGTGGAGGAAATTTAAGTTTAAGAATTAATTAGTTTAGGAATTTTGAGATAATGCGCTGGGTCTAAAGAGGGACCAGATGGGTTGACTTGGCTAGGACCGTGATTGACAGAATGACCCAAGAGAATCGTACAACAAAGCACGATTCTCCAAAAGCATGATTCATTTCGATTGTTGTGCAAAGCGACTTACCAGCGAATTTTGCCAAACGTCAGTGGCGCTTTTTCTTTCACCAGTAAGCTGGGTTTTATTTCTTATTCAAGAAAGGGTATCATAGAGTTAATTTTGCCTATCCAGTGAACTAACAAAAACCAACCAACTCACAACCAATACCAACAAATTATCATCCAAATGATTGGAATCTGCAGAGTCCCAATGGGGATATGTATTATGTTTGTATGAATTCCCAATGTGTGTAATGGGTTCGGAGGATTGAACTCATCATCAGAAATTTACACTCAACGGTTGTTGTGTTGTTATGGCTTGTTGTGTTGTTATGTTTTCTATATTGTGTGATGACCTTTTCATTATAACCATTGCTTTCTTCTTGAGGTGTGTGTTGTTAGCTAATTGCTTGTAACAGAAAGTGTTGTTCTTATCTGTTTTCTTTTTTAGCCGCTGTTCCCCATGGAGTGTACACTCCGTTAGATAGGGAATCCAATTTCATTATTTAAGAAAGAACAGAACGGGTTGACCAGTAATTTGCAACGGAAATATGAGCGAATTTAAGGAAACTTAAAACACTGAAACAATTCATTTATATTACCTTGTATGGTGCATAACATTTCAAAAAGATGGGCAAATTTTAATGCTCAGAGGATCAAACAATTTGAAAAATTATACAGGCACTATAAAAAAATGAAATAACGCTTGGGAAAAGTTGATTATTTGAAATTTTGACTACCTTTCTCTGACACTTATATGTGAATCGTTACTTTCTCATACATGGGTGTCTCTATTCCATATTAAATTGGTACATTCTAGATAAACATTTATGTATATTTATTAACTCTGAAATTTAAATTTATGGTTTAAAAATTAACATTTTGTTCATGTGCCATCACACGAAGCAGCAATTACTAATTAATTAGGTAGCCCAAACCAGAAATATTAGTTGTAAAAAAAAAACTAAGAGAATATAATTTTTCTTACAATGGTGGTAAATTGCAGCTCTTGAAATCGCGTACTTTCGATACCCCTCGAGCACTCCAAAGAAAAAAAAAAATCAAATTTTACATTCAAAGACAAATAATATTACTATGTAAAAATTTTTATTTTGAGTATTATTTTAGAGCATTTGTAAAAGAACAGTAATAAATAAAATAAATTTAAAACAACTTCTGACAATCAAATTTATTTTATCTGAAATTTTAGATATCCCGACTATTTTTTATTACATTTTCACTGTGTAACCTTAAGAATAAATTCCTTCTAACTTTAAACTCTTTTAGATTTATGATATTTATCAATACTCATACTTTGTTGTCTCTTTTCAATACTGAGTTGGTAAATTCTAGATTAATGTTTTCTCCAATAATATGTGTTGAACAGATGATATTTAACTTAGTTCAGGAAATTATTTATATTTAATTTATAAAGTTATTCTGTCATAAGTCTGGACAACTGATGGGCTGCTTGACATCGGTGTAGGAATTTTATGCAATATGCTTAACTTTAATAAAAGGAATTATTTTACATTTTGAATATCATTCTGTGGAATAAAATTTACCTGTATGATTTCGTCTTCACCCTCGATGCGATATTTTTTTTAATTTTAGATTTAAAACTTATTTTATGCACAGATTGGCACATACATATAATTTACTTTTACTTTTCTGACATGATTAGACAGTAAGAAATATGATGTTTATTACTGGAATCTAATAGATTTTTTCTGACGAGTGAAGTGTCTGTCTATTTAGACTTATCAATATCTCTTTAAACATAATGGAAATAAACTAATCTGGCCCATATGGCCGTGAAGCTCTCCAGGCATCTAATGGTGGTGGTAGGCAAATCGCGAATATTGGGCACCCCTCCATGCCGGTCACCCTCGCAGTACCCGGAGCTCGCCTGTCGCGCCTCAGGTGCAATCTACGAGCGAGTGTAAAAGAAAAGCGCTGTGAGAAGGAATTTGGAAGAATATTGGATACTTAGAGGACCCCTTGAAGCCGGAATTAGGGAAGATTGGTGCGAACCTCAAGATTAATTTAGTTCGTTACACCTGAAGACGTGGAACCAATGGGCCAAATAAGGAAGGCAGGAAATTTAGTGAGGCGTGAGGGCTCGTAGGTTGTGGAATCCTAAAAGCCTAATGGGTAGACCCTGGGAATCCTAGGGAAATTTGGAAGAGTACAGGCTACGCGGAAAGATGGGAAGGCGACTCGGAAGAGCAGACTGGAGATCAACCAATAAACAGGAGAAAAGCTAATCCTGAAAGGCTGAAATAAAGAGTTTAGGAAAGCGGACTTACCCCTTGACAATCATACTTGAGGCTGGAGTGAAAGAGAGATGTGTCGTCGCCTTTCTGGAGAGAAAATATTTTAAAGCTACTAGTAAAAAATAGAAATGAAGGGCTAAAAACATGAGCTGTGGCCCCCTCCTGGAGTGGTGTCCCTTTGGTTAAGCTGCGATGATCCGCCCCTGTAGTCCATTCTCCGACATATGCTCACCATCTTCCCGACTCACTCATCATTGCAGATATAACCCTACCATGCTCTTCCCCAACCTTGACCTGTGAGAGCCTTGGTGGGACACTCACTGTCTGGCTCTGCATTTGGGGAAACCTAACGGCGTAATGGGTGAACTTCCTGAAGTCTGAGAGAAATTTGGGAGAGCTCAGACTACGTGGACAGATTTAGACGCGACTCAGAAAAGCAGATTGGAGACCAACCTATAAATAGGAGAGAAGCCGAACCTGAAAGGCTGAAATAAAGAGTTTAGGAAGGTGGACTTACCCCTTGACAATCATACTAGAGGTTGGTGTGAAAGGGAAATGTGTCGTCGCCTGTCTGGAAAGATTTTTGTTTAGCCCCCTGTCGAGGAAATTTAAGTTTAAGAATAAATTAGTTTAGGAATTTTGGGATAGGTGGGCTGGGTCTAAAGATGGACCAGATGGAGGGACTATGCTACGACCGTGATTGACAGAATGACCCAAGAGAATCGTACCACAAAGCACGATTCTCTAAAAGCGTGATTCATTTCGATTGTTGTGCAAAGCGACTTACCATCAAATTTTGCCAAACGTCAGAGGCGCATAACATTAAGAAAGATGGACAAATTTTAATGCTCAAAGGATCAATTAATTTGAAAAAGTATACAGGCACTATATAAAATGAAATAACACTTACGAAAATGTGATTATTTGAAATTTTGATTACCTTTCTATGACACTTCTATGTGAAACGTTTTTTTGTCATACATAGCTGTCTTTATTCCATATTAAATTGGTACATTGTAGATAAGCATTTATGTATATTTATTAACTTTGAAATTTAAATTTATGGTTTAAGAGTTATCATTTTGTTTATGTGCCATCACATGAAGCGGCAGCTACTAGTTAATTAGGTAGCCCAAACCAGAACTATTAGCTGTAATAAAAGCTAATATAATATAATATTTCTTACAATGGTGGTAAATTGCCTCTCTTGAAATCGCGTACATTCGATACCCCTCGAGCACTGCAAAGAAAAAAAAATCAAATTTTATATTCAAAGATAAACAATATTGCCTTGTAATTTTTTTTTATTTTGAGTATTATTTTAGAGCATTTGTAAAAGAAAAATAATAAATAAAATAAATTTAAAACAATTTCTGGCAATCAAATTTATTTTATATGAAATTTTAGATATCACGACTATTTTTTATTACATTTTCCCTGCGTAACCTTAAGAATAAATTCCTTCTAGCTTTAAATTCTTTTTGATTTATGACAGTTTTCAATATTCATGCTTTGTTGTCTCTTTTCAATACTAAGTTGGTAAATTCTAGATTAATGTTTTCTCCAATAATATGTATTGAACAGATGTTATTTAACTTAGTTCAGGAAATTATTTATATTCAGTTTATAAAGTTATTCTGTATCAAGTCTGGACAACTGACGAGTTGCTTGGCATTTGCATAGGAATTCTGTGCATTCTGCTTACGTTTAATAAAATAGATTATTTTACATTTTGAATATCATCCTATAGAATAAAATTACATGTAAGAATTCGTTTTCT
>CM063502.1:63315472-63357972 GCA_032207245.1 Pardosa pseudoannulata | reverse complement strand
TAGGAGAGAAGCCGAATCTGAAAGGTTGAAATAAAGAGTTTAGGAAAGTTGACTTACCCCTTGAAGGTCATACTTCAGGCTGGAATGGAAGGAAGATGTGTCGTCGACTGTGTGGAGAGATTTTTGTGTAGCCCCCTTCCGAGGAATTTTAAGTTTAAGAATTAGTTAGCTTAGGAATTTTGGGATAGGTGCGTTGGGCTTAAAGGTCGATTGGGGGCGGGGCTTGGCTAGGACCGTGACTGACAGAATTACCAAAGGAAATCATGCTTTGTGCCAAGCGACTTACCAGTGGCTTTGCCAAACGTCAGAGGCGATTATTTTTTGCCCAGCAAGCTGGGATTTTTTATAATTAGAGAAACGATATTATAGAATTTTGCCTATACAATCAAAACCAACCAAATATCAAGCAAAACCAACCAGCTCACAACTAATACCAACCAATTATCATCCAAATGCTTGGGGTCTGCCAGAGTCATAATGATGATGGGTATCATGTTTGCATGAATTCACAATGTTTGTAATGGGTTAGGAGGATTGAACTAATCATCAGACTTCACACACTACAGTTGTTGATTTGCGTTGTTATGTCTTGTGTTAACCGTTTAATTATAACTATTGCTTTCTTCTGGAGGTGTGTGTTTTTAGCTGATTGTTTGTAACAGAAAGTCTTGTTCTGTTTTCTTTTTTAGGAGCTGTTCCCCATGGCGTGTACATTCCGTTAGGTAATGAATCCAATCTCATTATTTGAGTAAGAACAGAATGTGTTGTCCATTAAATGACAACGGAAATATGAGAGAATTTACGGAAACTTAAAACACTGAAACATTTCATTTACATTACGTTCTATGGTGCATAACATTTGAAAAAGATGGGCAAATTTTAATGCTAAGATGATCAATTAATTTGAAAAAGTATACAGACATTATAAAAGAATGAAATAACACTTGCGAAAATATGATTATTTGGTATTTTGACTACCTTTCTATTACACTTTTATGTGAATGGTTATTTTCTCATCCATGGCTGCCTCTATTCCATATTAAATTGGTACATTTTAGAATTAAAAAGAATTTGTATATTTATTACTTTATTAATTTAGATTTATGAATTAATAATTGTGATTTTGTTTATGTGCCATCACACGATGCGGCAATTCGCAGTTGGATAGGTAGCCTAAACCAGAATTATTACTTGTAAAAGAAACTGTAATAACATATAATTTTTCTTACATTGGTGGTAAATTTTCACTCTTGATACCAGAGGCTTTATTTACCACTTCAGCACTCCAAAGAGAAAAATCATATTTTTTTATTCATAGATAAAAGTTACTGTAATGTAAATTTTTTTAGTTTTATTTTTGAGCTTTCGTAAAAAAAGAAAATATTAATAAAAGAAATTTAAAACAACTTCTGATAATCACATTTTTTGTATCTGAAAATTGAGGCATAACCACTACTCTTTATATGATATTTTCACTGTGGAAATTAATAAATAAATTCCTTCTAGCTTTAAATTCTATTAGATAAATTTCTATGTGAATGTTTACTTTCTTATGCTTTGCTGTCTATATTCCATACCAAATTGTTAATTCTAGATAAACATTTATTTATATATATTTATTTTAATTTTACATTTATGGTTTTGTTCATGTGCCATAACACGGAGGGGCATTTTGTAGTTAGATAGGCAGTCCACACTAGGTTTAGAAACTTTATTTAGACACTATAAGAGAATATAATTTTTCTTACCTTGGTGGAATATCTTCCGGATCGTTTTCTTCCTTTTCAGCACTGCAAAGAGAAAAATCAAATTTTATATTTATAGATAAGCGTTACTATTGTGTAAAACATTTTATTTTGGATATTATTTTTGAGCGTTTGTAAAAAAATTAATTTATAAATAAATTTAACAGCAACTTCTGATAATAATTTTTTATCTGAAAATTTAGACATCCACAACTATTCTTTGTATTATATTTTCGCTGTTTAACTTAGTGAATAAATTCCTTCTAGCTTTAGATCCTAATAGATATCTGAGAGTTTATATACTTATGGTTTGTTGTCTTTATTGCTTATTGAGTTGATAAATTCAAGATTAAATGTATTCTCCAATAATATGTGCTGAACAGATGTTATTTAACTTAGTTCAGGAATTTATTTATTTTTAATTTATAATGTTATTCTGTTTCAGGACTGGGCAGCTGACGACTACGTAACATCCATGTAGGGATTTTGTGCAGTTTGCTTACCTTTAATAAAAGTGATTATTTTACATTTTGAATATCATCCTATGGAATAAAAGTTAGATGTATGATTTTATTTTCTCCCTGCATGTGGAATTTTATTATTCGAAATTTTAATGTTACAAATTATTTTGTGAACAGTTTTGCACACACATATGATTTACTTTTACTTTTTTGGAGTCTAATAGAGCAATTTGTCGCAACACCACGAACTACTATAATGCCCTTCCCATTCATTTTCAGGTTTACAATAGCCAATAGACAAACAATAAACTACCTTTCCGTTTGAAACTACAGCCAGAATCGTCATAAATTGAGACTTGCCTTACTGCGTGAAATCGCCTTATACCTTTGTTTTTCTCAAGAGTTGAAATGTCTATTTGGACCTAATGGAAATGATGTTTCTCAAGAAATGTCATTACATGCCCCAGTCACTTTAACGAACACGGTGGATCTTAGGCTGGCTGGGGTTTCAAATTCGAACCTCTCAGTTGCGAGATTGTTGCCTTTGCAGACTGAGCTACCGTGGCTCCCTAATGGAAATGAACTAATCTATCAACGGAAATCCGAGTGACTTTCCGGAAACTTAAAATACTGAAAATTTTCATTTACATTACATCTAAGGTGCTTCACTTTTTAAAAAGATGGACAAATTAATGTACAGAGTATAAATTAATTTAAAAAAGAATACAGATTATAAAACAATGAAATAACACTTGCAAAATTGTGATTATTTGGTATTTTGACTATCTTTCTATGACTCTCCCATGTGAATGTTTATTTTCACATGCATGAATGTTTCTATTCCCTTATAAATTGGTACATTCTAGATAAACATTTATGTTTATTTAATAATTTTTAATTTTAGATTTATAATTTTGTTTATGTGCCATCCCACGAAGCGGTATTTCGTAGTTGAATAAGTAGCTCAAACCAGGGATATTACTTGTATAAGAAACTGTAATAGAATATAATTTTTCTTACAGTGGTGGAATTTCTTCACTACTGGACTGAGGAATGTTAGATTCCTTTGTAGAAGAAAATCAAATTTTATATTTAGAGATAAACGTTAATGCTATGCATTTTTTTTTATTTTGAGTATTATTTTTGAGCATTTGTAAAAAGAAAAATATAACTGATAAAAAATTTAAAAACAACTTCTGATAATCATTTTTTTTAATCTGAAAATTTAGACATCACCTCTATTTTTGTATTATATTTTCACTGTGGAACTTAATGAATAAATTGCTTGTAGCTTTAGATCCTATTAGATATCGGACAGTTTATATAATCATGGTTTGTTGTCTGTAGTTCATATTAAGTTGATAAATTCTAGATTAAATGTATTCTCCAACAATATGTCTGGTACAGATGCTATTTAACTTCAGTTTATTTATTTTTTATTTATAAAGTTATTCTATATCAGGCTGGACAATTGACAGACTGCTAGTCATTCTTGTAGGAATTCTGTGCAATGTACTTTCCTTTAATAAAAGTGATTATTTTACATGTTCAATATCATCCTATAGAACAAAATTTATATGTATAAAATTTCGTTTTTTCCGAGCATGTGCAATTTTTTTCTTTTGAAAATTTTAATTTTACAAATTATTTTAAGCATAGTTGTACACGTATAATTTACTTTTCCTTTTTTGACATAATTAGACAGAGATCAATATGATCAATTTATGATTGGAGTCTAATAGCTTTTTTTTCCGACGAGTGGAAATGTCTATTTAGATCTATCAATACCTACTTGCACCTAACGGTAAAAAACTAATCTGACAACGGAAATATGAGCGACTTTACGGCAACCGAAACACTAAAACATTTTATTAACGTTACTTTATAGGGCGCATAACTTTAAGAAAAATTGCTAAATTTCAATGCTCAGAAGAATTAGTTTAAAATGCATACGGGTATTAAAAAAGAATGAAATAACACTACAGTAAAAGTGATTATTTGGTATTTCGTCTATCTTTCTATGACACTTCTATGTGAATGTTTATTTTCTAATGCATGGCTGTCTGTATTCCATATTAAATTCTTACATTCTAGAAAAATATTTATGTATATTTATTAATGTATTTTAAATTTGTGATTTTGTTTATGTGCCATCACACGGAGCGACATTTTGTATAGGCAGTCCACACTAGGTATATGAACTTAATAAGAAACTATAAAAGAATATAATTTTTCTTACAGTGGTGGAAAATCTTCTTCGTTGAACAGAGGAGTGGTCGATTCAGCACTGCACAGAGAAAAATCATAGTCATTAATATTCATAGATAAATGTTACTGCTATCTAAAACATTTTATTTTGAGTATTAATTTTGAGTACTTGAAAAAAAATAATTGTTAAAATAAATTTAATAGGAACTTGTGGTAACAAATATTTTTTATCTTGAAATTTAGACATCAACACTATTCTTTGTATTATATGTAACTGAGGATCTTAATGAATATATTCCTTCTAACTTTGGATTCTATTACATATCTGACAGTTTATATACTGATGGTTTGGTTTCTCTATTCTATACTGAGTTGGCAAAATTATAGATTAAATGTATTCTCCAATAATATGTGTTGAATAGATGTTATTTAACTTAGTTCAGGAATTAATTTATTTTTAATTTATAAAGTTATTCTACATCAAGGATGAGAAACTGACGGACTGCTTGACATCCTTGTAGGAATTTTGTGCAGCGTGCTGACCATTAATAAAAGGGATTTTTTTTTTTACATTTTGAATATCATCCTATGGAATAAAACTTAGATGTATGATTTTATGTTTTCCCTGCATGTGAGATTTTTTTGAAATTTTAATTTGACACATTATTTTATGAATAGTTTTGCACACATATAATTTACTTTTACTTTTTTGACATGATTAGACAGTGCGAAAAATAATGAGTTTATATTTGGAGTCTAATACCCTTTTTCTGAAGAGTTGAAGTGTCCATTTGGACCTAATGGAAATAAACTAATCTAACAATGGAAATTTGAGTGATTTTCCGGAAACTTAAAATTCTGAAACCTTTTATTTACATTACGTCTAAGGTGCCTAACTTTTCAAAGAGATGGGCATATTAATGCACAAAGGATGAATTAATTTGAAAATGTATACAGGAATTATAAAAGAATGAAAAACGCTTGACATCCTTGTAGGAATTCTGTGCAGTATGCTGACCATTAATAATAGGATTTTTTTTACATTTTGAATATCATCCTAAAGAATAAAATTTACATGTATACTTTTGTCTTCTCCCTGCTTATGCATTTATTTACTTGTTTTTGAAAATTTTAATTGTATGAATTATTTTATGCCCTATTTTGCACAAATATATAATTTACTTTTACGTTTTTGTGATTATTAGGCAGTTAGAAATATGGTCAGCTTATGATTGGAGTTTAATAGTTTTTTTTTCTGACTAGTCGAAGTGTTTATTTGGACGTAACAGAAATATATTCGACTTCACGGAAACTTGAAACACTGAAACATGTCATTTACATTAAGTTTAAGGTGCGTAGCTCTTTAAAAAGACTGGAAAATTTTAATGCTCAGAGGATCAGTTAATTTGAAAAAGTATACAGACATAATCAAAGATTGAAATAACATTTGCGAAAATGTAATTATTTGGTATTTTGACTATCTTCTTATCACACTTTTATGAGAATGTGTACTTTCTCATTCATGGCTATCTCTGTTCCATATTAAATTGATACATTCTAGATAAAGAATTATGTATAATTAATAATTTTTAATTTTAGATTTATTATTTACGAATTCTGATTTTGGCTATGTGCTTTCACTCAAAGCGGCATTTTGTAGTTGGATAGTTAGTCCAAACCCGGAATATTACTTGTATAAAAAGTGTAATAGAATATAATTTTTCTTACCCTTCTGGAAAATCTTCACTACTGAACGTGGTGTTCCATACTCCTTCACCACTACAAAGATAAAAATCAAATTTTATATTCATAGATAAATGTTACTGATGTGTAAAAATTTCGATTTTTGAGTATTTTTTCTTTATATAAATTGGTTTGTAAAAAATTAATAAAATAAACTTAAAAACATCTTTTCTTAAATAAAACTTTTATATGTGAAATTTTAATTTGCACCACTTTTCTTTTAATAACATTTTTACTGGGAAATTTTAGGAATAAATTAGTTTTAGCTTTTGATCAGAATAATATGTGAATGTTTACTTTCTCATGCATGGCTGTCTCTATTAAATATTAAATTGATACGTTTTAGTTAAACATTTGTGTATAGTTATTAATTTATATTTATTATTTGGTAATGTATGAATAATTATAATAAAGACTATAATAAATACTGTCTTTAAGTTTTCTTTCCAGATACATACATACGCATACAAACATACATATATATGTCAGGTCTACAAAAGGGGTAGGTGGAAATTATATGAGTTATAAACGATTTTAAAAACGGAACTCTTTTATAATAAAAAAATAAATGAAAAAGATTCACGCTTGCGTAACCTTTTGGAGTAATGTGGTCAAACGCAGAGATTTTTCACAGGAAGTTGATGACTAATCAAGCGAGAAGAAGAGTTAGCGCGTGGACATGGAGCTGTCAACACCTTTCCACGCTTAGTTTCGCCACGAATAAATGAAAATGGCTCAAGCGTGAAACGGAAATCCAAATTAAATAAAGAAGTGTTTTTACTAAGAAGGACTAATTATTCCATTCGCCTTAACACTGGACCATGTCATATATATATATATATATATATATATATATATATATATATATATATATATATATATATATATGACATGTCGTGATCCAGAGTTAAGGCGAATAGAAAACAGTCTTCTTGATAATAATAAGTTTATTAAACCCCCGTTAAAGTAAAACTTGAACCATTTTCACTTTTTCTTCGAAGACAAGCGTAGAGTGTTGTTGACAGCTCCATGTCCACGCGCTCACTGAAAACTTATCTGTTTGCAAGCTCATCAAATTGTTTCTAAATGTTTCCGCCTGACCGGATTATCCTAAAAGCTTACGCGAGCTTGGGTCTTTTTCATTTATTTTATTATTATAAAAGAGTTCCCTTTTTGAAATCGCTTTCAACTCACGCAATTTCCAACTACCCCTTTTTTACACCTGACACACACACACACACACACACACACACACACACACATATATATATATATATATATATATATATATATATATATATATATATATATATATATATATGTATATATATATATATATATATATATATATATATATATATATATATATATATATATATATATATATATATAACGTATGAAAATTATTACCCCTAAAATATCTTTCTAAAATTTTTCTTTTATTCTTTCTCAATCTTTCATATCTGCTTACCCAACCGTATAAAGTCAGATTTGAAGGAGTGTGCACCGACTTAAATTCTTTTTACCAGTCTCCCAAAACTAACACTAAACTTTTTTTCTGTCTGACTAATGTCTCATTGGAAAACATAGAGATTTATATATGTCGTCATGCTCATATGTAAATATACATATGTAACTGTTCATAAAATGTGAAAAAATGTCTGATTATTACTTTTAGTATCTGGTGTCCATTTTAATAAAAGAGAGAGAGAAATTCAAATTGAAAAAAAAAAAAAAAGATTCTTACTCTGTTCTTGTTCTGTTTCGTCTCAAGATAATCTTTAGAAACCGGGGTGGAATTCTGTAAGTTGGTTGCTGTCTTCTTGGAGGTCTTCTGTTTGATGCATTCTTTTTAGATTTTTGTGGGTTTTGATGATAAGGAAGTGTGCTTGTTACATAATACCACGTTTTTTTAGAACTATGTGCAGGACCATTATCTTTACATCTGTTTAGACTGTGTGAGGTATGGGGTTCTTCAGACGCGAAATCTCTGGCATGAGTTGTCCTAGACCTTGATGTTTCCGGAATGTCAGAAATGTGTTTATTCATAGCTTCCCTGCTTCCATTCTGTTTGGAATCCCTTGATTTCTTAGTGTTACTCTGAGATTGACCATATTGATCATCTAAAATGACTGTTGCACTTTCCGGCTCTGGTGGCTTAGAATCTAAACTCTGGCGTCCTGTCTCATTAAGATTTTCTGACGCACTAATTTCACTTTTACTTCTATCCACGGCATTCGTTTCTGCCTCCTCCCTACTTGTTGAAACATTTGTTTCTTCTTCTTTCTCCCGAATCTGCTCAATATCATTAGAAGTTTCATTCCTATTAGTCTCAATATTTTTATTTTCTTTTGAGGTCTTACCAGCAGACCTTTTTCTAGTCTTTCGTTTATTTTTCGTCATCTTTGGTGCTGATTTCCTAGAAATATTATGGCTATTAATACATACACACCATATGCTGAACATCTACTGTAATTTCACACGTATAATTCGCACCATCGTATAGTCCGCGGGTGCGATTTTTTATTTAAAACATTTCATAAATCATCAGATAGTCCGCACCACTAGATAATCCGCGGACTATACGTGCAAAAATATGTATTTTAGTATGACAATATTAAATCATTTTAAGAATAAAAACCTAAGTACAGTAGAGTGCCGAAAAGTCTGGATTAGACTCAATTAATGCCACCTTTAAAATTTGAAATAATTTCTTCTGCCATGGCCTCGGAGACAAATTTTAACGGAAGAAACAGAGCCTATATTTGTCTGTTCGAGAACCCAGTTATGTAAATCGTCTCCTAATGCAGGACATTGTATTTTTCCAAGACGATTAGATCGCTTTCATATCATTGAATGTTTCCTATTGCTTGCGCCAATTTCTTACTTCTTTCTGAATTACTTTCAGCTTGAAGCCAGCAGTAAAACTGCGACGACGTTTTAAAGACATAATGAATGACCAATATTGTAAGGAATGTGCACCCACGACTTTGTGTGCTCTGAATGACATTGGGAGAATCGCCCCATTTTGACCCCTTCCACGCGGCATTTCTTTGGAGAAATAAGAAGCCGGCCGGCAAAGGGGGCTGATAACGTTTTTCGGAGGCACTGGTGGATGTTTTTGCAGGTTCTCGGAGGAGGAGTGTATGCCCTTTTCGGCAGGGCTCAAGTTTCCAGACAACCCCCCCCCCCGAAGAAGGAAGGGGCTGTAGGAGTTCAGCAGAGAGGAGAGATTGAGAGAGTCGAGATAGCCGCCAACCGGGGAACATCTCTGTACACTGATGTGAGGAAAGAACGCTCGGGCATTAAAAATCTATCTAGGACTGGCTCTGAGACTCAATTTTGATATGTCATTTTCTTTAATCATTTTGTTTTCTTAATTTTGTGTAAAAATGTTGTTTCGTCTGTAAGAGGTTTCCGAATAATTATTTTAGAAGTAAATGCATCCCAGCGACAGTTTACGAACGTACCTGCCCCAGTAAAAGTAGGCGGGCAGGTCTCACGCTAAAACGTAGCGCACCGTAAGAAAAGTGTTTGCGTTAACAAATATTACCACAAATCAAATTTTTTAAAACAAAACACTCTGTTACGAGTGATTCTCGTGGTGAAATGATCTTCGACCCTTAAACATCGATCTTGAACCCATCCACTATGTGTTGTCAATCGAAGCTGTAAATAGTGAGAATCGATATTTTTACTCCAGAACACAATTTAAGATCGCGCTACTTGCTACAATTTATTCGTTCTGCTCTATGGGTTGTATTTTTTTATGGTTTATTGCCGATACGATACGATGTTTTCTTGGTATCTCGGGAGTAGTGCTTTTGTTTACATTTGATCCTCGGCCGTACGCGAGACATGCTTTCCAAGCCCCCTTCTTCCGAGTTCGATGATTTGAGCAGTGAACAACCAGTAGATAGTCCGCACCGGCAGATAGTCCGAGGCTGAAGAAATTTGCTTTTTAAACACAGACAGTCCGTGGACTATATGTGCGAAATTTTAAATTTTGGAAAACAGTAGGGGTAGGGAAAAAAAACATTTTCAAGTTGATAAAATATTGGTGGAAAAAATTATACCACTTTAAAATACTTATTAATATGCATTTTCTAACATTCATTTTTTTTAAAAACACAACACAATGTATGATAAGCAAATATCAATATAGAGCGTTTCTGTTTGATAAGTTAAATATCTTATCAATACAAAACCCGACCCTTTTTTTACTAAAATTTAACCCTCTGACTGCTCATCCCGCGATTTCCACGGGCAATCCAAATGTAGCAAAATTTGCTCATCCCGCGATTTTCGCGGGCATGTGTTTTTCTTCCTTTTTTAAGAAGCACATTTCGCCTTTTCACAGTTTAACCAGTGGAATAAATTATATACAGTATTAGACATTTAATTTAGTAATAAATAGAATTATATGACTAGAAATATAGTTATATTAGATAATAGAATTATTGATAGTATGTTATAAAAAGAAATTAACTGTATTTCAACTGAAATTTATTAAAAAAAATAATTTTTTATGTGATAACACTTGAAATTACTTTTTCTGAAAGCTTAGTTTCTCATGATAAAAGTCAATATAAAAAATATTTTTTAGAAAAAAAATGTATATATATATATATATATATATATATATATATATATATATATACATATATATACATATATATATATATATATATATATATATATATATATATATATATATATGTGTGTGTGTGTGTGTGTGTGTATATATATATGTGTATATATATATATATGTGTATATATATATATATATATATATATATATATATATATATATATATATATGTGTGTGTGTATATATATATATATATATATATATATATATATATATATATATTATATATATATATATATATATATATATATATATGTATATATATATATATATATATATATATATATATATATATATATATATATATATATACTTAATCTATGCAACAAAAAAATATGCAATTTTTAAAGAGATCTGGGTTTACAAATTGAGCAGTCAGAGGGTTAATGTTGTATTTGAATATTGTTAAATAAAAAATGAAATCAAAATAAATATTTAAGGAAAAGAATGAACTTTAAGGTGTTAAGGATAAAAACACAAAGTAAAATTTCTCAAATAAATTTAAATATTCAAAGCTTGGTAGCCTCAATATCAAATTTTAATTCAAATTAATAAATTGATAAAACTGTTTTATTTTCGAGAAAATATATTTATTTCGAGAATTCTCGAATCCTATTTTGTAAATCTCTATATATTTAATAATAAATAATTCCAATAATGATGAAAAACGATTTTATTAATAACAGTTTTTATGTCCTTAAGGTGCATTAGGAATATATTTAATTGTATGTTAAGTTTTTTAACCTTAGAGCTATTAGATATTATAATATAAGACAGTTATCTATTTTAAAAAAATTGAGCATTTATTTAAATTCTGTCAAACTGGTAAGATGTGAAAATAATTAAGTTGAAGTTCATAAAAGATTAGTGGAAATATTATACCAATTTAAATTACATATTAATATAAATTTTTAAAACCGTATTTTTTTTTGTTTAATTATAACGCATTGTAAGCTAAGCTAATTACTATACAGACAGTTTCTCTTTAGTAAGTTATAAATCTTCTAAATAGAACATCCGACTTTAATTGTACTGCACAATATAATGTTGATTTGAAGATATTAAGGAATAAAAATAAAATTAAAACTATTATTTATGGAAAATAGTGAATTGTCAGATGTTAATTATAAAACACGAAGTAAAATTTCACAAATAAATATATATATTCATCTTGGAAGCTTCATTTTCAAATTTTAATTCAAATGAATAAAATGGTATAACTTTCTTATTTTCAAAAAGTAATATAGTTTCTAAATAGCCTATAACCCTTCATCTAATATTAATAAAATCTAAGATTTCAGCAGAAAACAGGCAGTATTTATAAAATTGCAAGAATTTGTTTACAGAAAAATTTTATGCAGAAGTTTGCAACAAATTAATTAAAAATTTGTAATTTCACTCAGCTTTATTATAGAATCGCGAACTAATTTTTTATTGCAAAGCGGATGCTTTCTGAAAATGTAGAGAGATTTAGTTCTACATATTCTTTACTAATTCGGCTTTCATAAAAGTCATTCAAATGATTATCATGCTTACTGGAAGGAATACCAAAATTTTATAATAAACGCAAAACTGTTTCTTTATTTATCAACAAACCTGTCAGACGAAGTAGTTCACCCAGCAGTCAGTTAGAACTTGAAAAATCATTTGATTCCCGTGGTTATTTTCATAACTCATTAACAGAACATATGTTAACGTTAACAGTCACCAATCCAATAAATTTAATATTAATAGTTGTGTCTCTTAAGGCTGGGTACAAAACATGTATTATTTAATCTGTATATCAATGGCATTCATCAAAATGCTAATATAAATACAGCTATTTTCGATTATAATACTGATATTTTTTTAAGTATGCTTATTTACAATCAGAAGAGAAAATTTCCTCTTTGGGTTTCACAGCTGACGAAAGATTGAATCCTAAATTTAAAAATCTGTAGTGCTGCCATCTTTTGTCAGACGATGATTTTAAACTGGGAAAGCATTTTCTATATTTTTGTTGAGATTTTGTGAGTTTTATGGTGCTGCCATCTATTGATTCTGTTTACAACTAGTTGATTAAAACATAAAATTTTAATTAGAAGATAGTTAAGATGTAGTAAGTCAGAAATAGGAATTTATAGTGATTTTTTTAAATAAATTTAATTGTTATTTTGATACTTTTTTATGTTGTGGTAGACAGTAGAAACCGAAATTAGAAAGTAGTATGGATTTTTGCGACTATCTAGATCACCACATTACTCGAGGTCAATTACATTTTAAATTTCTTTGATTCCTTTGCTTATTTCATATCTGAATAACAAAACTTATATAAATATTAATTGTCAATAATCCATTAAATTTAATATTAATGTTTTTGATAGGAAAATCCTAATTTGTAAATTTCTACAAATATTTCTCATATTGATGAAAAACAACTTAGAATAAACAGCTTATTGTTTCCTCTAAGGTGTGCTAGGAAGATATTTATCACATATATATATATATATATGTGTGTGTGTGTGTGAGGTTTAAAAATGGGGGTTAAGAATTAAGCGAGTTATAATTAAAAATAAAACTCATTACCGACAACATAATAGGAGAAAGATACACCCTCGAGTGGAACTATCAGAGTAAAAGAGCTAACGCGGAAGTAGACATAGGAATTTTGCTAAGGTAGCAACGCCAAAAAACATAGTTCTGAGTGGGAACTCTGGTTGATAACATCCTCCACGCTTGTCGTGGCAAATTATAGGAACAAGGGATATCTAAATGGCATAGCTATGGACAGAAGGATTACAATAAAGAAGTTTTATATGTGAAATGAAATGTGTTTTCCATGCCTTAACCACTCGTCCGTGTCATATATATATATATATATATATATATATATATATATATATATATATATATATATATATATAAGGTATAGTGTAAAGCCCTTAACTTTCGTTTTTCTGAACAACTGTTAATTGTAAGCATATACTTAAAACATTGCTACACACGAAATAAGCATTCTTTTCATTGTAGTTTTAAATTTAAAAATATAATATAGTAAAAATAATAAAATCTAATTTTTATACGTTTCTAGTTCCTTATCTTCATATTTAGTAAAAATTGAAATTCGTCCCAAGAACTGAAACTGAAAATCTAACACTTTTTTGAGACACAAATTGACCAAAACACTTAATTTTTTGTGCTTTAGGCTTACGATTTTTTTCTTTCTCTAGGAGATTGATGAAAAGATTAATATCAGTGATTCAAAGTTGATATCAGATTATAAACTACCTTTTGCTACAAAAGGGAGGGAAAGTTCCCTGATTATACTTGGGGGGAGGATGTATTCATAGTAATGCGATGTATGCTACATTTTACAGTAAAATCAGATCTTGATTCCATCTCCCTTTGGGTAGGAAAAGGATGTTGGAACCTCATTTCAACCTAGAATTACTGTAATTATTCTCCCCCCCCTCCCAAAGTAGGAAAAAAAATTAATGTACTCAAAATTTTTATTTAAAAATCTTTATTAGTTTGTGCCGCAGTGAAGTAGAACATTTTGTGTTACTATTAATTGAACGAGTTTCAAATTTTATTTAATATAATGATAGGGAATGGGAGAGCATATAAAAATGTCGACTTGGAACTTTTGCAAAACTGAATTTTTAAATTAAATAATATCGTAAAATGAATGCCTATCTTATTTGAAATTGAAATTGTAACGGAATTGAAAATAATTGTGTATTTAAAAATAATTGTGTCATTTTTTAATTGAAAGTATACGTGTATTACCAACGGCAGTAGAGAAAAAGGCCGGATAAAGACTTTACTATTCAAACTCTCATCTGTTATGAGTATCCACAAACATAAAAAATAGGATTGTTTCTAAAAGACGTTATCTGTACAATAAACATATCTTGATACTGTAGAATCCTTACAGGTAAAAAGGAACTAAATATTTCAAAATCTCACGCTAGACTACTAATGAAAGATGCGCTAGACAAGATAACAGTTAGTGAAACTAACCACTAGTACTGTCAATGATTTAAAAAAATACAACCAAGTAGTTAAAATACGAGAAACAACATCAATAGGCTAAATAATAACACATAAGTATAATACTATACTGCCTTTCGAAAATCAGAGAATAAAATAAGCTATATTAATTAATTGCATTATTTAAAACTATTATAACATTATTATTCATTGTAATATATATTACACATATATTAGATACATATAAAATTATGATCATTATTTAATTATTAATTAACTATTCGTAAATCTGAAAATACCAATTATGTGTTTGATGAGACTAACCGGATAATTATTGTTATACAGATAAATAAATAAATAAATAAATAAATAAATATATATATATATATATATATATATATATATATATATATATATATATATATATATATATATATATATATAAATGTACGTAATTTTAAACATATAAATGTGTATATATTATACATATTTAAAAATATAAAAAAAAATTGAAAAAAATGTATCTTCTAGGGTTATAGTAATTGTTATAACGGAATTATATACAGTGGTGTTCAACCTCTTCCAACTAATGAACCGATAAACAGAAAAAATTTCGATGATTTTTAGTGTAACATACAAATGCGTTTCGGCTTCTTATTACATTTTGACACTTGTATTATATTTTTATCAAGTAATAATCTAATACGAGCTTTTAATATATTTTTATTATTAAAAAATAGCGGGGATGTGGTATCCAAAAATTTTAATTCTCTTCTTACATAAATTTAAAAATTATAAAAAATACTGATTATTAGCGGAATATTGGTATTCTTATTAATTAAGTGAAGATTTTTGGAAATTTTTTCTTTCCTTTTAATGAACTCTTAAACATGGAAGATTGTATTGTTTTAATAAAAATTTTCTTACAGCAAGTACATTTAAAAATGTTTCTAAATTTATTAAAAATGTTTAATTTTTATGGAAAGTTTTAAGATTAAGTATGGGATTTTAGTATATGTTATAACATTATAACTTAAATTAAATTGTATAAAATTATGAAAATTAGTATATGAACTACATTTTTATAAAAAAAAAAGGGAAATTAAAATTCTGTACTTAAAATGAAATTATTATTACTTAATTATTACGTAATTATTATTAGTTAATTAAATGCACATTTAAAAAAAATTATCCATGTTACGTTTTGAAATAAACCCTTTTAAAATTAGTTTATGAGTTGGCACTATAAAGTAGATTGTTTAATCAAAGTCTACTCATATAGAGAGTAAAATAAACTTTCAAAAATATCAGCTAAAGAATTCAGTATGTGTTAAATTTAAATCATAAAAAATAAACGTAATTTACAAAGAATTATCATTTTTAAAAACGTCTAAATTGAGTTTTTCAAAGTTTTCTTATGAGTTGATAACTATAGAAAAATAGATTATTCTAATCAAAATTTGTCATGCAACAAATAAAGTATATTTCTTTAATCTTAAAGGAATCTTAAAATATCACCGTCTATGTAATTACTGCAAGTTATAAAAATAGTATTAAAATTGAAATCATTAAAAAATATTGAATATTAGCAAAGCAATAAAATATGAAATTTATGAAAAAAGAAAAAAAAAAATACAGGAAATTTATCAAAAAAGGAATTTAGATAAAAAAGAAATTTGTCCCTTCTATAACTAAAGTAACTCTTTTGGACTCTTTGTGCATAAGAAAATGGATATGTTTGCTTTTATTGTTGGTTTCTTTTAATATTTACCATGAACGCTTGCGGTAACAGCTAAATTTAAACTCAGACTGAAAGAAATCTGTTTAAATAAAGATGTATACTAACAGCCAACAGGAAAGTTAAGTATAAAGAAAAGAATGAGAGTTTTTCCGAAATCACTCACCTTTATAGTGGAAAAAAAATGTGGAAAGAATAATGATTTTTACTCAATGTCCGTAAGGCTTCCCGCCTTGCGGACACTAGGGTCTGGGTCACACAACATCATAAATGCACCGGCTGTACAGCGCCTGCGCAGTTGTTCTGGGCTTTAAATTATGGGAGATTTGGCGAGCGCATAAGAAATTAGGTACCGTATAAACAGGTTTTAACAGTATGTTCTACAGTAGCTTTTTGTTGAAGGTGTTTTTTCTCTTAATGAGCAAAAAAGGTCCTTTTCAGGCCCAAAAATTTCTGAAAATAATGTTACGGGCTTATGACACCCCCCCCCTCTTCGCTATTCAATTGTATGTGGACTATGAAAAAAATTGTTAGTTTCATTAAAATATTTTTCTTGGACTAAGATACATAATTTGCATAGTTTTCTATAATCATAATTATAAAATAAATTTCCAGTAAAAAATAATTCTTTTATAAATTACCGATTTTAAAACAAATTAAAATAAAAAAATTTAGAAAAATTTAATTTTGAAACAAAAATGTTTTCCACAGATTCATTTATATGTGATTTCTAATTAAAAAAGTGTTAGTGTTTACTGTAGATATTTTCATATGGCTTTTTCAGACCTATGAAGGCAAGGCGATATGTTGTGGTGATCGATTTTACCGATTTTAAGACAAGAAATATTAAAGTAATAAAACATTACAAAAAATGTCATTTTAAAACGAAATCATAGCAGGTGTCATGACCATAAATGTACCAGCCTTTTTTCAGACTGGTGCATTTGTGATGTTGTGAAAAAAGCTAGTGTTTCTTATAGCTTTTCACAAGTGGTGCATTAAAGTGATAAAAAATTAATTAGACCGGTGCACTTATGATGTTTTGATCACCGGATGCTAGTTTGCCAAATGTGGCAAATGTTTGGCTCAGTTTGAGGCCGGTGCATTTATGATGTTGTGTTACCGAGACGCTAGTCCTTGTGTACGAATATCGTATGGTTGGGCCTGGTGGGAAATATCAATGTTTAGACTAGTGGGTAGCGCCACCTTGTGTCCTACAGGCTAGACCGAAGCTTTTTTTTTTTTTTTGTCCGTAATATGAAGTAGCGAGAAGGTCTGATTTTCTCGACTTTTCATAAGATGGGTTGAGCATTGTCATATCCAGACGGGCTAGGATCTCCAGGATTCTGGACCTCTACTAGATTATATTATTTAAGGGTAACCCCTTAAATAACCTAAACCTTAACCTTAAAAATGACAGAATCCCCAAAATCTGAAATGAATTTTTGATAAGTAAAAAAAATATTAATAAAAACATTATCAAAAGACCTTGTCGATTAGCATAAATATTTTACTACATATTTTTTGGTCATACACCCTTATTTTAAACTTTAAAACACATTTTTCTCTTTGACAATTTTAGTATTGAATTAGTAATTTCAAAATGTTTCTGGTGCATTACATTTATGTATTACCCATTCAAAACTTTGGAAAATTTTTAGTAAAGTGTAAAACCTGGGAATACTCTTTATAATCGCAAAGTATTTCTCCGGGTTACAGAGGATTTAATACCAAGGAAAAAGCAAGAACGGTAGCTAAAACAGTGTATAACCTGAAATAATTGTGGAAAGCGAAAATCGATACCCGGTTTTGTTCCTTTATAAATTCTGAAGGTAAAATGAAAATATTAAAACCAATTGGTTTGTATGCTGTGTACTAGTAGTATTTAAAAGGATTTTTATGCTCTCACATTTTAATCAAACATTATTTTCTTGTAGAGTTTAGTGTTTTATATTCATGTAACAACATTATATATTCTTATTATAACAATATCGCTAAATTAGTCTTACGCTATAATATCAAAATACATTTTTCGATTATCATGTCCATTTTACAGCACTGTTTTTTATTTTTTAATTTTTTTTGTCATACACCTTTACTTTATACTTTAAAAAATATTTTTCTCTTTGGCAATTTTAGTATTAAATAAGTAATTTAAAAGTGTTTCTTGTATATTACTTTTATCTATTTCTTATTCAAAACTTTGGATATTGTCTGTTAATGTGCAAAGGCTGAAAATGCTCTTTAAAATTCTGAAGTATTTTTCCGAGTTACAGTAAATTTATTACCATGAAAAGGCAAGAACGGTTGCGAAAACATTGTATAACTTCAAATAAATGTACTTCATAATTGTAAGTAAAAATCCATACCCAGTCTCTTTATGAATTCTAAAGATAAAATGAAAAAAAACAATCAGTTTATATGCTGTGCATTAGGAGAATTTTAAATGATTATTGTTCTCTCACATTTTAAACAAGAATTATTTTCTAGTAGAGTTTAGTGTCTTATGTTTCATGTAACTACATTATATATTCTTATATTCTTATCATTAAATTTTATAAATTTAAAAACTGGGAGTGAACGTCCCTTGTACCCTTAAATAGAAACGTACTTCCGTAAATAGATATGTTTCTCATAAAAGTAAAAATATTAATTATGAGAAAAGTAAATCTAACGGAGCGTTTTTTTTTTTCACTGTAAGACGGAAAGTTTTCTGGCCCCCCGCTCTCTCTCTCTAATAAATAAATAAATAAATAAATAAATAAAGAAAAACAAAAAGCAAACGCTTAATTCAATTAAAATAATAATAATAATAATTAGATTCGGAACTCCATTTAATGGAATAGAATTTACATCTAAAAATTTAATAAACAAAATTGGTACAATTAAAATAAAAAATAATCAAAGAAAAATCAGAAATATTCAAAGAAAATATTATTAAAAAATAATTCATGTAAGTATAGCTAATAAGCAAGAGTAAATTTACCATCTGAAAATGTATTTTAATCTGTATCAGAAGAATTAATTTACTATACTTAATATCTCAAAGGAGGCTACTCGAATTTCACGAAATCTTATGAAGTTATTCAAGACCTGAAGCAATAGTATACTACATTTAATACCAATTGATGCAGTTATGTTGATTTGAGTAGCCTTGATCTGCAAAAACACCGGTTAAAAATTGTATAAAACTAAAATAAAAAGAAAATAATTAAAATTTAGACTATTCCTCTATCCGATTAAGGAAATATTTTTTTATGCATTGAATTTGTAATTCCCATACAAATTTTGTTGATAAGATTAGAACTATTATTCTATAATAAAATTTAATTGGAAAATAAATTCAAAATTAATATAAATTATATAGATAAATAATGAAAGAATATAAAATATTTGAAAAATTTGCGGAATTTATAACATGTAAGTAATAGCAAAATATCTAATTTGAAGAAAAATGGATGCAAATAATAAATGAAATATTTGCAAAATATTTTTAAACTAATGTTAAAAGCATAGAGGTAATGAATATCCATGTCGTCATTCGTAATTTTAAAAACAAATTTGTTGCCTATGTTTTTTTTTTTTTTTTTTTTGTAAATAATCATCAACAAAAGTGACTGAATGTAAGCATGTTTGAAATTAAAAAAAAAAAAAAAAAAGGTTTCGAATTACATATAGATGTCATGTGTCATGTGATTAAAAACACTTTTGAATGTTGTTTTCATTTCAGATAAATCCCAAAGATGCGAAAATAAACTTTTCGCGAATCCAAAACTGAATAAATTTCGAAAATTTCTAATGTGGGTGATATTTATTAAAAATTATTTAAAAGAGTTTAAAACGTCTCTCAGAAAATTTTCTGAGTTTCAGTTTTACTCTTACTTTGATATATATGATATATATATATATATATATATATATATATATATATATATATATATATATATATAACGATACTACAAGATTTAATAAATAAAAAATATTATATAAGTAATATCTCTAAAACTCCAATTCAAATTTCGAAAAATATTAATAGTATAATATAATCACTGATCTTAAGAACCCGATATAATACAATAAATGTGAAGCTAGGCATAAATGATTTACGGTATACTGTCTTTAGGAATTAAGTTTTAACTATAACGTTACGATAAGAACAATAATTAAATATCCAAATCTACACTAAGCAGACATTTTTATTTCTAAAACTAGCAATATTTCGTGAAAACAAATATCTATACATTTAAAAAAAAGCAAATTAAAAACTCATTTGCGGTTACAATACTACTTTAAAATTTCAGAGGCTGCTAATCCCTTCCCAGTTTCAAAATAAGAAAACAACTATACCTAGAACAGTGTCCCTTTTAACTTTTCAGTACACAACTCTTTGCAGAAGTGGAAATTATAGGATAAGACATAAACGTTGTGAAGTTTGCTCAGGAATATTTCTTTTATAACGGTAATTATGTGTGTATTAAGAGAAAGCCTACATCCACTCTCGAAGTAAATTAAAAGAAAAAGTTTAACTAGGCCTATAGAAAATCCACGAAAGGTAAAAGAAAACAAAGAACAAGAGGAAATTAGGCCTACCACAAAGTGAGTTCAAGTGAATAAAATTTTCATATTTTTAACAAGTTGAGTTTTCATTTTGTCGTGAATCAGACTGCAAAACGTAACTTAAGTATTAAAATAAACACATGTAGTTATACATGTAGAATAAGATTTCCTGATGATAATGAATAACTTTAACGCAAATCAATATAAGTCTAGTACATAAAAATTAGAAAATTTTAATCAAAGCGAAAGATTAATAAAAACATACCTTCTACCAAAAAACGATGCTAAGAGATGCGCACCTAATTTTCCTCACAAAATAGAGACAAGAGTGACTACGTAGCGTCAAAACGTCTAGAACAGGCAACGTTACACATCATCCCGGATGCGCGGGAGACCAAATAGTCACCTTTGAGATTTTCGACAGATATTTCTGAGTACTATGCATTGATTTTACCTATACGGTATTTTCAGAAAGCTTACGTAATCGAATGCGAAGGAAAATTTTATAAATTCTTTAAGACAGTTATAATTTTTCATTCTGAGAGAAAATTTAAATATTTCCAAATGTTCATATTCAATTTATAATTTGCAATGATGCAACTCATTTAAAATAAAAAAAGTGAAATATTATGTAACGATTTTGATAAATTACTGCTTTTTTTCTGAATGATACGAGGCTCAAATTTTATAGGATAAGCTATTCATGAACGATAAATCAAGGTAAGTTTAACCAATCTTCGTGAGTAAATAGTGATCCATGTCTAATTAGGCCTCTGCTGCAAAAATGTGGTGTAGCACTCCAAGAAAACCAATAAAGATTTTGATGCTATAGCCCAGATGATTTTTTCTGAATGCTTAATTAATAATGTTATAAATTTTATTCTTTTGGCTTGTTGGCGATTAATTCCATCGCCAAATTTGGCAGCACAATGCAAAATTTTCGTTGCCTGGAGATATATTTCACCCTTACACCAGGTCTTTCTAGTAAATTTTAGGCTTTCCGAGAATATATAAGAAAAAATGATAAATATTATATTATGATAAATAAAATACATCAAATATAATAAATAAATAGTAAGTATAATAAATAGTGAATATATGAGGCTATCTTGATGATCAGCGTTAGACCATGACGGAAATATTTTATCATTTGGAGCCAGTGCAACCTATATGAATATTATTGAGTCCGTGAAAGATTATCGCTATTTTCCCATAGCACACGTAATTTGCAATACACTGATGTAGTATTGATCTAATCTAAATAATAGAGTCTGCAAGGCCTATAAATAATTCTCGGAGCAAAAAAAATAGAAAAAATTAGGCATAGCACAAGGTGAGTGCAAATGAATAAAGTGTTTTATTATTTTAAAATGTGGAGACTTTATTTAATCGTGAATGAGACAGCAGAACGAAATGAAGACTGTAAAATTAACTAACATATACTTAGAATACAATTTCCTAATGAAAAATAGTAAGTTTTAACTCATATCAATAAAAATCTTGCACATAATCACATAAAAATAAGAAAGTTTTAAAATAATCAAATAAATCAAATCAAATAAGAATAAACAAATATAAATTAAAACGCACCTTTCGTAAGAAAATTTTGATCAAATAAAGCAAAAGATTAATAAAAACTTACGTTATACCAAAAATCAGTGGTAAAAGCTGAGCGCTTAACACTTCTAAGTCGTAGGAGATAATGGTGACTGCTTAGTACCAAAACAGTAGGAACGGGTAAAGGTACACGTCATCCCGGATGCGCAGATGGCCAAATAAACCCTTTTGCGCTTATGGACAGGCATTTCTGCGAAACTATACTCTGATTTTACGAATACCATATTTTCAGAATTCTTACGTAATGGAATACGAGGAAAAAATTAATAAATCGTTGAGGCACTTACGTAATACGAAAGCCTCTAAACATAAAATCAATTAATTTACCAATTAATTAATCAATTATTTATTAAAATTTTTATTTGTTGAGCTTTATTTCTAATCCTCCTAACTGGGTAATTATTATGTTCTCAAAAATTAATTAATGTAATTAAGATGGGTTATTTTGGGTAGATTAATTTCAAATCATTGCGCTTACCATAAGTTTTAAGAGATATTTAGCAATGTATAGATTAAGATCTAGAAAGTTTGCAAATAAATTGTCTCTAGTTCATTTTCTCGAGATAATGGGGTCAGAAATTCTGATATCCAACATTTCATTTAAACAGAAATTAAACGAAATGTCGAACTAAATTTTAACAAGGATTTAAAAATAAAATTTATAAAAGGAAAATTTAGTGGGATTACTGTAATTGGTGACGTGTATCAACCAATGAACGGATGTCCAACACCAGATTTCTTAGTGCTGATCTCAGATATGTCAGGGGCAGATTTAAAAAATCAATTTCATCGCGTTTTTTAATAAATTTCGTCGAAGAAAAAATAGAAAGAACTATAAAATATTCTTTTCAAAACCTTTTTAGTGGTCCACAAAATTAGCCTTACGAGATAAAAACCTGCTCTAAACCATTCATTGACCAATTGCTCACCAATGCATACTATCTGGGTCGCTAAAATATGAAGAATTTTGGTAATAATATTTGTTAAATTGACATCTTTGCAATAAAATTAATGAATTTAAATTCCAAAAATGTATTTACTGCAGCAGTGTTAGTGTGTATGCATATGACTGCAACATGAGAAATGAGAATACTGATTTATACACTTGTAAAAAAAGTTTCCAAACTTCATTTTCATGTGTAATTATAGACAATAGTTAAAAATTCTTTTTTTAATATTCTTTTTTTCTCATATTTAAGAAATAATATATATATTATTAACTGATTTTTAATTTTTTGAACCCCAAATATATAATCTGCTCTTTCCCTTCACTGTTCTAAAGCATTCGTTAATTCAAGTACGCAGAATCAACTAGATTATGCTTAGCAAACCGAGATCATAAATCATGAAGTTTTATCCAATATTTACACTAGTTTTTTCATTCGCAATCTCAACGGTTTTAAAATAAATTGATTTCCTGCCCATTCAATATACTAGCATGCGTACAAAAACTTGTAAGATTAATTACAAAATATTAGCGAACTATTAAATATTAGCAAATTCTTCTGATACCTTAGTACAGAAAAAATAGAATTGCTTAATTATGTAGATAAAAAAGTATACATTTACTGCATATAAAAATTACTTGCATTTAAAATCTATTGCCCTCTTGTAATATATCTAACAGCAAGATAAAATTTTTAAGAGAAACATTAAAACATAATACACACGCAAAGCACATTACTTTCCTATGATGTTAGCAACTAATTCAATGAAATCTGAATTCATTTTAATAAATCTATATTAATCAATATACTGAGTTACGAGTTTTGAGAGTAAACGAAATATGAAATGTAAACAACATTAAATATCACATTTCGTTCTCATTAGTGAAGATATGTTGACATTTATAATAAATAAAAAAATCATGATAATACTTTAATGTGCTATCATCTGTAAACATAGCACTTTAAACTGGAGTTTTGTAGTAATTAATAGTTGCTGCATAACCAGTATGATCTTTTAAAGTTTTATATTATCCTTCACAAAAGAACTAAACTCGACTGAAAGTGACACATGTAAGAAATTTTACGATTGCCTGTTATGATAAACAGTAGGGTAAACACAGCAAAAAATTTTATAACCATTGCTAACTTCTCTAACGCTGACTTTATTACATCACGATTAACAAATGTAAATACCTCACATGTAACGGTTACGAAAAAGTAGTCACCAAGCTCAGGATAAGTTGAAGAAAAAAACAGCTTAAATATGTAAAAATTATTACTTAATTTTTCCTTTCGTTTCATCAAACAATTTAATACCCAATTCATGTTTAAAGCACGATATAAATTATTCGTTATTTATGATGGTTAATAAAATTTATACCTGGTTCTTGCAATCGCTGTTATACTGGGCGTAGTAATAGCGTCTATTTTAGTGCCGTTCACCTAAGCGTTATATAAATACATATTGCTAACATTCGTCATGATTTCAGTTGACGTATCTGCTGTAAAAGCCTTATCCTGCTCGAAGATTGAAAAGTCAAAAATGTCAATCCAAGTGATAATATTTTATTATTTTAGAAAATTTTGTTATTTACTTATAACATTACCATATACTCTTATAAAAGAGTCGTGCCAAGGAGACGGAAAAGCGCTATTCACTTAAATACCCTGTAAAAGGACCTTAAATGAAACTCTAAACTAGCGTGTATATAGATAATACGATATCCTGATAACAATAAGGGATTTTAACACATAAACAGAAGTATAGAAATTAAAATCAAATAATGTAAAAGATTAAAAAAGGCTTACCTTTCCTGTTAAAAATGAAGTTCAGAGCTACGCACCTAACAAGTCTAGTTTAAGAGAGGTAATGGGGCCTGCGTAGCATCGAAAAGTCTGGAACAGTTAACGTTACACGTCATCCCGGATGCGCAGGAGACCAAATAGTGCCCTTTGCGATTATCCACATACATTTCTGAGTAACTATTTATTGATTTTACCTACGTCACATTTTCAGAATTCTTCCACAGTTGAATTCTAAGATACAATTTATAATTTCTCTGAGATACTTATAATTAATTAGTCTGATAAACCACAACAATATAAATGTTTCCAAATGTTCACAGCAATATATAATTTCGTAAGATTATAGTTAATTTATATAAAATTTGAGATACTTGATTATGATTTTAATTAAATTTTGCGTTGCTCTGTATGATGCCACGCTCAAATTTTATATGAAAGTCTACACATGCCCGACAAACCAAGTAAGGTTTAATTACACTTGAGAGTTTTTATATAAAAATTTTAAATTCTTATATTTCAAGAAACCTATCGGTATCTGCCTATCGGTACCAGAGCCTATGAATTCGAGTTTACTCCATTGTCATGTATGGTCTTTACGGTTCGAAATCATCTTTAAATAGTAACTTTAGGTCTAATTAGACCTAACTCTACGAAAATGTAGTATAGCTTTTCAGACAAAAAACAATACAGAAATTGGGGCTCTTGCTCAGATGGTGTTTTCTGAATCCTTAAATGGTAATATTACAATATTTGATTTCGCCTGTTTTTGTGACTAGTTCTATCGCAAAATTTGGCTATAGAACGCAAAGTTATTCCTCATTGGTTACAGTTTTGAGCCTTATACTACATTTTTTCTAGAACATTTTAGGCTCTCAGGGTAAATAAGAAACAAAGGTAAATACTAGATACAATAAATTGTGAATATATAAGGAAAGTCATGGTAACCGGCGTAAGTGACTGACCGGAACATTTGGTCATTTGGAAGCAGCCAATCCCAGATGAATATTCTTATGGCTTTGAAATATTTTGCAATTTTTCACTGAGCGAAAGTATTTTCTGATGAGTATCCAATAATTGGCGCAACTGAATTTAAACTTTGCATAAAATGATTTTGATAAAATCAAAGACTTCACGATATAATAGGAAATATTTAGTAAGCTTCGAAGTTTTGTACAGTAAAAACTATAAAGAAATTTTTAGAAACTTGTTGCGCCGCAGACATTTTCTGGAATTGCGAACTCATTTTTTTTCAACATAATAAAATTTGAAATTATCGAGAGTTTTGCTCAAGCAGTTTCGATATCCGTACCCATTAACGACCAAGATTCATTGGGTTCATCTAAAGCAAGTTTTTCTAAATACAACAAAATTTAGTTCAGAAAATTTATTACCAGATTTTAAATTTGAGGTCAAAATATTAGGCCGAAAGTCTTTTGATAAGGCATTGAAATTTACGAAACAAACAAATAAAAAATAGCTTTAAATATAAAATTTTGGAAGTAGAAGCAGTATATTATAATTATAATCTGGTTAACACGAGTCTTTATTGAAATGTGCTCAAATTAACGAAAGAAAACTCTTAAAAATTAAACGTCACAGAAAACAAAATAAGCGTTGAAAAATTCTTCCCCATATGAAAAAATATAACTGAGCAATAACTGCCACATATAACCGAGAAATACCACTTTAATTCATACAACCAACAACAATAAATTCCATTGTAATTTATCGCCCCAAATGTTAAATCACAGACTTTCTAACCGACATGAGACTATATTTATCAATATAGAAATGTTTATAATTATAGTATTATAACAACACAAACCAATTTTTTTTGCAATTCAAACAGCAGAATTCTAATTACAGCAAAAGCCTCTAATTTCAGGAAAAGTAAAAAAAAGGGAGTCTTGTTGATACAAATAAGAACACTAGTTTCCCAATAACACAGCCGAACGATGGCCGAATGGTTAGAGAGCTGATCTTCAGTACCGAATTTCATAAGTTCGAATCCCATTATGACATGGATGTTCGTAGCCGTTAAGAATCGACTTTAAGCAGTAGGTCCTGTTCTTCTTAACCCCTGTGCTGCAAAACAGTAGACCGTAGCGCTCCAAAACAAACCAATTTAAGATTTCCAAAGACGCACAGTTGGTACTTAACACCTCACGTTTCTTATGAACCTTTAAAAATAAAATACTACCTGATACTCAACATTGTACCCAATACACACCCATGTAATTATATATACATCAGGTTTGAAACATAAAATTAATAATTTAGAAGTTTAAAGGCAGAAAACGCAGCGCACTTTTTAATTCAGGAGTATGAATCACTAATAACTCAATATAAAAGCGCTTGATACGTAATAACTGAAAGAGAGTCTGTTTTTATAAGGTTGCTGATGAATCTACGTTAAGCGAAGGTCTTTCGTTAGCGTATGGACGATACCCTCTGGCCACCATGTTTAATGGTTGAATACTTATTTGTGATGAAGATATGAATAAAGATACACTCATGTCCATAAATTAAGGATAATTCAGAATCACACAGAAATTGAGCTCTAAAATAAAAATTTCACCTGTAGAATTATCACACACATCTTGAAGAAGAATATGCAAATTGCAGGAAAAGACCAGATGGCGCGGATAGTACGTCACAATGACGAGAGTGTATGAAAAGGGTATATAAGGAATGGTAGCAAAGAAGTAAAATTGTTCACAAGTGCTTTAAAAGCCTTTCAGTGCAATAACCGCATAGTTATGGCACAAAGGAAGCACTTGGATGATTTTTTTACGTGGTAGAATTATCGGACTACTGGAATGTGGACGTACCCAGCTGGAAGTATCCGAGGAACTTGGAATCGCCCAGAGTGTCATCTTCAGGCTTTGACAACGATTCAAACATGATGGTAATGTGAGTAGATGTTACAGCACAGGTCGCCCCCGAGTTACTACGCCGAATGATGACCGGTATTTGGCAGTTACTGCCAAAAGAAACAGACGGAGCACAGCATCAGACCTGTCTCGTCAGCTCTCTTCAGCTACCGGTACGACAGTTTGAAGGCAGACCGTGTACAGACGCTTAGGGAACATTGGTCTATATGCTCGTAGGCCTGTCAGATGTGTTCCCCTTACCGCAACTCACTGTCTCCTGCGATTATGCTGGGCTAGACAGCATGCATATTGGACACCGCAACAGTGGTCTTGTGTGACGTTTTCGGACGAGTCCAGGTTCAGTTTACATTCTGATTCTCACCGGACTTTCATATGGAGAGCGCCAGGTACCCATTACTACCAATAGAACACCATTGAACGATACCGTTACGGTGGTGCAGGATGGCTCGTTTGGGGAGGAATTATTCTTGGTTCCAGAATTGACCTGCATCTTCAGAGTGTAACGATGACAGGCCACATCTATCGGGACGTCATTCTGGAACAACATGTACGTTTGTTTCGGGGCGCCATGCGTCCTGAATTTCTGTATAGAGATGACAACGCCCGACCTCACCGTGCAAACATTGTAGACGAATGCCTTCAATCGGAGGATATCACCTGTATGGATTGGCCAGCATACTCACCGGATTTGAATCCAATAGAGCATGTGTGGGACATGCTTGGCCGACGAATTGCAGCCCGTCAACCCCCTCCCAACCGTCTATCGGAACTTCGGAGGGCATTGCTTGAAGAGTGGTGTAATTTTCCTCAAGATCAGATTGATAATCTGATACTCAGCATGCGTAGGCGTTGTAACGCTTGTATTGCATCGTCCGGGAGACATACTCCGTATTAACCATCATACTAACCATGTTATACTGTTTTCTGTAAATAGGTTCTTTTTTGAAATTTGCTCCAGGGAGTAAAAATCGCAATTTTTATTAATTATGTCAAACATATAGCATCTTTTTTGCTCTTTACCTTTTGTTTAATAAATAGACTTTACAAATAAGTCAAATTTGTTTTGCTTTTGTCTCTTCCATTGCCTGAACTTCATTATCCTTAATTTATGGACATGAGTGTATTATGAAGGACTATTCGGCTCTTTGACTAAATAGTTGACTGTACTTCACGTCATAAATGTAATTAATTTAAATTAGTTTTCATAATTCAGTAGAAAATTCCCTTTCTTCAATTACTTATGTTACATGAAACAAAACACAAATTCAAATTAACGTTTTGCTCATTCTTGTTTTGATATAAAATTGCTTTCTCAAATTCTGGTGACCTCAGTTTCCTTAGTCTCTGTGTAGTAAAAAAATAGACCCTATAGCTCCAAAGCAAAGCAAACCTAAACTCTGGTTTTAGAATTTCGAAACCCTCTCTGAAATCAAATCTCCAAAGATATAATTAATTTTGAGGTAAAAAAAAAATTTAAGCAAACTCCGATCAAAAAGTTATCAAGACTTACGAACTACGAAGACAACTAAGCATTCTCAACAAATATCATCTCATAGTTCTTAATATATAAACAAAGGTGATTTTTAAAGGGGAAACCCATAGGAAAAATTAAAAAAAAAATTGTTGTTGAGAATGAGACAAAAATCTTGAAATAAATATATAAGAATATCTCTATTAAATATGCATACTTTATTTTAAAATATAAAATTGTTTATATATATATACATATATATATATATATATATATATATATATATATATATCCCAAGTTGATTATATAATGGAAGTAGGCGTATAGTGAAGATTGAACAGCTTCGATCATCTTTTAAAAGTATATTTTGAAAATTATATTTTCACAAGAGAACTAATTTGTCTTGCTTTTACTTATTTTTTAGGTTTGATTTTATTTTTACACTTTTTTTTTGTTCTCACAGGTTCTAATAAAAACGAAATCCCAATAAAACAACATTTTAACTGGAAGAAACACCAAGAAATTTAGAAACAAATTTATTCTTGCTGTGAAATGATATAATTTAAACAAAAAATTTCTATATTTAAATAAAAAAATAAGCTCTGAATTTAATATAAAAATGACTAGACTAAACATGTAAATCTTATATATATTGGTTATATGTTGAACATTTTAAGAAAATTTTACATAGATCTGGACTTAAAATTGCCAGGCCAAACATGTAACATTTCCGGAATACTGCGAATAACAGCGTCACGAACGGGTAAAAGTTGGTTGAAAGTGGAGTGTATTACGACAGGGAGCAGATTTTGGTCCGAGTCTAGGTATTACCCATAAAATCTTCATACATTTTTTTAGACTAATATCACAAACACTTGAAAATTTCAGCATTTGTTCCCTATATCCATCTATTTTCCTGAAATTACTTTATCTAAATCTTATAGTTATAAGCAATTAAAATTATATTAAAATTATAACTTCATATATTTAACGTAGCAACATTTACGAGGGATCAAAGGGGACAGAGCTCTCTTAGTTAAGAAAAATTAAATACTATAAATGCAAATAATAATAATAATAATAATAATAATAATAATAATAATAGAAATTTTATTATTACATTTTCAGTAAAATTTATGTTAAGACTTATAACAGAAAAAACTGTTTTGTTTCTAAAAGTTATAAATTATTCAAGTCTAGAAAAAAAATATTTTTTTGAAGATTAGAAATTAACTCCCCTTAATTACATCTAATATTCACAAAAATATTTACAACATTTATACAATAACTTCAGCACACCTTAAATGAAAACTATTAATTTGTTTTGTTTCTAAAAGTTACAAATTATTTAAGCAGTTTAGAAAGTTTAAAAATAAAAAACTGTATTTTGAAGGTTAATAATTAACTCCCTTTAATTATTAATCTTCAAAAATTAATTCTTAATTAAATTTAATGTACTTTTGTATTTTAATATAGGCTTTATTATATACACAGATTTCAAACCCAGTGCATTTTAGGAACATCATTGATATAGGAGTCTATTGGCAACATTTTGTATGAGTAACTTTTTTGTAGCCTAGTCAAACATCCTTAATACCGTATAAATTACATAGGAATTTAGTTTTGTAAAACATAAATAAGAAGAGTCTTATAACAAGTAAGTCTAATAACGTAAATCAACAGTTATATTTATGCTTATTAAAAGTATTTTGATTCAGGATTCTTCACTCTTTCTTGTCGATCGAAAGTAAGGTGTATTATGATAGGGAGTGGAATTTTGTTTCGGAACTAGGAGTTACCAGTGAAGTCTAAAATTGCAACTTTATAAATTAATTATAGCAACATTTACGGTGAATGAAGAGGGACTGGCTGTGGCCCTGAGATTAAAAAAATTATATACTATAAATCTTAAATAAATTTTAAAAAAGAAAAAGCATTTACCTTTTAATGTCCTTAAGTATTTGCCTGAGTTTGTTCTATCTATTAAAGAATTAAAAACTTATTTTGAAATTAAAATTATAATTTTATATATTAAACAACATTTACGAATGTTCAAGAGGAACATAGCTCTTATTGTTAAAAAACTAAATACTCTAAATCAAAAATAAATACTTTTTAAAAAGTACTTTTTTAATACTTTCACTTCGAAAATTTGAAATAATTATTCGTATTAGAATTTTATATCGAGTCAATTTAGTGAATAAAAGTAATTAAAGTTAAAATTCTGCATATTTTTCCTAAAGTTTCAATATAATTTGTGACTCCTTTAAAAATAATTCAATATAATTTGTGACTCTTATAAAAGAAAATTTTTAATTTGTTTTGTTTCTAAAATTTATAAATTATTTCAACAGTTGAAAAAATGAAAAATGAAAAACGATTTTTTTGTCAAAGTAACGCACTAGAAATACATTAAAGTATCTGTCTACGTTCGGAGAACTTTTTTTTTAAACGTAGAAACTAGTTCATATTTTTACATTTTTAGATTTATTTTTTATATTATCATAGAGAATTGCACTTAAATTATTCCTGGAGAAGTTTTTTTTATAAAATTTCTAATAAATGAAGAAAATTTAGTAAAAAGATCGGGTTTTTTCAAAAGGTCTAAATTTTTAATAAATTAAATTATTTCAAGATTTTTTGATGCAACACATTTCTTATACATTGGACTAGTGAATCACCTAAAATCTTTGCTTAATTTACATTTGGTAAAAAAAAATTTTTGTCCTTCAAAATCATACACATTGAATTTTTAACGAATTTTCATTACCTTTATTTCTAACTATGAGTGTAACATCATTAAAAATTATCCAAATTTAAAGCTTTTATGTCATTTACTAGTAAATACTATCAAAAGCATTCATAATAATTTTCAACAAAATATTTTAAGAACTTTTTGAGAAATCGCATTTCAAGTTTCAACATCTTATTAAAAATACTGTTCTGAGAAAAACGCATTTGAAGTTTATGAAAGCAACTTTAACTATTAAAAAATTTAAATAGTTTAAAATTCCCCACACTTTCTTTCTTCAAAACTTTCTAATTGCGGAGTTGCTAATTATTAAAAATAATAGAAAAATGTTTAAACTAATCTTCATGAAAATTTAAAAAGTTTTGTATAAAAAAGCTCTTTAAAAGGCTTTAAATTCACAGCTTCCGGTTCCGAAAATCGCTATTTCCGTTTCGTTTTGACAGCTGTCACTGATGTTTAAATAGCTGTAACTTTTCTTTAACCCTCCGAGTGGAATACACAGTGTGAAAAAAGTCTCCAAAAATGTGCTAAAGTTTTATTGTGTCAGTTACCAAAGTGTTCTATGATTTTTTACTTCCTCCTTTGCCCCAACCTCGTTATTGTCCCTCAACTTCCGGTTATAAATAGATAAATAAATAGACATTATTGATTGTTAATTTTTAATACACTTAAAGCTCGTTAAGTCTCGAAGATCAGCGCATAAGAAATAATGTATTCTAAAAGTAAGAATAAAAATTTTTTTAAAGATAATTATTTATATTTTTTTACTAAAGTCATCCAAGCTATTTCAGTGGTGCAATTAGAGATATATCTGTTACCGCAAATGAAATACTTCGAAATAGAGATTGACAAAGCCACGAGAAGGTATCAGCGTCTTTGTTCCCCAGAGAGTAGGAGTGCTTCCCTCAATAAATGTCAGTCAAAGAGGGATGCAGTTAATAAACAATCGACCTAACCCTCCTACCTCAAACCTCCATGGGGGAAAGCACTGTCAGAAATGTACAATACATCTATTTTCGGAATGTTTTTGGAGGTCGAAAATTATCTGTGACAGCCTGCGGAATTGTACGTGCAAACCGCTTAGAGGGTTAAAATGCCGTAGAGACAAAAACAAAAACAGATTTAGAAGCCTAAAAGTTGAAACTTTACAAAAGAGAAAAAAATTATGATTTTTGGCAAAAAATGACGTTTTTAACGTAGACGGATACCTTAATATCCAAAAAACGTTTACAACAGCAACATTTATAATGACTTAAGCCTACCTTAACGTAATTTTACCCTGTTAGCAAATATTGCCTTTATTTTATGCTATTATAATTTACCTTATTTTTCTATTAGTGCAGCTATGCTATTCCCGAAAGCGATACTCGCCCGCTTACGACAACGACCTTCTACTTATGTCATAAGAAAGGGTTAGCTCAGACTGCACCATTGAAAATTGCCAAAAATAAAAGGTGTTCAGATGGAACCCCCTGTTCAGATGGAGCCCAGTTCAGATGGAACATCCCTGAAAGTGTAAAAAAAATTAAACTATTTAAACCCTTTCAATTTTTTATTTATTTTTTTCTCTCTTATTTTCAGATTATGTCTGTATAACTTCAAATGGCAGAAGTAGATAATAGTAGCAGAAGACCGAGCAATTACTAAATACTAAACATAACAATACACAGTCACGATATTAAATATGGAACAGGAATAGTATAATTAAAAGAAATTTGTTTGGTTTATACTGCTGCCATCTATTGACTGGAGTACAAGTTGTTCAGGATCTGGGAAGGAAAAACGAACGTCAGCGTATCACTAGCTGGGTGAACTTGAAATGAATTTTGCCGAGTAGTAGAAAATTACAGATATATAATGTAAAGAATACGTCTTTAAATATCTGTAATTTGGCACTAGTCCGCAAAGTTTAAATTTATGTTCACCCAGCTGTTGATTAGCCTACATTCGGATTTATTTCACATATGTTCAACAATTCGTACTCGCGTCGGTAGATGGCATCAGTATACGCCAAACAAATTCCTCTTCCGTGGTTAATATAGTGATTGTTTGGTCTTATTTTTATAATTTAGTAGTTACACTATCTCCTATTATTGTTATATACTTCTGCTATTTAAGGTTATACAGACTTTACCATAAAAATCTGAAAATAGCCGAGAAAAATTAAATAATAAATCGAAAGGTTTTAAATAATTTTATTTTTAATATTTTCAGGTCTGTTCCATCCAAAACCGGATAAACCAGATTTTTGTCGATTTTTAAGGTTACAATAAGCACAAACCCTTTGGCCTGACCTAAGCAGAAGATCGGTGTTATGAAGAGAGTATATCCGTCGGGAATGACAAATGTTATAATAGTAAAATAAGGTTAAATGGAAAAATATAATAACTGCAATTAGTGATAACAAAAGGGTTAAAATACGTTAAGATATACTTAAATTATTATAAATGTTGCTGTTGTAAGCGTTTTTGGGAATATTAAATGTATTTAAGGGGAGTCAATTTTGAATCTCAAAAAATTCGTTTCTCAATTTTCGTTTGTTCAGACTGTTTAAATAATAAATTTTAGAAACAAAACAGATTAAAGTTTTTCTTTTATAAGATATAAAGAAGTCAAAAATTACAATGAAAATTTAGCTAAAATATAAAGAATGTTAATTTTAATTAGTTTTTATTCATCATAATGGCTCTAAATTAAAAAAAAATCTAATGCAATATTATTTCAAACGTTCAAAGCAAAAACAGCTTAGTATTTTTTTTAATTTTAGGGTATTAAGAGTATTTAATTTTTTAACCAAGGGGGACAAGGCCCCTCCCGATCCCTCGTAAATGCTGTTACAATTAATATATAAAATTTAAATTTTAATCTCAAAATAAATTTTTAATTCTTTAATAGATAAAATAATCTCATGCAAATACTGAAGTACATTAAAAGGTAAGTACTTTTACGCTTTTAAATTTTATTTAAGACATAGTATTTAATTTTGTTTAACACTCTACTTTTGATCAACGCGAAAAGGTGAAAAAAAAAACAAAAAAAAAAAACTTTAAAAAAATAAATACACATTATTATTATAGTACGTTTTACAAAATTAATCCCATATGTAATTTATAAGATATTAACGATGTTTGACTAGGCTACAAAAAGTTACTCATACAAAATGTCCCCAGTCGACTCCTAAATCATTGCAATTCCTTAAATGCATTTTGTTTAAAACTATATATAAAATAAAGCCTATTTTATACCTATACTATATAAATACAAAACATAGCAATGGAGAATTTTTAATTTTTGAAGAATCAACCAATTAAATTTGCAAAATGAATTTAATATTTCTTACAATACATTTTAGCAGAGTACAAATTGAAATAAAATAAACACATTTTAAAATTGTAACCCACCTTTTTTTTAAATTTTCAAATCACGTGTTCTGTTACATTTTTAACGGGAAATTGATTTCAATTCACTACAGCTTTAGAGAAAATTTCAAGAGGATTTTAGTGTCAGTATTCTCACCTAAATTATGATTTTATTGAAAAAGTAAAATATTAACTTCATAGTAGCTAGTCAATAGATAATTCAAAATATTTCTAATTTCTTTTAATAAGTCGTTAAAACATTTTTAAGCCATTTGATAGCATCTAAAACGTGTATTTAGACTATATATTTTTAACTATATATTCTCGATTCATTTCATCCTCTCAATTTTATTCCGAAATATTTTTTAAGCTGGAAATAAGTTGTGAACTAAAAACTAAACTTCTCAGCGAAACAGTTCCTAAGGGATCAGGGCCTACAGTGCCAATCTCCGCTTCCGAGACCAAGGGATCTGGGGGCCCGAAGCATATGCTCCGGGTAGGTGGTCAACCTTACGCGGAATCCCCAGTATGTAGTTCTCCAGCTTGCTTGATCCTCAATTTGTCTACCCACTGAAGGAGTGAAAGGCTGAGTCAACAACGCCCACTCCGGGGATCGAATCTCGGACATCTGTCTTGGGAGCAGCACGAAGCCACTTGGTTTCCAACTTGTGAACTATTTTATCCATTATTTAGACGCTAATCTTACTCTATTCTTAAAAGCGTATACTCGGGCCATCACCAGTGTATGCCGACAATCACAGATATGGTCTGGTAGACGTCGAAACTTTTCGCCAGTCTTAAGTAAAGTATAGTGGGGAATGAATAGTGCAGTAAATCGGTGATATATCTCTCTCTTGTTCTCTTTTTTAAAGTTAAAAGTTTTAATTATTGCTGAAGGAGAAGCCAAAGTAGGATAAGATGCTTTCTGAAGAGGTATCTGCTAAAACTAAGTGCAACAAACCATTGGATTGCAGACGTTCAAAGAGTTTTCACGTTTTAAAAAATTATGATAAAGAATAGTTATTTGAATCTTTAAAACAAAGAGAAATGACTATACACACTATTATATTACCAACCAGAAATTGTTCAGTATACCGTTTGAAACTCACAAATGAATAGGCCATGAAGGAAGAAAACGAATGCTTAAAGATTTTCACGTTAAGTACAAAATTATTATACACTAAGTTACAACATTCTATTTAAAGTTATGTAACAAATGCCAAATGAGACATATGAGACCTAAGACAGATATTGTAATGAAAGTAAAAGTCAATTTTGAATTTAAATTAAAAATGTCAAGCTGATGGGATAGACCTTCAAGTCAGACAGGCATGGCGAATGTAAGTTCATAATGGTGTACCAAGATCATTTAATTAAATTTACAGAGCAAAGATCTTTAAAAAGTAAGACAACTGAAGGGGAAGAGTATCAACTTTATCTTATATAATTAACATTTCGTGCTCTAACTATGTTGCATCCAATAATAATCTATATAATATGTATGGGATGTTTAAGTATATATGAATGTATATGTATATACATATACACAAATATACATATATATACATACATATATAAATATATATGTGAGTGTTTAAGTATATAAGAGTATATATGTATATACATATATATGAATATACATACATAATTATATATATATATATATATATATATATATATATATATATATATATATATATATATAGAGAGAGAGAGAGAGAGAGAGAGAGAGAGAGAGAGTGCTGAATGAAGTCCTTGACTTTAGTTTTTCTGAACAACTGTTGGTTTTAAACATATACTTTAAACAATGTTACAAATAAATTAAGCATTCTTTCAAATGTAGTTTTTAATGTAAAAATACAAATTTGTAAAAATATTAAAATCTAATTTTTACACGTTTCCTATCATTATATTTAGTAAAAATTGAAACTCCTCGAAAGAGCTGAAACTTAAAATGTGTCACTTCATTGTGACACAAATTAGCTCAGATATTTAATTTCTTGCGCTTTAAGCTTACGATTTTTTCCTTCTATAGGAGGCGGGTTAAAAGATTAATTTCAGTGATTCAAAGTTGATAAGAGATTGCTAAGTCCCTTTTACTATGAAAGGGAAGGAATGTTCCCTCATTATCCGCGGAAGGTATGCATAGTAATGTGCATGTATTCTGTATTTTATTGTAAAATCAGATCTTGATTCCATCTCCGTTTGGGAACAAAAAGGACGTTGGAACCTCATTTCAATCTAGAATTTCTATAATTAATCTTTTTAACTCCCTCCCCCCCCCCCCAAAGCTGGAAAAAATTAATTTACGCAATTTTTTATTAGAAAATCTTGATTAGTTTGCGTCTCAGTGAAGTAGAACTTTTTGTGTTACTATTAAATGGACGAGTTTTAATATTTATTAAATAAAATGATAGAGAATGGGAGACCATATAAAATTGTAGACTTAAAATTTTTGCAAAACTGAATTTTTAAATTGAAATAATCATAAAATGTAAGCCTATCCTATTTTAAATTGTAATTGAATTGAAAATAATTGTGTATTTGAAAATATCTGTGTCATTATTGTAATTGAAAGTATACTTGTACGTCCAACGGTAGCGGCGATGGCCGATTGGTTAGGGTGCTGACCTTCGGTACCGGAGTTCGTGGGTTCGAATCCCACTGTGGCATGGATGTTCGTAGCCGTTCGGAATCGGCTTTAAGCTGTAGGTCCCGGTCTCATTAGCCCTCGTGTTGCAAAAAGTAGACTGTAGCACTCCAAACCAACGGTAGCGGAGAAAAATGCTGGATAAAGACTTTACTATTTAATCTCTCATCCAGTATCAGTATCCACAAAAATTATAAAACAATAGGATTGTTTCTGAAAAACGTGATGTACACAATAAACATACCTTGGTACTGTACAATCCTTACAGGAAAAGGAACTAAATAGAGCAACATTGCTAATGAAAGATGCGCCAAACAATATAATAGTTAGAGAAACTAACCACTAGTACTGTCAGTGGTTTGGAAAACTACAACAGATGAGTTAAATTACGAGAAACAACATCAATGGGCCAAATAAAACATAAGTATAATACTATATCGCCATTAAAAAATCCAATCATTAAATAAGTTACATTAATTAATTACATTATTTAAAACTATTATAATAATATTATTATTCATTTTAATATACATTACATATATAACAATTATGTTCATTATGAAATTATTAATTAATTATTCGTAAATCTAAAAATACCAATCATATGTGCGATGATACCAACCGGGTAATTATTGCTATAGAGATAAACATATGCATTTAAAAATGCACATAAATTTTAAGCATATGAATTCATGTCTTTATACTATACATATTTAAAAACATAATTTTTTTAAAAACTTAAAATATGTCTTTTAGGGCTATAGTAAATGTTGTAATGTTGTATATATACAGGGTTGTTCAACCTTCTCCATATCATGGACCGATAAACTGAAAAAAATTTCGATAAAATTTTAGTGTAACATAAAAGGTGTTACGACTAATGTATTTTTACCAAATTATAATACAATAGAATCTTTTAATATATTATTATTTTTTAAAAAATAATGAGAGTGTGGCATGCAGAAATTTTAATTCTCCTTTTCACATAAATTTAAATTTTAAAAAATACTGAATATTAGCAAACCATAGGTATTCATATTATTTACTTGGAGATTTTTGAAATTTTTTTCTTTTATTTTAATGAACTCTTAAGCAGGAAAAATTGTATTGTTTTAGGGTAATTCTATACCAAATCAACACAAGGTTTCTACCTGACCCCCTCCAATTTTGATTAAATTTGGTATAGTAAGTGACTTCATAGTAATAAAGAAAATCCCCAAATCTTATGTTCAAATAATAATTGGTTTGGGAATTATAAGGCTTTAAAGTTGCCAGATTTGTCTAAAAAATACACTATTAGCATACCTTTAAATTACACTTGCTACTCACCTAATTAAGCTAGAGATATGTGCAAGGTGTTATTTTAAACCTTTTTTAATGGGCTTTCATATGATATACAACATATGATGACTTGAAAATTTTTTTAAAAATTTAAATTTAAATTAAAGTTTAAAATTTAAATTTCTCAAAAAGCCAAGTTTTTAAAATTTTGAAAAAAATCTCAAAAATTGTTCATATTATTGTTAATTAATCCTCAAAGTTTCATGTGGGGATCATAATGGGATCCCAAGCTACAAAAGTTTTTTTTTTTTGATATATTTACTATTGGACTAACGAAAATGGGAACATGCATTCATTATTTTTAATCTAACTCAGCTGTATAGGATGGCATTAATGTGTACACACTACCTTATCAACATATACTCTAGTAAATAGTACATTTAACATTTGTGAAATTTTTAGAATGAAGAAAAACCATTAAAGTGCATTACTTTTGATGGATTGTGCTACTTATTTAGTTGAAACTGGTAGAAAGCTTTATGTGTTTTGAGAATTTCTACTTCAGAAAGAATATACATTGGTCCTGTTGGAGTTACAGGATTCACCTTACACATAACATCTGAAATTGGAATCCATAGTACTTCTGGCTTATATAGATATAAGAAAGATGGTGATGGTCCAGATGAGTGAAGGAATGTCACTTTTACATCTTCAGAGTTTTTCTCTTCTTTCTCTTAACATAAATGTAAGCCACCAGTTGCAATTATAAACAGCAGTAATATAGCCTTTTATATCAGCAAATAGAAGCTTTTATTGTGATGCTATCGCAGTTTGCAACAATAAATCTTGTGAAAAGGAAAATGTCTTCTTAAAGACTTCTGTTTTTGATTCTGTGGCTATAAAAGCATGATATATTTATAGCTCATGATATAAAGATAATAATGATTATATCTCATGAAAATGTTTTTGCAATTCCGAGTCCCAGGAATTGCAAAAGCATTTTTAAATCGGTCATCTAGAAATATAGCTGTAGAAGCATGTTCTTCTTGGGTTGAAAAACAAAATGTATTCCGGTGATGTTTTCCTGTGCCCAGTTAAAAAGTTGTTGTGGTGTAAGTATTTGATTTTTATATGGTCGTAGTAGGCTTGCTGAAGCCACTAACTCTTGAGTGTACCTCCTACCCCATCACAAGGTCCTTTACCATAAGCAGTTGCCCAAAAATGCCATTCTGCCTCAATGCCAAAATCTTCCTTATGTAAGCATAGATTGGCAAAGTTTTTCTTATTTGTATATTGTGCAGATGATCCATCTGAGAAATAAAATATTTTCCTTGCACTTTTTTAAAATTCTGTCTTAAAAAAGTAATAAGCTTCTTTTGAAAACAGTAAACTGCTACTGTATTGTGCTCCAAACAGTCTTAAATTACAATGTATGTAAAGTGGTCAATTCCAAACTTTCCTTTGTAATATACAACAAATGGGTGAGTTGTAGATTGAACATTAGTCCAGTGGCAGCTCTGGGCCTCATCCTGTATAACAAATAAGTAATTTTCAGCAAAATCAAGAAGACCTACAAACTCTGAATTCTTTAAATTTTCTTTTATATTGTTTATAAATGAATTTTGTTGTTTCACCACAAAGTCATGATAAACTAATACAGACAATTTCTCACAAAATAAAACAATAAATTCTGATGCTGACTTTTGCATTGTTTCTAAAGAGCTCCTATCAACAGAAATCCACTGATTGAAAATGACCTTTACCACCATATTTTCATCGAATGTTTCATCAAGTATGGTTTTTAATTCTGTAGTCCCAGAACATGATGTACACTCTCCCATATGGCAGCTGACTGATGCTGGATTACAAATCATCATAGCAAGGCAGTCCTTGTATGTGTTAATTTTTCCATGTGTTAATGGAAGCTAATTTGGGTATTTTGGGTAATTTGGGATTATAATGGGATCCCAAGCTATAAAAAGCTTGGGATCCCATTATAATCCCAATGTACTATGTCACAATGTATGAAGCCAGATGTACTATGGATTCCAATTTAAGATGTTATGTGTAAGGTGAATCCTTTAACTCCAACAGGACCAATGTATATTTTTTCTGAAGTAGAAATTCTCAAAACACATAAAGTTTTCTACCAGGTTCAACTAAATAAGTAGCCTAATCCATCAAAAGTAATGCACTTTAATGATTTTTCTTCATTCTAAAATCTTCACAAATTTTAAATGTACTATTTACTAGAGTATATGTTGATAAGGTAATGTGTAAACATTAATGCCATCCTATACAGCTGAGTTAGATTAAAAGTAATGAATGCATGTTCTCATTTTCGTTAGTCCAATAGTAAATATATCCAACAAAAAACTTTTGTAGCTTGGGATCCCATTATGATCCCAACATGAAACTTTGAGGATTAATTAACAATAATATGAGCAATTTTTGAGATTTTTTTCAAAATTTAAAAACTTGGCTTTTTGAGAAATTTAATTTTTAAATTTAAATTTAAATTTAAATTTTTTAAAAAAATTTCAAGTCACCATGTGTTGTATATCATATGAAAGCCCATTAAAAAAGGTTTAAAATAACACCTTGCATATATCTCTAGCTTAATTAGGTGAGTAGCAAGTGTAATTTAA
>CM063502.1:63305472-63310472 GCA_032207245.1 Pardosa pseudoannulata | reverse complement strand
GTTCAGGATCTGTGCAGGAAATACGAACGTGAGCTAATCACTAGCTGGGTAAACTTGAAACTAATTTTGCCGACCAGTACAAAATTGCAGAAATATAATGTGAGGTATACGACGTTAAATATCTTACTCACGTGGAAACTTAAAGCAAAACAATTTAATTTCCATACCCTATCCAATATTTAAAAAAAGATAATGTGTGATACATAAACGATTTTATTAAACCTAAAGGGAAATAATGAAATTTAAGTTTAAAAATGATAATTTATTTTACTTGTGGGAGATATTATGTGTTTTTACAAATTTCTATAAAGAAGAATCATGTTTTTTATCATTCATTTAAAATAATACCAAGGCCGCTTTTAATAGTTTTGTCACCCCGAACCTAGATGTTAAATGCCTTCCAATCCAGACTAATTTGCAAAACTTTATAAATATAAAAAGATACTCATTTTAACGTTAATTCTTTTATATTTATTTTCTCTTTTTTATGGCTATTTCATGTTATTTTATTGGAGAGTACTTATTGAATTTAATTTCTGTTAAGTAATCAAGCTCAACTAAATTTTAATAATAATTATGTTGTAAAGAGCCTTTAAAAATTGATTAAAACTGTTCTTCTTGTTTTGGAAATGGCATATGTGTTTTGAAATCCCCTGTAATTTTTATAATTATTTAGTCGCTTAACTTTTAACAAGGAATTTATCTACTTATGTGAAAATATGTAAAGGTGCTATTATAAAACTGATCAATTAAAAATGATTATTGTTATAATATTAATTGAGCATAGTAATTTCTAAAACTTTCTATTTCTCTATTAACCTCAAAGTTTTATTATATATTAGTTGCATTTTAATGTAACAAATTTTACTAGTGTAACAATTTTTTAAGTTTTAATTTTTTTAACTTCATAGACAACGCAATCTGCATTAACATTTTGTTACGTTAAATTTTGGAATATTTTCCTAATTCACTTCCTTACTGTCTGGGGTTTAAGAACGATACCGTAAAATGAAAATCGTTAAGTAATTCTGGTCCAACTACAGGAAGAACTTTGTCTGAACACAAACTTTAAAAGCTATCAGACAAATTATTAATTTACTTAAAAATGTTAATTATTTCAACCCGTTATTGAAAGTAAAATATAGGAAATGATGCTAAAACAGAGTAACCAAGAAAAATTTAGGATTAATGGAATCAGATTGGTGTCGAAAGTTTTGATAAAAAATTACACAACTGAATTCATAAGAAAATAATAAAAACAATTAGAATTGATAAAATAAAATAAGACAAATATTTATGACAAAACATTTTTCATCTCACTGATTTTCTTTAAATCATGGTGCCAAAGAAATTTAAGAGTACAGAATTTCACATGACAAATTATTATATTTATACATTATTTGTTCTAAACGTTTTCTCCAATTTATCTTTCGAGATGAAAAATTAACTTTTTGCCTTAATTTAGCTACTATGGCCTGATTATTACACACATAACACACAAGGTCCATAAAGCATCTGTCGACTTCCGAAATGTCGATATTTCGACATAGATACTATATCGCCGTCCTTTTGACGTCCAGAAATGGATGTCGTGTGGACTATGATCCATATAACGTCACCTCAACTGCCATCAAAACACAGAAAGCCACGCAACGTCGTCGGGATAGCTAAAGTTTTGTAGTCCCTTAACGAACGTTATGGTGATGTCTAAAAGTCGACAGTTTAAGTTTTCTTTCACGGACATTGTATACTGGCCAATATGTGTCAATTTTTATTTTAAGCTAAATCTCATTTCTATTTTTTATATCTTCGAAAAGAGTTTAATCTTTTTTTTACGATTTTATAAAGTAATGCTTAACTATTTAAGAATAATAAAACTACTACTTAATATTAAAACAATAAGGGTTAAAGAAGCTTTTTGTACACATCTTATTTATTAGATACTTCCTTCCACATGTTTATTAGTAAAATTATTACTTTTAGAGAACTATTTTAAATGTTATGAAAATATTGTATCCCAAAAGATTGAAATTATCCTTGATATATAATAAAATTTTTTCTATTTAACTATTTTATATGCTTTTTTTTGGGGGGAGGGGCTAAATTCTTTTTGACTAACAATATAATCAGAAGTATTCAGCTCTTTCCATCAGTAAAATTTACACTGCAAGCTTCTTATTTTATTGAAGTATCCAAATTTTTATTATTTTGGGGTTGTGGGTTAGGTACCAAAAATAGGGAAGGTCTTTTTTTATCGTTCAGAATGGGCTTTTACTGTCGAATTTGTATCTGAAATAATAATAGAATTTATCCTATTTAACTATCCTATCAAACCACCTATGATTTTATTAGAAAATTTATTTTACATTTATATACATTTTAGTTCTATTAATAAAAATAATTTACAGTTTTTAAATAAACATATAAACATTATCATTACCTATATTTTAAAAATTGAAAATTTTAGTAATTCCTTAACCCTTTTTTTATTTTATCTATATTTTTATACATGTGTATTATAGTGATTCAGTGGCAGAAAAAACTTCACATATTTAATATCTCTGCTGTATAGTTCTCTTGCTATAGTGGCATGCTATAATTCCAGAAACAGGGTAAAAAAAGGAAAAATATCCCAACTATAATATTTTCTCGTAAAAAAATACATTCTCTTTTCTAATTACATATTGTATTTGATATTTATTTTATATTTCACACTCTTTAAAGGAAAAGTGACTTTCAAATCAATTTTATAAATATCCAACTTTTAACAATTTTATTTTTTGGAGTATGAAATATATTAAAAAAAAACCACTTTTCGATTTAAATGCACAACATTTTCATAAACCTTGAATAGTCGAAGAACATCCATTAAAAATGTTCTATGGATACTATTATACAGAAAAAGAAAATACTAGATGTAAATTTTTTTTTACGTTAGATACAACTTATGTAAGAGTGTTTTTAATTGTAGAATATTAGAAATTTTTATCATGTTTCGAATGTATGATTCCCTGTTTCTATTTTTATTTTTGCAGAAAAATCCCATCATCATATTAATTAATTTATTTTGTGATATTTATACCACCAGTTAAAAAAAGAAACAATGAATTTAATTTACTATTTCATGCTTAAAATTTATAACGTGAACATCACTATTTTAACCAAGAAATCTATTTTTTAACAACACATATTATGTAGGGATAAAACTGTATTGTAATACAGGTTGTACAGAATAGTAGTTTTAAGTCTTTATAAAAAAAATCCTTTTAACTTATCTTTAAAAAGAAAAAACAAATCCCAATTTTAATTTTATATTAGATTACTTCTTAAGTTATTTTACTTATGTACTTTTAAACAGATACAGGGATATTTATAACCAAGAACAAGTTCTAAGCGCTTATATGAACACTAGGTAATCAGTTCTTGATTTTAAACACTTAATTGCATCATGCCCCTATTATTATATAAATAATAATAAAATTTAGTATTATATAAATAATAATACTAAATAAATTTTAGTTGAAATATTTTGTTAATTTAATATCAAATTGTAACTAGTAATTTTAAAAATGTCAGATAAAATAATTATTATTTAGAGATGCTTAAAATTTCAGAGTCAGATAAAAAAAAATATGTATACACCATATACATTTATGTGTAAATATTATTTTTAGATGTTTTTGAAGTTTAAATACAAATATATTACCTCCTAGAGGATACTGCCTCTAACATCTACCAACAACATCCCAGAAGGTAGTACTACTATATTTCCCTAAAATTATTACTTAAAATTAAATTAATTATTTTAATGTGTAGATATTGTGATAAAATGGACTGTTACATTTTGTTTATAGTTTCTTTATTTTCAAGTTTACGAGTGTAAAAGATTTTGACACTGCATATTTTACTTTACATATCTCATAATACGGGGTATTTTATACATACGAACAGAGATTTCTTTACATAAACACAATTTTTTTAAACTGTAAATCATTGAAAAAGTTAATATTGATGGTTCTCTATTTGAATAATATGTTTGTGCCTTCATGATTATTTATAACACTGGATTTGCAAATCTTCTATTTAATACTAAAACATTAGTGATTGGTTTGGTTTTGGTTTTGTTTTGGAGTGCTACGGTCTACTTTTTGCAACACGAGGGCTAATGAGACCGGGACCTACAGCTTAAAGCCGATTCCGAACGGCTACGAACATCCATGCCACAGTGGGATTCGAACCCACAAACTCCGGTACCGAAGGCCAGCACCCTAACCAATCCATTAGTGATTGCAAATCTTTTAATGTGTTTGATTTATTACAGGATTTTGTTCAAATTATTGCATTTCCAAAACTATGTATATGTAGTGAAATTATATTTCATGGCAAAAATGTTTTCTTTAAAATAGATTTTTACCCTATATAACTGTTTCAAATGCATTTGTTGAGTGATCATATATGAGTAAAATTTGGGTTACAAACATTTATAGAGTAATGTCAGTGAGTAGAGTTTGGGGAGATACAAAATTCGGATATATATTCTTAAAAATACCTTTTTGCACATTAGGGTTGTACTTTTTACTAATCTTTCTGTTGAAATATATTTTAAGTTTGATATAAATTATTACTAATAACGTTGTAGGATCTTGCTAACCTTAAAACCTCATATTTTGTTTTTGATCATTGTATTGAGGCTATTAGCATATGTTGTTCAAATGCTTTTTTTCTATATTCCATTTATTACTATGCAAAACCTTCTAAAGGTTATTAAAGATTAGTAAACTTCAGAAGATCAGAACAATGTAAAAAATTAAATAAATTTATAATTTCTATATTTTATTATTTTTATGTATGTGGGGAGTAAAAAGCGGGTATGGTTAAATGAAGTACATTACTATTATTTCTTTCCCTTCTGTTAATTAAAAGTAAATTTTTCTTACAGTACATTTTATAGTATAACAAATATAAAGTAATTATTTTTTGAGCTAAGTTGACACATTTTA
>CM063502.1:63275472-63302972 GCA_032207245.1 Pardosa pseudoannulata | reverse complement strand
ATTTACGGTCCTGAGGTACGTTAAGGCCTCCGCCGGTATACATCGTGTAGGAAACAGCATCGGCATTAGTCGCATGCAAGATGCTACGCAGTTCGGAGCTCTCTGATTTCGAGAGAGGTATAATTATCGGGTATCACAAATGTGGCCCATCCTGAAGGGACATATCTAGCGATCTGAAGTACCCAAAATTGATAGTGGCCTATGTGATTAAGAAGTAGAAGGTGAGCGGTGATTGTCGGAATGTGCCCCGAGTCGGCAAACCAACGAAACTGGCAGATAGAGACCGACGAGTGCTGTCAAGAGAAATTCGGAAGAACCGCACCCAACCGATAGCCCTCATCCGCGAGGAATTTCAACAGGCATCCGGGAGTATTGTTTCAATGAATACCATCAGTAAGGAAGAACATCTGCTTGGTTTTCATGGTCGTGCTGCTGCCCATAAGCCTTTGATCACAAAGTCTAACCGCGCTGCTTGGTTAATGTGGTGCAAAGCACATCGAAATTGTACCGTAGATCAGTGGAAACGGGTTCTTTGGAGTGACGAATCAAGGTTCACCCTTTACCGTTTGGATGGGAGGGTCTGGGTCTGGCGTCTGCATGGAGAACGTCTCCTGCCAGAATGTATTGTGCCAACAGTCCAGTTCGGCGGAAGTGGAATTATGGTCCGGGGGTGTTTCTCCTGATATGGACTGAGACCCTTGGTCCCCATTCATGGTAAGCTCAACGCCGATGCCTACTGCACTATTTTGGATGACAATGTGCTTCCTACGTTGTGGCAGTTTTACGGGTTGGACCCCTATTACTTTCAGGACGACAATGCCAGTTGAGTTGTCATGTTTCGAGGTTAACCAAGGCTTGGTATGGTGCCAATGGAGTTCATCGAATGGACTGGCCTGCCCAGAGCCCAGACCTGACCCTATCGAGAACTTTTGGGACTAGTTGGATCGTCGAATTAAGGGATGTGCTACCCGTCCAAAATCGGTGAAGGAACTTGTATGTCTACTCCAAGCCGAATGGAAGACAATACCACTAGCTGTAATACAAAGACTTGTGGAAAGTATGCCCCGGAGGGTTCACGCTGTAATTGTCTCTCGTGGAGATTTTACCAACTATTCATTTTGAATAAAGTTAGTTTTTCTTTTCTATGACAGGTGTCCAAATACTTATTGGTAGGCAAAGTATTAGTAAGAAAAGGGTGCGAAATCTTATCTTGCATGCAGGTGGCTAAAATCCTAAAACCGACCATGTGTGCATATATATGTATATTTGGGTGTTTGTGTGTGTTTAAATAGAGTATGTGCAAATATGCATATACATGATATTATTGTTTTTCTTCGTTTAGATGAGATGAACCAGCAAGAAAATAACAGAGGAGAATATGAAGAAACATTTAACAAGACATTAAATTAAGATAAATTATAATTAATAAATTTGACTATTTTAGTTTTTATCTTCAATTCTTGTTAATTACATACACAAAAAGGTCATTTATATAATTTTCATAAATATTTACAAAAAATATTGAATATGATTAAATATATATTTATACATTTATAATAGTATAGATACTACATAGAATAAATTTAAATAAACTTAAAAAATGTGGAATAATAAAAATTATTATTGAAAAAGACTATTTATGACTTTAAAATGAAAGTTTTAAACAAATTCAAGTCGAGAAAACTGATTAGTTTTTAATTGATTTATTTAATTATTATTTTCATCTCTTAACTTTAAACAATTATGTTTTGTAAATTGATCATCGTTAATGATGTAATTTAATGATTCCTAAAAGAAAATTAATTTAAAAAATTAATAGAATCTTGTAAATGTAGAAAATGATGCATGCACTTAATAATTTGTAATTTTTTAACATTTAAAAACTTTTATAGTAATCTACCCTTTTTCTTCTCACCTCTTACGCCAACATCACTTTTCTTTCTATTTATTCATTTTATTATTTATTTTTTGGCGGGGGGAAGGGCTAAACTGCTTATGAGATTGAGTATAGTATCACAAAATTCAAATAATCATTCGAGAACAATATTTTTGATGTTAAAATTTGGTTCCTTACAAAAGTTGCAATTAAAAAATAAAATATGATGTAAATGAAATAATTTAAGACGTTTTTACGACATGACTCCACTGTATATTAAATATGATAATGGATGATGCAGATATGTGGATTTAAATAGGCATAATTTGTAAAATATCCCAGTTAAAAATCCCTTAAAGAGTCATACTACTTTTAAATCAACAAAAAATTGAATTTTTTATAAAAAATATGCGCTAAAAGAAATTCAGTTTTGAACAATTTAAAACAATCTAATTAAAAGAATTTTGATATTGAGAGGAATTATGAATAAAAAAGTGTCACCTGTTTACTGTAAACAAATTTAAACTTACCAAACTTTAGCCCGATTTTTTCTCATGCAAGGCGCATGTTATCTCAAAAAGTTTATAATATTTTTTCATAAAATTTCTACGCGGCGTATACAATATAATTCCTTATCCGACTGAACCCAAAATTTTTTGTATATTTCCTAAAATATGACTTTTTTTTTTTTTTTTTTTTTTTTTGCAAAGATAAATTTTTAATTTTTAATGAAAAAATTTACTTTTTAAAAAAATTTTAAAAAATATACATGAATTTTAAATATACACAAATTTAGATTCTAAGTTATTTTGAGATATTCTAGTATGTTTTAAAACAATAAGTTTTTATAAAACTTAATTACATTTTTAGTTATCATACGAGTTAGCCTTGATATCATTTTTGTTAACAACAAAATGTTTCTTATATATTTTCTTATATGTTTCAAAAATTAATGCGATATGTATGAAAAGATAATAATTTGTTTTAACTATGTTAAAAAATGTATTTTTGTAAAGCTGGTAGTTTTCAAGGTATGAAAAATCGAAAATGATAACTTTTTTTTTTACATTTTTAAAAAAAATTTTAAGAGTTGTATGATTCCTTAAAAATAAAATAAGAAATAGTTAAAATTTAGTATATTATTTTGGGTGGTAAGGGAAAAGTTTTAGCTTTACCTACACGATTTGTTGATAGAATTCGAACTTTTATTGTATGATAAAAATTAATCAAATAATAAATTAATATCATTTGTAGTTTTGAACACGCGTTTCATGGCTATATAATTTTTATAAATTATTATCTATAAATTTATCCTCTACGGCTGATTGTGAATATAATAAGTGATATAAAAAGAAAAAACACGTTAAAGATGTCTTTAAAATAAAATAAATAAAACTAATTTAAAGTTTAAAAAAATTGTTTCGAGAGGTTTTCACAAAATGGTGTCACACAGACACACACATACACACATAGAGAGAGAGAGATGGATATTTTTTTACCCCGATTATTTAAATTATAAAAAAAGTTTAATTTTAATGTTCATTTTAATGGTATTCCCTCCTTTTTTCTTTTTTTTAACAATTGCAATGAACGCTTGGATATAATCTATTGTTTAGCAACAATGCCGTGAAATATCGTCTCATAAAAGTTTAAACTTTTTAACACAACAAATACGGAAGAAGTAGACATTTTTTATTTATTTTTTTAATTTTAAGTTAGTAGTCAGTAAGTAAAATTTTACGCTTTAGTCGTATATAGACATTTTTAAAGTATTATTTAATTTGAACTAGTTACTAGAAAATCCGAAGCAGAAACTAATGAGAAAATAAAATTCCAGTAAATACCTGAATGGGTCATCTCATAGAATTAAATAAAAAATATTAAACATTTTATTTTTTAAATTTAATAACTTATTTAGGAAAATACGCACTGTTTGAAAGAATCCTGTTAAGGATACGACATTGCATGAACAGAATGTAGAACTACTTAGATATACTTTCATCAAGTTTCAGAAATTTATTCAACTTGACGAAACTGATATCAGTCTTTAATATTATAACAGTTTACAATTATCGCCAAAACTTGATGTTATCACTAAATTGTTTTTTAGCCAACAATATATGACTGTAATTAATGACGATTCCTAAAATATTGTTCTTAGTTTATGGTTAAAAATGTGATGACTTGATTGCTACGAAGCAATTTACGTCAAAATAAGTTATATTTCAAATAGTCGATAATTATCTCATATAAACCGTACTTTCTCATCAACTGGACAGCCATTTGTTTATGGCTAAAAAAACCCAGACATGTATCGCTAAAAACCAGACATTAGCGGAATTGCAGACGCAATGATTTTTTTTTCTCAGACACTGTGAAATATTTCAGCACGACTTACAGGTGTATAAATGAGTAATATCTCCTATCTCTATTTTCCTTAAAAATCCTGTAAGCAATACTGGAGATATATAATAACTTTCCCTGAATAATTATATCCCACAAGCCATTAAAGTATAGAAAAGTAATTAAAATTATAGCTCTCCACAAATCATTTCCTTTGTGATATTTGAAACCTTCAGAGACACATAATACGTAATTTCTAAAATAGTGATTTCTAAATTGTTAGGGCTCGAGGGCCACATTGGTAACTTAAGGCATGGTAGCGGACCGCCCATTCCTAATTGGCTAATTTTAGTAAAATTCTGAGAGTAGGACAAAAATTCCATTATGAAATAATGTACTTAGTTTAATTATAAACAAACGCTTTTGATTACTTGGGTAATATTGTTTCTAAAATAAATATACATTATTGATATCAAATTTATATCAACACTACATCAGTTTATGGAGTAATTTAATCCCCTCTAAAAAATCTCTACATATACTTAACTAAATTAGTAATAACATTACTTAAAAACTGTTAAATTATTGGTATGTTCTTATTAATGTATGTTTCAATGTTGCTTTGTTTTTTACATATTAGTATACATATTTATCTAAAAATTTTCAGTGTATTTATGCTATAAAAATATAAAAAGGCAATATGTTTTCACAAGCATAATTATTCTGAGAGAGCTAAAGCATTGAACGTTATAAAATATTGAAAATATCTTAGTTACCTACATTTATAGGGAAAGGTATCATTTTAAACATAAAAAGTAATTGGTGATACATAGTTATACATTGGTTGTACAAACACAGGAAAAAATAAAGCTAGTTTAACTAAAAATAAAGACTTAATTAAAAAATTTAAAGATAAAATTTAGTTGAAGCTAAAAATAACTCTTGTTTTGCAAATGTATATGTAAGTATGTATATATATATGTATGTATGTATGTATGTATATATATATATATGTATATATATATATATATATATATATATATATATATATATATATATATGTTTATATATATATATATATATATATATATATATGTATATATATATATATATATATATATATATATATATATATATATATATATATGTTTATATATATATATATATATATATATATATATATATATATATATATATATATATATATATATATATATATATATATATATATTTATATTTATATCAACTTGAAACTCATATTCTTTATTCTGTAAACTGAAAATATTTAAATTATTTAATATTTTAAAATTTATAAACTATTGTTCTTTATTGTGTAAAACAAAAACCTCATGAATATTATTTTATCTTAAATAAGTTTCAAATGAAAGAATTTCTAGATTAATGATAAATAACCCTTTTAATGTATAAATATTAACGGTTTATAGAAAAATTCAAAATTTCTATGCATTATTAAACCGATTATGCTTTATTTCAACACTTCTGTACTAATGTACTTAAGGATAACGAAGTGAACTCAACGCTGGCGTTGCGGCTGTATCAACCTCGGTAGAGCCAATTTTTTCTCTGCTTGCAATATGTTTATGCTTTTGCGATTGCTTTTTATCTTAAAAGATTATAGAGTTTATTTTATGAAATCACCTAGATTTTGTATAAAAATATTTTTTTTTTACTTTCATATATGTATTAATAATATAAATTAAAAATAATGAGTTTTAAAACAAATATATTTTTTCTATTTATAAAAGTATTGAAAATTTTAGAAATCTCTTAAATGTCACTATTATTTTTATTTAACCCTTAAATGTGTATTGATGATTCAGAAAACATCCTCATATATCTCTTTGGAATCTGGAAAACAATTTGAACAAAGAAAATTTCCCAACTTATATATTATTGGTGATATTTTTTCTAATTATAAATTACATTTCATTTTTATTTTAAGCTTCATGTCATTAAGAGAGACAAGGGACTTTAATTCAATTTATAAAAGTTCATCTTTGAACATTTTTATTTTATGGATAATTATTAATAATCTCTGATAAAATTATACATCACTAATATCTAAAAAGAACTATTTTTTTTTAATACAAAATATATTCCTAAACATTGAAAGTCCCAGATCATTCATTAAAAATGATTTTAAACTCTAAATATTTACACATTAACCAATTTCTTTCAGATTTTTACTCTAAATTGATGAATTATATATATATATATATATATATATATATATATATATATATATATATATATATATATATATATATATATATATATATATATATATATATATAAAAGAAACTAGGTGTACAATTTTTAACATTTTTAAAAAATATTTTCTTCTGTGTACTTTATAATAGCACAATTAAAAAGTAATTATTTGGTATTGAGTTAAGTTTACACATTTTAATATTTAAAAACTAGTTTTTGATATTATTTTATAAATGTATATTAAGGAAGCAAACTATAATGTAACAACCATTAAAATAAAAATTTGCATTTAAGTATAAGACTTAATTACTGTAATCAGTCAAGCAAATGAATTAAAGAAAAGGAAGAACAATCAGTAATAAAAATGTTTAAAAAGAAAAAAATAAGCTGGGAAGCTAGCATATCTAAAAATTAAAGCAAGGTTTTGAGAGTACAGATTTGATATCATTTTAAAAGTCAACCCCCATTTTGTCCAAGGAATAGATATTACTAATAATTTTTCCCAAGAATCTCAGTCAAAATTGTGGAATAATCATATTTTTTCTGTCACGGATAATGAAAACTAAAGGGAGTGGCATTTGTAGTATAAACATAAGATACGCATAAACATCTAAACACAAGCGTAATGCAAGCAGTATCATGGGTCGTTAAATGTTACAAGGCTACTGTCAACTTTCAGAGTCTACTAAAATCTTCCTCATTTCAAAACAATAAACAAATATATTTAGAACAGCGTTCTCTATAATTTTTCATAGTAGTACTCGTTGCAAAAATTAAAATATGACATAAGAGATAAATGTGATGAGATAAGCTCAGGTATTTTCTTTATGGTATTTATTATGCCGTGCCTAGCTCCACTCTTAAAAGTAAAATGTAAAAAGAAGCTTCACTATAAAAATAATCCTCGGAAAAAAAAAGGATAGGAGAAATTTAAATCTAGTTCTAAATCCAAATAATCAAAGCGTTTTACTATTTTATCAAGTTGATTCTTCGTTCAGTCCTGCACCAGACTTCATAAACTAATAAAAATGATAACATGATCTAGCGTATATATAGAAAATAAGATTTTCTGATGACAATAAGTTTAACGCAGATGAACAGAAGTCTAGCTGATGTTCCCATAAAAATAAATAATTAAATTAATATGTAAATAAATTAAATCAAAACATGCAAAAGATTAATAAAGACTTACCTTGTTTGCAAAACACGAAGTCAAGTTCAACGCACCTAACACTTTAGAAATCAAGCGAGAGACTGACGACTGCGCAGAATCAAAACGCTTGGTACTGGTAACGCAATTCGTCCTCCAGGATACGCGGTAGAAAAAATAGTCCCCTTTCCTGAAATTGGAATGCTTTTCTGCGTAACTATACATTGATTTCACCTACGTCATTCTTTGTTTACGATTTCGTTGATGTACTTGTTCCCAAGTCGCGAGAACACAGCAATATTAAATATTGTTAAATGTTCACAGCAATTTATAATTTTGCAAGGCTACAGCTAGTTTAAAATAAGACAAAAATGAATTACTTGAATTTTATTTTATTCTGACTCATACCAAGTTCTACATGAAAGTCTATTCATGTACGGTAAGTGAAGGAGAGTTTGAACAATCCAAGGGATTTTTTAAACTGAAAAATTAAATACCTATAGTTCAAAATATGAATCATGTTGTTCGGTACTAGAGTATAGAGATTCAAATCTCTCTGCTGTTATGGACATATTTAACAATTTCGAACTGACTTTACATAGTATGTCCTGGTTAAATATCTTAATACTGCAAAAATGTGGTGTAGTGCTCCAAACCAAATGAAAATCATAAGGGGAATTGCTGCTATTGCCAAGATGATATTGCCATAATGTTTAAGGGGTCATAAGACTGTTAAATCGGCAAAAATTGGATTTTTTAGAAAAAAAATATATGTGAAATAGAATTCAGTACTGAACATTTTAAAACAAATAAATGTGTTATTGAGTGAACACATTTTTATTCATAACACTATGAATAAAAATGTGTCAGCTGTTTACTGTAAACAAATTACAACTTACAAAACTTTAACTTGATTTTTCTCAATTTTTTTTCATGTAATTCGCATGTTATGTCAAAAACCTCTTGGTATTTTTTCTTGAAATTTTTACAGATTTTATGAAATATAATTTTCATCCGAGTGAAGCTAAATTTTCTTGTATATCCCCCCTCCCAATTTTGTTTTCAGAGATAAATTTTTAATTTCTATGGAAAAAAATTCATTTTTCTTAAATGCTTTATATATATATATATATATATATATATATATATATATATATATATATATATATATATATATGGATCTTAAATATATACGAATTTAGGTTCCAAGTTATTTTGGAATATTGTAGTAACTTTTGAAACAATAAGTTTTTTTTAAACTTAATTACATTTTTAGTAATCACGTGCGTTAGCCTTGATATCATTTTTGTTAACAACAAAGTTTTTTTAAATAAAAATTGCTAACAAAAATATTTTTTATATTTGAAAATTGATAAGATATGTGTGTAAAGATAAAATTTGTTCTATGTTAAAAAACTTATGTTTGTAAAACTGGTACTTTTAAGATATGAAAAGTCGAAAATAATCATTTTTTTTCATTTTTTCAACTTTTAAGAGTCTTATGACCCCTTCAGTAATATTACAAAATCTATATATTTGCTTGTTGACGAGGTATTTAGTAACTAGTTTTATTGCCAAATTTGGCGGTATATTGCCTAAATTATACTAGACTATACTCCCTGGATACATTTTTGGCTCTTATACGAGGTCTCTCTATAATATTTTGTGTTCTTTGAGGGTATAAGGAACAAAGTTAAATACTTATTAAAACAAATCGTAAGTTTTAAAGGACTATCTCAGTGATATGCGTTAGGCCTTAATCGGAATATTTGATCATGTGGAACCAACCAATCACAGATGAATACTCTAATGTTCAATATTAAAAGACTTTTCAGAATTGGTCAGTTACCTCCAAAACTACCTGATTTACTAAAATTATATATATATATATATATATATATATATATATATATATATATATATATATACTTTGACAAATTACAAAACAAATAACCATTCAACAGTTATACACACATGATCGGGCGTAACACTCGTTGTAGTCGGAAGTTATGAAATGGCGATTGCAGAACAGAACAAATAAAAAATGAGTTAATAAGGTGTACGGTCCCCTATTATAGGTTTCGTACAGGGATTTCATACTTTAATTCCTGTGATAATCGCTCCCACTCGTTCAGCATCGCTGTTTCCCGTGTCTAGACGGATCCCTGAGGGGAGTAGCGAGTTGATATTGCCTTTCACATAGTGTTGAAGACATACTCTGTAGGGTCAAGTTCTGGATATCTGCTTGATCAATCTATCCGGTGAATATCCTCACTTTCTAGAAAACCAACGACCAGAAGAGTTCTAGGCGGGTTCGCGTTCTTACTCAGCGTTTGAACTCAGGGATCCCTGCCTCAGACTGCACCCTTGAAAAGGCAAACATAGGGCTAAGACGTGATCCCTATAAAATTTTAGCAGTCCTAGTGCTTCTTTCAAAAACATGGAGGTGTGTGTAGACCATTAGATCTCCGGCTCCATAATGGTCGATTTCACGGACATTAGAGGGCAGGTAACGAAACCCTGGTTCTCTTCATATGAACGAGTGGCGAGAATGGGTGGTTAGGCTAAACTGGGACTCATGAATGAAGAACTCGGTTGCCCTTAAACCAATCTCTATCCTCGCTATACAATGCTAAATGGACTCTTCTGTTCGTAGAAGTGAGCGGGAGGCAGATAGCAAGCCTTCTTGCAAACAACCCTCTCTAACGAAGTCTTCTGGTAACAGCCACTCTAGAAACACGAAATATTATAGCCGCATACATTTCACTTGAGAGCTAGGCAGCTGTAGAACCCCTGTAACACTTCGCTATCATTAAAAAAAATGTTATCTCTGGGTGTCGTGGCTCTTTCTTGACCTTGAATAAGCTTTCTCTCGATGCATCCGGTATCTTAGAACTGTTTCCATAAGTTGAACATGACTCTGGGAGTTGAATTGAACTCAGAGCTAATTTTGACACTGGTCTGCTTCTTGCCCCCTGACAATTTGCCACCTCATTCCATCATATAATCGTTGGTAATTACTTATTTTTACTGTTAGAATTTAAAGTAAACAGATTTCTGGAAAAAGAAACGCCAAAATATTCTATATGAATCGAACAAAATTAGTGATTTGTCACGTTTGCTTATAAATCGTGTTCCTGACTCCACCCCCAACACACATATACGCTTATGTATAAGACGTATAAGATTTGCACCTTTGTTTCGAAGCAGTGGTTATGCATTTCATTCAGTTATTTTCATGAAATCTGACAAACTATGAAAATTTTCCAGATCTTGAATATGACTCTAATATTGATTCGTTGAAAGATTTGGCAATATTTTGACTTGGTGAGAGTCTTTTATGGTAGACTGATGCAGCCTAAATCATTGAGGGCTAAACTATGAGACCCTTTTTAAGGAAAAGAAAATAAAAACTGCAAATAAATTATATCGTAACCTGAATCTATGGATCAACTCGAGTTTGAAAACAAATTTTAAATGGCTCCGATCCGGAGCCCTCAGGTGTAAAGGGTTAATACATTTTATTGCCTAATATAAATGTTAATTTAAAAATGTATAAATTGTCTGGAATTAAATTTACATTTTTTAAGTAATATCAGTAGAGTATTTAAAAAATATATACATTTTTTTCAAATAAACCTCCAATTTAATTTAAATATGTCACAGTGTGAACCTCTGTATTCAAGAAAGTAGATATCTTTTAAGAAATTATTTAAATACCTTGAGAATACATAATTTTTTAAGTCATGTATTAAATAATAATTGCAATTTATATCCTTCTCCTTAAACTCATTATAAAATAACTAAGCTTTTTAAAAATACTCCAAAATGAGGGAAAGTAAAAACATTATTAGTTAACCAACAGCACTTTTAAAAGTAATATTGAAAAAAAAAAGAAAAGGTTCAATTATAGTAAAATGGTCTCCATAAATCCAAAGAGATGATTTTTATCATAATTTAGGGTTTAATTTCTCATCTCTTTTCATAGCATTAGTCTAAGTTTTACTTATACTGGGATCTTTGGAAAGCTGAAAAATATATTTTCATTACAATTAGTTGTATTCATACAGAGTGGCATAATATAGTATTTAAATCCTGACTTTTTAATATCAGACATAATTAAAAAAATTCTATTTGTGCTATTGTTTGAACATAAACAAATTAAAAAGTTGCCTTTTCTCATGCAAATAACATAGGCTGTTGGTGTTTCATGAACTGTGACGTCACAAACTAGGCGGAGGAAAAGTAGCGTTTTCGAGAGACGTTAAAGATTCCGATATAAAACCCATTAGAAATCACTAATTAGGGCCCAAAATGAAATGAAAAAAGGTACTGTGGTGCTTTTTTATCTCCAATTGTTTGAAAATAAAATTAGAAAACATAAAAATTCCTCATAGCGAATTTTTAAGTAAAAATTAACTCATTGCTATAGGTTTTATTATTTAAACTATTGTTTTTATATAACTAAATCATTCATACTTAAATACAACATTTAAGTGATTTGAATAAGTACTGGACCATTAGTGATTTTTAAAATTGGTGCAATTTTAAAAAAGTGAGATGACTTGTTTCCTTAGCAATAATCAAAGTAAAATATACCTAGTAATAAGATTAAAATGCATTTTTAATAGAAACTTAACATAAATATAACATACACGAAAAGCAAACCACTTTCTGTTATGTTATCATTTTACTCATTAACGACTGAATCCTTTCTCATACATATACTGATAATTATCTGAAATATCAGCTATATGAAATGTAAGCAATTTTGAACATTATATCCTTTATTCATTATTGATAATAAGTAATTTTAAATAGCATACAGTGACAGCATAATAAAAAGCAGCATAAAAACAGAATAATGAAAATAAAAGTATGATAAATTTATTTGCTATCAACTGTAAACACAGTACTGTATAATGTTGTTTAGTAACAAATACTAGACAGAGCAACCAGTCTCGTTTATTTCCCTTCTCAAAACAACTGAACTCGGATGAAAATGAAGGATAAAAGAGTGTTTACTTTAATCTGTCATCATAAACATATATTTCTAAGAGTTAGGAGAAACTCTGGAAAAATTTTTATCAACTATTGCTAAATTCTCTGTACAGCTAATTCTGAAGCATCACGGTTAACAAATGTAATTACTTCACAAGTAAGAATTATTGCCATGTTGTCAAAACTCAAGACTCATTATAGAAAATAGGGTAAAGGAATGTAATCATTATTTAATTTATCTTTTCCGCGCACCTAAACAATTTCATGTATGGAATTCTTATTTAAAGTATGGGATATAATACTTTTCTAATATTGACATATTATCGTTGTAATCGTTGCCATAAAGAAATTAGAAAATTGGACTTAGACTTTACTGCGGCAATCCTACTCGTTTTTTATACATTTTTTTTTTAACTAAGCGTCTTTGAGTCAGTCGAAGAAAATTAAATTATTTAATGAGAATTGAAAACTCATAAAATGTCGATTCAAGTGACAAAATTGTAAATAATAGCAAATACTTGAAAATATCAGAGATAATTTATAGGTTTGCAATAGATATTTATTGAAAAATAAATATAACTCAAATAGAACAGAAAAGTTCTACACACTAAAAACTTTTATGAAAGGACAGTAAGAAATGAAATTCAGGCATTAATGAGTTAGCATAACGATAGCTTTTATGTAAGCATTATGGTTTTTAATTACATTGGTTATTATAAGAATAAAAATTAAATAACTGAACCTATGTTAAGCAGACTTTTTTTACAAAACTTGCAATATTTCATGAAAAAATATTTATAATGTAAATTAAGCAAAATTATAATTCTCTAACCATTACAAGGCGGCTACTTTCAACATTCAGAGGTGGCTAAAATTTTGAATATTTCAAAACGCACAAATAAATATTACTAGAACATCGTTCCCTTTGACATTTCCTCTAATGGAACTCTTAAAAAAGTTGAAATTTGAACATAAGGCATAAATGTTGTGAAGTTTACTCTAGCATTTTTCTTTACGGTGTTAATTATGTATACATAAAGAGCAAGCTTACTGGCAAATGGATGAAATGTTGAGAAATGAAAAAAAAGGACATTAGAAACTTAAGCCTAGCACAAATTGAGTGCAAATGGATAAAGTGTATCATTATTTCAACAAGTGAAGTCTTATCGTAAGCCAGACTTCATAAAGTAATGAAAACAATAAAATGAACTATGTATAGAGAATAGGATTTCGTTGATGGTAATGAATAACTTTAAGGATGGAAAGAGAGATTTAACACATATTAACATAAAAATAAAAAAAAAAGTAAATGAAATAACACCAAATTTAATTAAGGCTTACCTTTTTCGTAGTCTACCAAAAGACAAAGTTAAGAGCACCGCACCTAACACTTCAAGCTCAAGCCAGACAATGACGTAGCAGTAAACGTCTGGAACTAAAAACGCCACACGCCATCTAGGATGCGCAGAAACCCTAATAATCCCCTTTTCCGATTATCAGGAGGCATTTTCTGAGTAACAAAATATTGATTTTACTTATGGCGTATTTCCAGAATACTTACGCATTGGAATACAATGGATTAATTTAGAATTTTGCTGAGTTATTTACAATTCCTCAAGCTAATTGAATGCAGCAATTAAAATATTGCCAAATGCTCACAGTAATTTATAATTTTGCAAGGTTACAGATTATTTAAAAGAAGAAAAAAATGAAGTATCTAATTTTGATTCTCATTAAATATTGCATTATTCTGAATGACGCTACTCTTAAAAACTGTATACACTGTTGACCAATAAGTATTTGGACACCTATGCAAATGACGACATCTGAGGTCCTGAGGTACGTTATGGCCTCTGCCGGTATACATAGTGTAGGAAACAGCATCGGCATTAGTCGCATGCAAGATACCGTGCAGTTCAGAGCTCTCTGATTTCGAGTAAGGTGTAATTATCGGGTATCACAAATGTGGCCGATCCTTAAGGGACATGTCTAGCGATCTGAAGTACCCAAAATTGACAGTGGCCTATGTGATTAAGAAGTGGAAGGTGAGCGGTGATTGTCGGAATGTGCCCCGAGTCGGCAGACCAGCGAAACTGGGAGATAGAGACCGACGAGTGCTGTCCAGAGAAATTCGGAAGAACCGCACCCAACCGATGGCCCTCATCCGCGAGGAGTTTCAACAGGCATCCGGGAGTATTGTTTCAATGAATACCATCCGTAAGGAAGCACATCTACTTGGTTTTCATGGTCGTGCTGCTGTCCATAAGCCTTTGTCCAACCGCACTGCTCCATTAATGTGGTGCAAAGCACATCAATATTGGACCATACATCAGTGGAAATGGTTTCTTTGGAGCGACGAATCAAGGTTCACCTTTTACCGTTCGGATAACAGGGTTTGGGTCTAGCGTCTGCCTGGACAACGTCTCCTGCCAGAATGTATTGTGCAAATAGCCAAGTTCAGCGGAGGTGGTCTTATGGTCTGGGGGTGTTTCTCCTGATATGGACTGGGACCCTTTGTCTCCATTCATGGTAAGCTCAACGCCGATGCCTACTGCACTATTTGGGATAACAATGTTCTTCCTACGTTGAGGCAGTTTTACGAGTTGGACTCCTGTTACTTTCAGAATGGCAGTGCCAGTTGTCATGTTTCGAGGTTAACCAAGGCTTAGTATGGTGCAATGGAGTTCATAGAATGGACTGGCTTGCCCAGAGCCCAGACCTGAACCCTATCGAGAACCTCTGGGACGAGTTGGATCGCCTAATCAAGGGGTGCACTACCCGTCCAAAATCGGTGAAGGAACTTGTATGTCTACTCGAAGCCGAGTGGAAGACTATAACACTAGTTGTAATGCAAAGACTTGTGGAAAGTATGCCCTGGAGGGTTCACGCTGTAATTAAATCTCTTGGAGGCTCTACCAACTATTGATTTTGAATAAAATTAGTTTTTCTTTTCTATCACAGGTGTCCATATACTTATTGGTAGACAGTGTATCAGACTATTCATATACGATAAAACAAAGAAAGTTGAATCAATCCTGTATAATTTTTAAGTAAAAATTTGAAAGCTTACATCTCAAGTAATGAATTGTCTTTCGGCACCAGAGTCTGAGAGTTTGAACCTATTTGATGCTGTGTATGTTCTTACCTGTTTATAAAACACTTTAAATAGTTGGTTTCGGTCTAATTAGACCATGTGATACGAAAGTATGATGAAGCATTCCAAACCAAAACCAGCAGATGATGCTATTGATTTTGGTTTGGTGCTATTGACCAGATAATGTTTTTCGAACCCTAAAATATTTATGTTAAGAATTTTGCATTTTTAGCTTGTTGCTGGTGTTTTTGCTGACAGTTTCCATTGCCAAATTTGGCCACATTCAAAATTTTCGCGTTATGATGATATTTTGAACATTTTAAACATTATGTCTTTTTAAAACATTGAAGTATCGTTGAGGGTATATACGGTATAATGAGATATTTTTGATATAATATATTCATGTTCAAAATTAAGAGAAATTTCAGGTTTGGTAAATTATCTTTAGAGTTACATGACCGATTTTAATGAAATTTGATTTGCACATACATTGATAGAATACAAATAACCATTCAACAGTTATAATACACATGTATGATTGTAACACTTGTAGATGTCACAAGATATGAAACAACTATTGCAGAATAAAACCAAAAAATGAGTGAAAAGGGGGTATAGTTCCCTCTTACAGATTTACAGTCCTCACAGAGTCATTGCATACATGAAATAAGGTAGTTTATGAATTACTGTAACAAATGATCCCACTCGTTCAGCAACGCTGGTTTTCATACTCTGGATAGTTCTTGGAGGGGATTGCGATTTATAATTGCCCTCTCCAGTCCCTCAAGTGGTTGTTCTTCTATTACAGATGGCTAAATATGGGTTTCTTAATCCCGAGGTAACCTAGTGTTCTTTTCCTTCTTCTCCTTTCCTTCTCCTTCCCTCCATTCTCCTTCTTCTTTGTTTCCCCTTCATTGTGGTTTTCTTTTTAGGGGTAAGGGAACCCCTCGAGAAGATTTTTCCACTTTGTTTGCTACCTGCTTCTTGTTGCGTTTTTCCTACCCACTTGCTTGCCGTGCTTGGAGACCCGTGTCCCCGGAAAAGGGGATACTGGTAATTGAGGGAAACCTCCTACACACTACTTTGGCCCATGCTTCGGGTAAACTGGTGATTAATTGGGGTCCTCTGTGCATCAATCGGCTGGTCGTTTCTCAGCTTTGGGCTAAGCAGTTGCTAACTGGACCCTCCGTTAAGTGTGGTTGCCGGTTGTGGACTTATAGACCCCAGCAAGCACTGATTTAGGTTTCTATATCTCCTTGTTGGATTCCATGGATGGAGGTGTGGTCATGGGTTCTGAAAAAAATTCACCCCGTAACGTGTAACTTGAAAATTGCAAGATTTGTTTATTGTGCATCGGGAAGAAGCATATTTACATATTGTTTTCCGTCCCTGATTCATAAAACAATAATGGAAAGTGTTAACGAGATACGAACAATAAAAAAACTAAGATCCCGGGATCTCCTAATTGAGATCAAGGATAGAAAATAAGCCGAAAGTTTAATGAAATGTACTTCGCTTGATATGGCAATCTCTGTCCCTGTTCACGATACTTTGAACTCCTCTAGGGGTATTATTTTAGAAAGCGATATATTAAATTGCTATGAAGAAGAGATTTTAACAGGTTTAAAAAGTGAAAATGTTTGTGGTGTTAAAAAAGACATCATAAAATGCTATAGTCACTTAATTCCCACTAAATTATGACATGTTTTGGCCAAGTGGAAACGTTTTAGCATTTGGCTGTCCCTCTATCCCTAAATATATAAATGTTGGTTTTCTTAGATGTCCTGTGAGGCCTTACATTCTAAATCTGTTGAGCAGTCTGAAATCAGTGTCAGCGGTTTGGTCACTTCAAAGCTTCCTGACGAGATTCCGTTACTTATGCTCGCTGAGAAGATATCGGCTACGACAGTGAAGACTGCAATAACTCTTTGAAAGTATTAACTGCAATGGACACAATACCGATTTTTCGCGATGCTGCCCAAAATGGCAGTTTGGAAAGTAGATTCAATAAGAAAAAGCAACTCAGAATATATCTTACCCTGAAGTTTGCAAAATAGTTGAATCTCGTACACCAAAAAGAGGTTAAATGTATTCTGCAGCTGTTAAACAACATAAAATTATAAGTGCACAAAACGAAAGTTAATTTAAAAAAATAGTTCATCAAACAGATCTATTAAAAGTAACTCTAGCTTATCTAGTTGCTCAAATCTTAAAAACAAGCCCCTCTCAGTACAACATATAATAGAGACAACTCCTTTTAATACTCCACTGCAGAAGGAATAACAAAACTTCAACCAAAACATTTTAAAGTCAAAACTAAAAAAAATCTCTTGTCCAACCTAAAAACGAGCACTTAAACATTATTTGAATAAAATCTCAATGAATCCCTTTAAAAATCAAATGAATTCCAAAATGATGACATAGAATTATATGCTTCACACATCAGTGAATTTATGGAAGTTGAAAAACAATCCGTGAAAGCAAATCTGACTGCTAGTAATGTGAACAATCTCGTTCATCTCCCTCCTTCCAGCCATAATAGTTTCCTTTATTTCGGGGAACTATCGTGGTTTCCAAACCCACATTTCAGACTCCGAGAACATTATTAATATGTTCCAATTAGCATGCTTTGCTCCCCAAGAAACTTGTGTTCACGCATGTTTATGGATTTAACTGTAAAGAAAGATATTTCTGATTGCGATTCTGGGTCTGCTGGCGTTTTCATGTTCACTGTTCTTAACTTAAGAACATCTTTAAAAGCTGTTGCTATAATAATAATTCAGTCTTCTTCTTTTCAAACATCCGATTATAGTTCACTGCCTCTGTCTTATTAACAATGAAGAAATCACGTATTTTTACACTTCCTCGATGGCATTTCATTCCCTCCTGCTCTCTTGCCTCAGCTGAACTTGTTGCGAACAAATTGCATAGCAGTGCCCACTTCTCACTGGTGCTTTCTCTTGCAGATGGGCCAAAGTCTGGTCTACGCCCTGCCACCTTTAAATATCATAAATTTTACTGGATCACTTTTACTGAACTGCCAATGATTACCCTAAGTTTAGAAAACCCTAGTGAAACTAGGAATGTACTAAAGCTTATAAAGAAAAAATGATGCTCTAGGTAACTTTTTGAAGGCACCCTTCGAATGAAAATCTCATTGGGTTTAAAAGAGCCAAGACAATTGGTTTTAAAATTAGGTGACGGAGTCAGCGGTAATCTTGGATTCGCTACACATTATTAATTACTCCTCGGATATCTAATAAACAAGTCTGGGGGAAAGTAAAGGCTGCAAATGGTTTGTACTAGGAATTCTTTCTCCCTGTCTTAGAAACTATTGGAGCATTACTTTCCTTCCCTGTTGATGTTGCAGATGAACTAGGTATTGTTGATTTTGCAAGAGTATCTGATCCCAACTCTTAAAGCACTGATTTTAAAATTCTTAAAAGGCGTGCTGAGCGTAAGCGTATCAACTTCCGTAGTCGTCAGCAGTTATCTTATAACTACGGTTTCAAAGTGTATGAGCTTCAAAATTCCCATTTCAGACACATTAAACAAGCCCTGGCCCGGATAAGATTTCTTGCCATATGTTTAGCAAACACAGCCCTGACCAATATCTTGGAACTTTTTATTTGGCATGATAATGTGTACCCTCGCATGTGGAAGGAAGCCATTGTTATCCCTATTCTAAAATCAGGGAAAGATCTTAAGACCCTATCAGTTACAGGCCTATTGTATTAACAAGTTGCCTGTGCAAAACTTTTGAAACCATGGCTAATGTTCGATTAATGCAAGTTCTGGAAAGTAATTGAGATTTTCTGGTTCAGCAGAGTAGATTATGGAGGGGACGTTCCAATTTAGACAACACTGTTAGTCTGGAAACTGAAATCCGTACGTCTTTTGACCATTTTGTAGGCACCATCTGGTTTATTTAATTATTATTTTTTTTGGGGGGGGGTATTGAAAAAGCATATAACTATACTTGGCGATAAGGCATCCTATGGCTTTTACATATTCTTGGCCTTCGTAATATTCTTCATATATTTATTATAAACTTTTTATATAAAAGAAGTTTTAAAGTTCACTTGGAAAACACCATCTCAAGATCTTTTGTACAAGCTGAAAGTGTACCTCCAGGTAGTGTCCTCTTTGTAACACTTTGTACTATTTACTTTTCTAACATTTTAACTATTCTACCCCCGTCTGTAAAAAGCAGTCTTTATGTTGATGATCTGCAGTTTTCTTGTTAAGACTTGGATATGCGAGTGATTGAATGGAAACTTCAAACTGCAGTTAACCACATTGCCGATTGTTGTTACAAGAATGGGTATTCCTTTTTTCCCAGTAAGAGCGTTTGTGTTCACTTTTGCAGGAAGGGGGAAATGTACCCTTATTTTACTATTCAACTGCACGATATTCCCATGAATGTTTTTGCTATCTCTGTGTGATCTTGGACAGTACACTAATTTTCTAGCTACACATTTTACATATATATAGATATAGGATGAGAAACTGTTAAATATAAAGTTCTATCGAACACTTATTGGAGAGTTGATCGCCCCTTTTATCTCCGAATTTATCAATCTGAGATCCTTTCCCGCATTTATTATAGTTCCGTGCTTTGTGGCTCTGCTTCTAGACTGGGACTTTGTTGGTTAGAACCAATCCATCAAGCAATTCTCTTCATCTGCTGTAGAATATTTCATACTTTACCTGGTCATAGTTTATACACACACACACACACACACACACATATATATATATATATATATATATATATATATATATATGTGTGTGTGTGTGTGTGTGTGTGTAAGTCATAATCACAATCACATACGGTAGTCGTATTTAACTACTTTTATTTCCATATCGAAATACGTAGCCTTACGCAACACTCCACATTTAGTCCCTTAATGGCATAATTTTCTCGCCCTGTCACGGGACCATCAAAACCGGAAACACAACGATTTCACTCTCATAATTTAGAATCTTCAATTTTTACTGTTATAGAATATTCCCCTCCCCGTCCAGTTAGAGGCTGACCGCCAATGCTGGCATTGGCGGACAGACTCATCCAGGAACAAACCAAACACTTGGAAAAAAAAGTTTTTTTTTTTAAAAGAAAAAAAAAATTAAATGCCAAAGTGAGTCACATGACAAGACGAGAACAAAATTACATAAAATATTTACAAAAAAAATTACAATAACACAATTTAATAATAAGAATAATGCCTGTTTTATATATAGGAAAATAAAGTATAATTTGACAATAATAAAACTTCAAGACACGAATAAAAAGTGTAACTCAGTTCAGGACACAAGATTAACTGACCTAACTTAAACTGAACTTTAAAAATAAAATATTAGTATATGAGGTTTTTTTTAAATAATCTAGCACATTATTACATACTAAATCATCCTCATTCTTTAACCATTCTTCATAATACGATTTTAATTGTTCTAGCGCATTATAATATCGTAACTTACAATCATGTACAATTTCTGATTCTTGTTTAGTTTAAAAACTTGTTCTATTGATTTCATAATTAACTTAAGAAATTTGTTTCAAAATTGTGTAAGGACCTGAATTGATGTCAACTAGATCTCCAATGTTAAATTTAGATTCTGTAAAATGACTATCATATATTACTTTATTTCCTTTATGATAACCTATTGTCCTTTCTTTTGCTAGTTTCCTCGCCTCATCTACTGGAAGAAAAAAATTTTGTTTCTTTATATGAAGTCCATAAGGCAACATTCCTAAGAGTAAGTAAGCTGGCGTAAACTGAGTCACAGAGTGAGGGGTATGATTGTATTCATTAATTACTTCATTTAATAAGGTATTCCAAGGGATTTTATTTGAGGAATTATTAACTTTACATCTTAATCTAGTTACTATTGTTTGATTTACTCTCTCAACTTTTCCGTTTGTTTGAAGGTGATGAGAAGAAGTGAGCTGAACTGCTTAGCAGTATTGTATTCTAGGAATCGTCTAAATTTGGATGAAGCAAAAGATGCATTTCTATCCGTTAATACACTGTCTACCAATAAGTATTTGAACACCTGTGATAGAAAAGAAAAACTAACTTTATTCAAAATAAATAGTTGGTAGAGTCTCCACGAGAGGCAATTACGGCGTGAACCCTCCTGGGCATAATTTCCACAAGTCTTTGTATTACAGCTAGTGGTATTGTCTTCCACTCAGCTTGGATTAGTCATACAAGTTCCTTCGCTGATTTTGGAAAGATAGTACACCCCTTAATTCGGCGATCCAACTCGTCCCAGAGGTTCTCAATAGGGTTCGGGTCTGAGCTCTGGGCAGGCCAGTCCATTCGATGAACTCCATTGGCACCATACCAAGCCTTGGTTAACCTCGAAACATGACAACTGACATTGCCGTCCTGAAAGTAACAGGGGTCCAACCCTTAAAACTGCCACAACGTAGGAAGCACATCGTCCTCCAAATTAGTGCAGTAGGCATAGGCGTTGAGCTTACCATGAATGGGGACGAAGGGTCCCAATTCATACCAAGAGAAATATTCACAGACCATAATTCTACCTCTGCCGAACTTGACTGTTGACACAATGCATTCTGGCAGGAAACGTTCTCCAGGCAGACGCCAGACCCAGAACTTGCCATCCGAACTGTAAAATGTGAACCTTAATTCATCGCTCCAAAGAACCCGTTTCCGATGATCTACGGTCCAATTTCGATGTGCTTTGCACCACATTAACCAAGCAGCGCGGTTGGACTTTGGGATCAAAGGCTTATGGGCAGCAGCACGACCATGAAAACCAAGCAGATGTGCTTCCTTGGATGATATTCATTGAAACAATACTCCTGGATTCCTGTTGAAACTCCTCGCGGATGAGGGCCATCGGTTGGGTAATGTTCTTCCAAATTTCTCTGCATGGTTCTCGTCGGTCTCTATCTCCCAATTTCGTTGGTCTGCTGACTCGGGGCATATTCCGACAATCACTGCTCACCTTTCACTTCTTAATCACATAGGCCACTGTCGATTTTGGGTACTTCAGATCGCTAGATATGTTCCTTAAGGATCGGGCACATTTGTGATACCCAATAATTGTACCTATCTCGAAATCAGAGAGCTCCGAACGGCGCGGCATCTTTCATGCGACTAATGCCGATGCTGTTTCCTACATGCTGTATACCGGCGGAGGCCGTGACGTATCTCAGGACCGCACTATCGTCATTTTCATAGGTGTCCAAATACTTATTGGTTGACAGTGTATTTTCCTAGGAGTTTGAATTTGGAAGATCTGTTTTAGACAATTGGTATAAGTTTCCGTTGTGACACTTTTGGATGGTAAAGCCCAAATGTAACGTGTAACATGGTCAATAACTTGATGTAAGTACCTTTTAGTTGAATTGTAGTAGTTAAACCCTCCTACTGTGTCTAAACTTAAGCATTCTAAAGGTTGGTCTGTGGGAGGAAACTCTTGCAACAATCCAAACCTTTTTTGTGTTTTTTCTTATTAATTTGAAGCGTATGACAATGCTTAACACAATTGCTTATATCTTCTGTAAGTTTAGGCCAATAATATTGAGGAGTGATTAATTTTACCGTTTTATTTACCCCTGGATGTCCAAAATCTTCATGATATTCTTTTAAAATTTCCAATCTTAATGAAAATGGAACTACTATTTTTAAAAGACCTTTTTTCTTTACATATATTACATCATTTATCTTTTTATAATGGGTTCCCTGAACTTTATCTTTTTTTATAATCAATTATTGCTTGCAATTCTACTAAATGGGAAACCTTCTGGACTGATTCGGATATAGGATTTCTAGAGAGAATATCAGCTTAAACATTTGCGGTATCTTTTAGATATTTTATTTTATAATCAAACATACTTAGTTTGAGTGACCAGCGGAACAATCTTCCTCTGAGATTTTTAACATTTTTTAGCCAAATTAAAGCTGCATGGTCAGTGTGAATAGTGAATTTTTGTCCAGGAAGATAATGATAAAATTTGTCTAAACTATCTACAATTGTAAGGCATTCAAGTTCAGTTATTGAATTGTTTTCCTCATACTTGTTTAAAACTCGAGAGTGATAAACTATTGCATATAACACACCATTTTCATCTGTTTGTTTTAGTACCGAACCAACTTGTTGTTTGCTAGCTTCAATAAATAAATGACAGTCTTTGTTTACATGATAAAATTGCAATATAGGGTTAGAAATAAGCAAATTAAGAGTCTCAAAAGTCTCTTGGCACTTTTCTGACCAATTCCATCTTACCCTTTTCTTTAATAACTTATTTAATGGATGTCGCACTCTGGCATAATTTGGAATAAACTTATTATAAACATTAATTGTGCCCAAGAATCTTTGGGGCTCTTTCACATTGGTAGGTGGTTGCAAGTTCTTTATTTTTTCAACATTGACATTATCTGGTATAATTCTTCCATCATGTATGTTTAAACCAAGAAATTTATTTGTTGCTGTAAGAATGTACATTTGGCTAATTTTAACTTATTAAACATTTCCTTTACTGAAAATTTGGAATAATTGTTTCAAATGATCAAGATGTTGTTCCTTGGATTCTGAAAAAACTATGATGTCATCAAAGCAGTTGCAGGCAAAATTAATTTTATATTTATGTAAGATTCTTCTGATTGCTCTATTGAAGATTGCAGGGGCATTCTTCAAACCATAGGGCAATCTCAACCATTCATATAAACCAAAAGTGGTTTCAAAAGCTAATTTTTCAGTATCTTTAGGATGTACAGGGACATTCCAGTAACCTGAAGTGAGATCCAAAGTGGAAAAAATTTGACATGACTTAATTTATTTAAAATATCATCAATCCTGGGTAATGGTTCTGCGTCTGTTTTCAAAATTTTGTTTAACGAGAGAAAATCAATGCAAAGTCTGGTTTTTCCTTCATCACGCTTTTTAGCTAAAGTGACAGGTGCCGAATAGGGTGAGCGGTTTTCTCTAATTATCCCTGCCTCTAACAAAGCCTTAACCCGAGTTTTTATTTCTTTTTCATAAGTTGAGGAAGTTCTATAAGCTTTTAGGCTAACCGGTAAATCAGAATTTAGAATAATTCTTGGTGGTTCCATCCTTATTTTTCCTATGTCATATTTATTTACTGAGAATAATTTAACATTGTTTTGTAGAAGTATTTTTAAATCTTCCTCAACATTTAAATTTCTTATCTCCTCATTAAGGTTAATATCCTTAGACTTAGGTAAATTTTCAGCATTAATTTCCTGAAAATGTCCATTACAATTATCAGATACATTATGGCCATCATTTGCACAAACATTATTATCATTTGAAAAAACATTCATTATTACCATTTGAAAAAACATCATTAGAAAAAGAATTATTACAATTTGAAAAAGCACCACAATCCTTTTGCATATGTATTGACACAACATCAGTATTTCTGTTATCATTAATTAAATTCAAAGAATGCCCATCTTGATACACTTTAGGTATTGCACAATCAATATTTAATTTAAACTCTTTACATTCTGGAAGTCCCAAAATAAGATAAGGCAAGTCATTGTCAGTAACATAAACAGAAATATTATTAATTAATTTGCCAATTTTCAACTTAAAGTTACACTTATTTATCATTAAAATTTCTTCCTCAGCTTGCCTGACCTTAATTGGAGTTCCTTTATACACTTTCAAATTTTGTTCCTTTAGAATTTTGCTAGAAATCAGAGTAACGGTGGATGCAGTGTCCACAACACACTCAATCATAGACTCCTTTCGATACTTCAATCTAGGATACTTTCTGTTTCGACAATTTTGAGTAGTCCGATAAATTTGCCCTCTTACAGAAATTAGTTGTCATTGTGAATTTAGACTTTCCTGGCTATTTACATTTCTTTGAGTTTGATTTTTCGTCTGCATAGTATTTACGTCCCCTAACATGCTACACATATCCTTCCAATGGTAAGCATTTACAATTCCACAGTTTTCATAGTGTCGACAAGGTCTAGATCAGAGGTGGGCAAAAGCCGGTCCGCGGGCCGGATCCGGCCCTTTTGCTTATTTTATCCGGCCCGTTGAAAAATTCTGCATTCAATTTTTTTAATCTCTTATATGTGATTTTGTTGAAATCCAAAGTATTTGTATGCGTAGTGTACATATAAATAAGGAAATTTGTAACGTTAAGATAAAAATAAATATCAAAATAAAATCTTTCATTAACTGATTTATTTAATGACCATTAATTTAATATAATGGATCATATTTCTTTAAAAATTACATGACATATTTTACTGGCCACAAATTGTTCGCATATACACCTAAGTAAGACAATTTATTATTACTATTATCTTTTATTAACTGTCAAATTTCTCTGTCCAAATGCTTTAAAATGATACTTATAGTGTTTTTGGCAAAAAAATTTCTTGGGCAGGGAAAAAACTCCACCCAAAACAATCGCGTGTGCACAGAGTACGCGGTATAGTCCTCCGGCCCAGGTGACATTTTGAAATTTTCATTTTGGCCCGCACTTAAAAATACTTGCCCACCCCTGGTCTAGATGGTAATCTTAAAGCTCTTTGATGATGATTGACACTGTTATTGAATCTTTGGAAAACAGGCCTATTTACTATTGACTGATTTCTTGGCTGCTAATGTCTATAAGAGTTCGGTTGATTAAAAGTTGGTCTAAACCGAGGTTGTGATTTAACATTATGTTGAAATTGATAATTATTTGGAACATATCTATAACTACAATAACTAGTTCGAGGAACATAATTTTGTGGCCTATAATTTTGAATTCTCTTTTGGTTCTGGTAATTATCAGTAATAGGAGCAACAAAGTTGGGAGTTACGTTTTCATGTTTACGTATTTTAACTAATTTGTGGGCCTGCTTTATCCAACAAATAGAGTCAGTATGTACATTAATTGTCATAAAAAATTTTAATTCTAAGGGAAGCCCATCAGTAAGTCCTTCTAATATCATGTCACATGACAGTTTTAATTTTTGTCCAATATCCACTTTTTACGGAAATACTGGGTGATATCATCATTTTCATTATATTTTTTTAAGTTCACAAAGTCTCCAAAAATTGTCAACGTCGGATCTAAAAATCTCTCTATTAAAATCTTTACTAGTATCTGATAATCTGTAATCTCTTGAAAATGTTCCATGTATACACTTGCGGTATCTGTCTACGTTCAAAGAATTTTTTTCTTTAAGTGTAGAAACCAGTTCTTATTTTTACATTTTTAGATTTACTTTTTATATTATCATAGAGAATTGCACTTAAAAATTTATTCCTGGAGAAGTTTTTATAAAGTTTCTAATAAATGAAAAAAATTAGTAAAAAAATTGGGTTTTTTCAAAAGGTCTAATATTTTAATAAATTAAATTATTTCAATATTTTTTGATTCAACACATTTCTTATACACTGGACTAGTGAATCACCTAAAATCTTTGCTTAATTTACAATTGGTAAGAAATTTTGGTCCTTCAAAATCTGACACATTGAACTTTTAATGAATTTTCATTACCGTTATATCTAACTATGAGTGTAACATCATTAAAAATTATCCAAATTTAAAGCTTTTAGGTTATTCACTAGTAAATACTATCAAAAAACATTCATAATAATTTTCAACAATATATTTTAAGAACTTTTTGAGAAATCCCATTTCAAGTTTCAACATTTTATTAAAAATACCGTTCTGAGGAAAAAGCATTTGAAGTTTATGAAAGCAACTTTAACTATTAAAAAATTAAAATACATAATTAAAATTTCCCACACTTTCTTGCTTCAAAACTTTCTAATTTCCAAGTTGC
>CM063502.1:63222972-63270472 GCA_032207245.1 Pardosa pseudoannulata | reverse complement strand
CAGATCATGCCATCCGAACGGTTAAGTGTGAACCTTCATTCGTCGCGCCAAAGAACCCGTTTCCACTGATCTACGGTTCCATTTCGATATGCTTTGCACCACATTAATCGAGCAGAGTGGTTTTACTTTGTGATCAAAGGCTTATGGGCAGCTGCATGACCATGAAAACAAAGCAGATGTGTTTACTTATGGATGGTATTCATTGAAACAATACTCCCGGATGCATGTTGAAACTCTTCGCGGATGAGGGCCATCGGTTGGGTGCGATTCTTCCGATTTTCTCTGGATAGCACTCGTCGATCTCTATCTCCCAGCTTCGTTGGTCTGCTGACTCGGGGCACATTCCGACAACCACCGCTCACTTTCCACTTCTTAATCACATAGGCCACTGTCGATTTTGGGTACTTCAGATCGCTAGATATGTCCCTTAAGGATCGGCCACATTTGTGATACCCGATAATTATACCTTTCTCGAAACGAGAGCTCCTAACTGCGCGGCATCTTGCATGCGACTAATGCCGATGCTGTTTCCTACACGATGTATACCGGCGAAGGCCGTGACGTACCTCAGGACCGCAGATATCGTTATTTGCATAGGTGTTCATATACTTATTGGTAGAAGTGGATGTATGTATATGTGTGCGTCTCATAAGATGTATTGTGTGATGGGTGGTTTTGAAGTCCTGGCCAGAAACATGGATTTTACTAAGTTGTTCCACTTTATACAGTTTTTCTACTCAAAGTTCATTTGGTTGATCCACTCAGTCTTCTCTTTTTAAATTAAATTCCTTAAATTTTTAATGCAGGCAAATGACCTCATTGCCTCTTCTTTTCATCTAGAAGTATACCATCACCACTGTTTTCTATTATCTCAGATATAATCACTTTGTTATTCCAAAAAAAATCAATCAATGACTCAAATATTTTTTTACTTAAATAGCTTTAAAGTGATCCAAATAATTAGAACCATATTCATTGAACACAGTGATATATTTAAAATCTTTCTGTTTACAGAATAAAATTACATTCAGATTAATATAAGACATTGCATAGACAGGGAATGGTAAGAACCCAGTGTGAGCTCAACTGTAGAGAGGAAATTTTAATATATTCTGTAGGTCGATAAGTGTATTTTGAGTGATTACATACTGAAGCTGTGATAATGTCCCTTGGACTGTATATAATTTTGAAACTTTAACTGTGCATTTTAAGAAAAGGAATCTACTTGTGAAATCATTGAATGTGGTAACTGCTACTAGAGTATTTATTGGCAATCAAAAATACACATGTTTGTAAAATTTAAACAAATTTTCAGATTTTCGCCATAATTCCGCAGTAATCATCTGGGAAACATGAAATTCTGAAGACCATGATAGACTTCATATAAAAGAGCTTGCCCTGAAGTCAGAAAGAGAAAAAATAATTTAATTAATTAATTACAAAAAATTAATGTTAATTACCACCCTGTTGAAGCTAAGGCTTGAAATACGTTTTATCTTTAGAATATGATTATAATTTTTTTGAAAATCTTTTTTTTCCAGCATCATAAATGTTCAAGTTTGTCATTTAATTAACTTTAATAAGATTAACTTTTGGATTCTTTTTAAAAACTTTTGAAAAATGAAACTTTATATTTAATTTTAACCCTCTAAGCGGTTCGCACGTACAATTCCGCCAAACCGATGATGTCTTCAAAGTGTACAATTTTCGACGTCTCAAAAAAGTTCCGAAAATGGATGTAATGTACATTTCTGCCAGTGTTTCAGGTAGGAGGGTCAGGTCGATTGTTTAGAAACTCAATCCCTCTTTGACTGACATTTGTTAGGCTCTGCACCCCTACTCTCTGAGGCAGAAAGACGCTGATAGCTTTTCATGGCTTTGTAAATCTCTATTTCGAAGTATTTCGTTTGCGGTAACAGATGCATCTCTAATTGCACCACTTAAATATCTTCGATGACTTTTGTAACAAAATATAAATAAGTCTCTCAAAGAATATTTTTATTTGTACTTTTAGAATCCATTATTTGTTATGGGATGATCTACCAGACTTAACGAGCTTTATGTGTATTAAAAATTAACAATCTATAATATCTATTTATATATCTATTTATAACCGGAAGTAAAGGGACAGTAACGAGGGTGGGTTTCCCGTAGTCCATTAGTCCCCAAAGGGTGAAGTAAAAAATCATAGAACGCTTTGGCGATTGACACAGTAAACCTTTAGCGTATTTTTTGGAAACTTTTTTTTAATCGGTGTGTTCCACTCGGAGGGTTAAATAAAATTTCCTGGTGTGTGTGCTTATAAAATAAGGTCAACAATAAATTACGAAATATAAAGATTTATTCAATCTGAATCAGAGTTATTTTCTTTAGTGTCCACAAAGTTAAGAAACTATCTCTAAGTGATTAGTAAAAGTCTCCATACTTTTATTTAGGAAATATAAAATAGAAAGAATGGATATGGGAAGAGTAATATGTTAGATGACGTTTCATGTTGATATTTACCCTTAGAATACCCTTAGATCTACTGAAAATTATCCTTATTCTCACCAATCCAAGATCAAGAATATCAGACATTTAGTACAATGTAAAGAGAGATTATTTTGATGAATCTCCTTGTTTGATAAATTTCACTCTAAACATTTTACTTTTGGATGTAACAGTTTAAATGCAAAACATGAAAATACTAACACATTTTCAGATTGATCCTCTACTTATTCTCCTTGTGTTCTTCCACTAGTTCTCTGTAGTTTTTCCATCTCCCGGTTCATTCGATTCCTCTTTCGTTTCATCCACCTCAGTTTCTTCATCCTCACTGAAAAAGAAATTTATTAGGATGTGACATTAATTCCACACTGATTTAAATTTTTAATTCCTCTAATAGCAATATGATACTTAATTTGCAAGATGCAATCTAATTAATAAAGAGAGATGTTTTCTAATTTTAGGTGAATTTTTAACTTATTTACTTGGATAAAAAATTGCCAACTAGAAAAAACATATTTATATATTTCTTTACTTTTAAGATATTTTTCTTTATAAATTATAAAAATTCTGAAGTAAATATTGAAAATATTTCTGAAAATAACCTCGGAAGGTAGGCGGGTATCTTAAATAAATACATAGAGTGTGCATAATTAAACTTCCCAACGTCAATGTTGTCTACAGTTGAAAATATTATTCAGAAAGTTGTGAAAGGTTGTGTAGAACATAATAAAAGCATAGAAATTTGTGTGGGCGAATAAAATTTAGTTAAAAAATTCACCATCAAAGGCCGTGTTGTGGTGAATTATTCATTTAGCCAACATTTACTTTAGTCAAAAAATGCAGCCATATCGTCAGTGCCTTTCTCGGACAATTTTTATGCAAAATGAATATCCTTCAAGCTTTAGACTTCCTGTTAAGAAAATTCTGAAAAATCACTTACAGAAGAACGTGCCATTAGCCACAACTTCCCTAATATGTAGCCATCCCGATCCCCTGACCTCAAACTATGCAACTATATTGGTACTATGTGGTGGGTGTGACAAAATATCCCATCTGGGTCCATAAAGAGTCCAGCTGGTGAATGCAGATACATGTGGTAATGCATTATCTTAATGGAACATTACCTTTTTTGCTCCGGAACTTAGACGTTTTTCCATGCTAGCACTGCCAACTCGGACTAGCATTTCACTGTACACCTTACTGTCGAGGGTTTTACCTTTTTCTATATACTCTTTGTGGAGAAGACCACGGCAATCCCCCCAGATACAAAGCATGATGTTTTTGTTGGTCAAATTACACTTTGCGACGTTGCCGACGGGCTCACCGAATTTAGACCAACCTCCGATCCAGAATTTTGTCCTTGCGTTGATATTCGAGCAGATTAATGCAGACCCAAACACGTATGTCCTTATCTGCTTGAGTCTGCTCATTCAATACCCATTGAGTGAACTTTTACGTCAAGTTTATGCGATACATAGCTCGACTGATGGACATGGCACTAACGTCTAATTACTTAGGTAACTCTCGAGTGGTTACATACTAATCTTCTTCCACAAGTCCTCGCAGGCGGGCCTAATTAACATCAGTCGGGTGGCCAGCACGCTCTGTTTCTTAAATATCATAGTACTTGTTTTTGAGTTTCTGGTACCAAACCTTCACAGTGTCATATGATGTAAAATTAGTGCCTAAAGCTGTACATATGATTTGGTGATATTCTATTGCTGACTTTTTGCAACAGAACTGGAAGTAAATGATGGTTCTAATCTGGTAGCGTGATAGTTCCATTTCAGACACCTTGTACTTAATAATAACGGTATTTATTTACAGATTTCACAAAACATTTTTCTAAAGAAAGGCTCTTTCTTTCAAATGCAAAAATAGTTTGTAAAAATATGAGTAAATACGTCAACACGAACTGTTTGTGCACACTATATTTGTGGTATCGGGAAACTTTCGTTACAACCAGATATAATAATCGATTTATGAACTATGAAGATAGGATGGTTTTATTTCGGCTATTCACAAAAAATACCTTTTAAAATATTCTTGCGTTCTTGAAGCCCATATCCTAGATTTAATAAAATTTGGCCTTTTATATGAAATATTCATAATCGCAAGTGTAGAACGTAAATTTAAATTGATTCTAATAGTACACAGTTAGCGGAGAAGCAAGAGCATTTTGGAGGATTTGATAGTTTTTATTTAGATAAGTAATTTATGATTAGAAAAATTGTAAAAATTTTAGTACCTATCATCGTCCTCGGTCTTTGGTGAAGGGAGGTCTTCATTATTCTTCAAAACCCTCTTCAGAAGAGGGGTAAAGGGTCTGCAGAAAGGAGAAAATAATATGATGTAAATGTTGAGCACTATAATGTGTATTACGTAATAAATCGTAGGTTTTGTTCAAATTTGTAATTTCTGATTAGATAAAAGTTGTAAAAATTTAAGTACCCGGAGTCTTCGGTATATGGCTGGTAATCCTCACTGGAGAGTTTTCTTTTACGAGATGTGGATGGCTCACTGGTAGATGGCTTACTAGTAGATGGCTCACTGGTAGATTGCTCACTGTTGAAAGGAGAAATAGAAATATAATATGGTGAAAATGTTTAGTGCCACAAATTTTATTACGTAACATATTTCACTTAAAACTTGAAAGATCCTACCCTCAATATTAGAAATAAATTATTTGTTTTACATTAAATACATTAAAAGAATAGTGTTCTGCTAATATCTGTCGTCGATAATCAAAGTTAATATGTGTTATGGAAGGATATTACGAGACATGTGGGAGGAAAACTGAAATGACTAAACTTCACAAGTGGTCTCCAATGGGTTATACTCTAAAACAAATTATGTTAATTGTGTTAATAATCTAATCGTATTACAATAGAAAATTTTAAACTTGCATGGACATTATAAATTGGGAGGAAGTTAAGGGATCCCTGATTTTATGACTTAGAATCCACCAAAACCTAGTTTATTATCGTAAATTTCACATTTCTAGAGCAATAAATGTTTACACGGTTAAATTAAAATAGGTTTTTTTAATTTCTCTTAAGCATCAGTGCATTATAAGTTATGATATAACTAAATTATTTGATTAAACATTTCTTTCATTTTTACCTTCATTGCCTCAGGAAAAAATAGATTAATGTTTGCATAGATGAAAGAAATTTTAACTACACACAGCAAAAAAAGTTGCATGATTTTGTAACAATTTCAAATAAAGTAATACTATTATTTAAGATAATAAATTCATTTATGATTAAAAACACTTTTTTGGCCTACATATGCTTATATATTTCAGTTCTAACAGCTAATCAAAAACAATTTTTAGAATTAACTACTTACTTTATATCATTATATTCTTTAGATGAACTTGGAATATTTTGTGACTCACTAAGGAAACGAAGAAATATATGTCAAGCAGCTTAGCAATACTATCAAACACAATAACAAACTAAGACAATATTTACTTACAATGAAAAAAGACATGAACATTTTACAGTCACAAAAATATTCTGTGTAATTTCGTAGTAATTTTGATTAAAGTTGTCGTCCATTTAACTCAATAGATTAGTTTAATAATAGGATATCTTTCTCTGTTTTGCACATGTTTATATAGTCCAAATTATTTAAATCTCAACGTTCATTTTTAGAATCAACTACTTATTTTAAATTTTAATTCTTGATTTTAGATGAGCTTGGTACATTTCTAAATACAATGCTAAAACAAAAAAATTTATGTACCAAGTAAAATAGGAATAGTTGTGAAAAAATAACGAAACATTTTATAGCAGATTGAAAAATATATTAACATTTTGCAAACGCAAAACATAATCTCTGTAATTTTTTTATAATTTTGATCAACGTTTTCTGTTCAATTAAACCATCTGATTAGGTTATAATTAGGAAGCCTTTCTCTAACTTACTCTTGTATATATATTCCATATCTAAATGTTAATTAAAATATAAGTATAATTATTAGAATCAACTACTTACTTTAGATTCTCAGATTCTCTATTAAATTGGCTTGATGAACTTTCCAATTCAATACTAAAAGAAGAAATATATGTCAAGTACCATACAAATAGAGTCAGAAAAAATAAATTATGCGAAGATTACTTACATAGAGTTATGAAAACACTACATTATCATTTTACAATAACGATAAAATAATCTTTGTAATTTAGTAATAATTTCGAGTAAATATATTTATTCATTTAATCAAAAATATTACCCAAATTCTTAGGAGTCCTTTCTCTGACGTTAGAGTGTTTAAAAATTCAAATTTAGGGTTTCATACTGGCGTCCCGGAAGGTTAATTTGTCTGCCCACGACGGCTTTCTTTAATATAAAAAATTATTTCAAAGATCTGTGGTTTATCACTCGATGAAAAATCAGTATTAAACTCAATTTCAAAATTCGTCCTAGCTTTACTGTCCGAAATTAGAATTATAACAGCTGGTGGTTGACATAAGTTCATTGGTTGATCTACATGACCATTCACAATACTCGGACTAAATTATCCTTTTAAATTTTATGTTGATTACATTATTAATTTCAGTTCGTATTTAGGTAGTTTTTTCTTGCTATTTGTGATATTAATTCAAATTGACACTATTAGTTCTCCTCTTCAAAAAGCACTTGTTTGGAAGTATAGTAACTTTTTGCTTATTTCTAATTTCACTGTTTCATGCAATTGTGAAATATTAAACTTCAGTTATTTTCCTTTACATCTTTAAAAAGCTACTTTCCTGTTTTCAATTCCTACTTCCTCATGTCAATTTTTACATTAAAAGTGAACAATCACGAACACCAGAAATATATTTTATAACACACAGGATTTCAACTGCTTTGAGCAGCTAAAATGACTGAACTTTTGTTTTTGATTAAATAATCCATATTATTTAGTATTGATATTTCTGTACTACGTGTAGAATTTTAGAAACATTGGCCTATCATGAAAGTTCTCCCCACAGCTTTTCATAAAGTTTCCAATTTAACCCCTTGAGAACCTACAAATTGGAAACCCTTGTTATAATTCTAAACTTTAACTAAAATCTAAAAGTGCTTATTTGAATCAATAGCTTACTTTATATCCTCATCATCCACTTCAGCTGAAGTCGATGCAATTTGAAATAAATTACTGAAAAAAAAAGAAATATATGTCAAATAACCTAGCAATATTTTCGAAAAATAGCTTAACCTGAAAGATATTTACTTAAAAAATAAGCTAATATTTTAGAATAATAATAATAACAATATCTTTAATTTTCCTATGATTTTTATTAAAGTTTATCGTCCATTTAACTGAACTGATAACTTTATGCTTAGGAATGATTTCTGTGTCTTGAAAAAGTTTATATATTCAAAATCTAACTGCTAATTATAATCTAAATATGCTTGTTAGAATCAAATACTTACTTTGCTAGATACTCAGCCTGTCTTTGAAATCTACTTGACAAGGGTATTTCGGATTCAAAGCTGAAACGAAATGATGTCAAGTAAATTATCCATACTGCCAAAAACAATAACGTAACAAGTAGAATATTTGCATAGATTGAAAAAAAGGGCATTAACAATTTACAAAAGCTAAATTTAATCCGTATAATTTTGTAATATTTCTCATTAAAATTATTCGTTCGCTTAATCCAATAGATTAGATTATAATTAGAAAACCTTTTCTATGTCACGCGTTTATAAATTCTAAATCTAACTGTAAATTAAAATCGAAAGATGCTTATTAGAATTAAGTACTTATTTTACATCCTTGTTCTCTGTGAACGTAATGTGCGCAATTATGTAACGCAATATGTGCGTGACATAATTTAGGATTTAGTACTGAAAGGAAAAAAATATGTGTTAAATGTCTACTAATATTGTCAAAATACATTTACCACGAATAATGATCACATAGATTAAAGCAAGAGGTATATTAACATTTTATAAGAGCAAAATATAATCTGTTACCATTTTCAATAAAGGTATTCGTTCATTTAACCCAACAGATAAGTATATAATTAGGAATCTTTTCTCAGCAATAAGTATGTTTGTGTAAGTTACTCTAATTAAAGGCTATCCAACTGATGACCCACGAGACCAATTTTTTTAGCCAACGACAGCTCTTTGAAAAAAAGTTTAATTAATAGCTTTGTAGTTTTCTTCTCAAGGTAACTCATTAAAAAGCAGTAAAAAATTCGATTTTAAAATTTATCCCCGCTTTATCGTCGGAGATAAGTATTAACAGAGCTGGTGCTGTACATACATCCATTGGTTGATGCAGGTGACCTTATTACTCCAGCTAAATTATACTTTTTGAAATTTTACATTATTAATTTTAGTTAGTATATAGGTAATTGAAGCCCAGTGGCGTTGGGGTAGAGCTTCGCGTTCCCACGACACAAGTCAGCGGTTCGATCCCCGGGCTGGGAAAGGTTGACTCAGTCTTTCATTCCTTCAGTGGGTAGATGAACTGAGGACCAAGCGTGATTGGGAACTAAACACTCGGGGTTCCGCGCTAGATTGACCACCTAACCGGAACATATGATTCGCACCCCAAAGCACTTGGTCTCGTAGGCCATGGCCCCCTAGGGGCTGTTGTGCTGAGGAGTTTTTATCTAGGTAATTATTTTGTTACTATAAGTCAATATTAATTAAAAAAACTAACTCTATTGAGCTTTCGGCTTCAAAACTCACCTGTTTGGAAGTATAATAACTTTTTGCTAATTTTTGATTTAACTGTTTAATGCAATTGTGAAATAATTAGCTTCCATTATTTTCCTTCACATCTTTAAAGCTTTTATATTTACTATTTCCTCATGTCAATTTTTACATTTAACAATCCTTTAACATTGTACAATTAAGAGCCCCAAAAATGTATTATTTTAAATTAGGGCGTTTCATCTGCTTTAACAAAATAAAAGGACTAAACCTTTGTTTCTAATTGAATAATCCAAATTATTTCGTACTGATATACCTTCCTAAGTTAAGAATTTTACAATTATTAGTCTATCATGAAAGTACTTCCTTCAGTCCTTTTTAAAGTATCTAATTTAATTTCAAGAGGACCTACAAATCCGACACCACTGTTATAATTCTAACTTTTAATTAAAATCAATAGGCGCATACAAGAATTAACTACTTACTTAACTTCATTATTATCTGATGATAATGATGATGCGTTTGCTGCAGTGCTTCGAAATATCATACTGAAACAAAAATTCATATCAATTAACCTAGTAATATTTTCAAAAAATTGCTTAACTTGAAGGATATTTACATAGCTTAGAAAAACATACGTTAGTATTTTAGAAATAATAATAATAATAATAATAATAATAATAATAATCTACGTAAATCTCCGTAATATTCATTGATGTTTATCGTCCATTTAACTGGTATGATAACTTCATGGTCAGGAATCGTCTCTCTGTCTTGCACGTGTTTATACATTTTAAATATAACTGTTAATTAAAATCTAAATATGATCATTAGAATCAAATATGATTATGCGTTTGCAGTACTTCGAAATATCATACTGAAACAAAAAATTCATATCAATTAACCTAGTAATATTTAAAAAAAATGCTTAATTTGAAGGATATTTACACAGATTAGAAAAAACATAGGCTAATATTTTAGAAATAATAATAATAATAATAATAATAATAATAATAATAATAATAATCTACGTAAATCTCCGTAATAATCATTGATGTTTATCGTCCATTTAACTGGTATGTTAACTTCATGGTTAGGAATCCTTTCTCTGTCTTGCACGTGATTATACATTTTAAATATAACTGTTAATTAAAATCTAAATATGATCGATAGAATGAAATATGATGATGCGTTTGCAGTACTTCGAAATATCATACTGAAACAAAAAATTCATATCAATTAACCTAGTAATATTTTTTAAAAAATGCTTAATTTGAAGGATATTTACGCAGATTAGAAAAAACATAGGCTAATATTTTAGAAATAATAATAATAATAATAATAATAATAATAATCTACGTAAATCTCCGTAATATTCATTGATGTTTATCATCCATTTAACTTGTATGATAACTTCATGGTTAGGAATCCTTTCTCTGTCTTGCACATGTTTATACATTTTAAATATAACTGTTAATTAAAATCTAAATATCATCATTAGAATCAAATATGATGATGCGTTTGCAGTACTTCGAAATAGCATACTGAAACAAAAATTCATATCAATTAACCTAGTAATATTTTCAAAAAATTGCTTAACTTGAAGGATATTTACATAGATTAGAAAAACATACGCTAATATTTTAGAAATAATAATAATAATAATAATAATAATAATAATAATATTAATATTAATAATAATCTACGTAAATCTCCGTAATATCCATTGATGTTAATCATCCATTTAACTGGTATGATAACTTCATGGTTAGGAATCCTTTCTCTGTCTTGCACGTGTTTATACATTTTAAATATAACTGTTAATTAAAATCTAAATATGATCATTAGAATCAAATACTTACTTTACGTACTCCGCGTTTGATATATGTCTTGATCCAATTACGGGTGCACTGTTGAAACGAAGAAGTATATGTCAAGTAACTGGATAAAATTTTCGAAAACAATAACTTAACGAGTAGAACATTTATATAGATTAAAAAAAGATGCATGAAGGATATACCATAACTAAATCTAATCCATATAGTTTTGTAATATTTCTGAATAAAGTCATTCTTTCTCTTAACCCAACAGAATAAATTATAATTAGATAATCCCTTCTAGTGTCATGCACGTGTTTATAAATTCTAAATCTAACTGTTAATTAAAATAAAAAAAATAATTATTAGAATTATCTACCTATTTTACATTCTTATTCTCTGTGTTTAAGATGGGCATGACATAATTTTCGATTCAGTAATGAAATGAAAAAATATTTGTTAAATATTTATCAATATTGTGAAAAAAAATACCGTGAATAAATAATCGCATAGATTAAAGCAAAAGTTATATTAACACTTTAACAAAAGCAAAAGATAATCTGTTACAATTTCGATAAAAGCTATTCGCTTATTTCACACAACAGATTAGTTTATTATTACAAATGATGTTTACTATTACGGATTATTATCTTTGGTTGAAAAAAATATTTTATAGCTCTGTAGTTTTCTTCTCGAGGTAATTCATTAAAAAGCAGTAAAATATTCGATATTAAAATTCTTCTTTGCTTTATCGTTTGATATTTGACGTAGCAGAGCTCGTGGTGGATATCCGTTCATTAGTTGGTACAAGTGACCATCCATAATTCTCATGCTAAATTATCCTTTATAAAAATTTATATATTAAATATTTTGAATGAAAATATTTATATTAAATATTTTCATTTCCTTATTAATTTTAGTTCGTCTTTAGGTAATTTCATTCTTGCTATTAGTCAATTTTAATTGAAACAAACTAACACTATGAAGCTATAGCCTTGAAATTTCACTTGTTTGGGAGTATAATGGCTTTTTGCTTCATCTGAATATCAAAGTTGTACGCAATTATGAAATATTAAGCTTCAATTATTTTCATTTACCTCGAAAAATCTGTTTTTATTTTCATTTCCTTATTAATTTTAATTCGTCTTTGGGTAATTTCATTCTTGCTATTAGTCAATTTTAATTGAAACAAACTAATACTATGAATCTATATCTTTAAAATTTCACTTGTTTGGGAGTATAATGGCTTTTTGATTCATGTGAATATCAAAGTTTTGCTCAATTAGTAAATATTTAGCTTCAATTATTTTCATTTACCTCGAAGAAGATGTTTTTTAATTGTGATTTCCTCTTTTCTTAAGTCATTTCTTACATTTAAAGTGTACAGTCACAAGCGCCAGAAATGTTTTTCATCTGTTTTAAAGAACTGAAATAACTAAATATTCCAAGTGGTCTCCAATGGGTTAGACTCTAATACAAATTATGTCAATATTGTTAATAATCTAATCGTCTAACAATAGAAAATTTGAAACTTGCATGGGCATTACGAATTGGAAGTTAATTTCTCCCTAATTTTATAACTTATAATTTTACCACAAAGCTAGTTTATTACAGTAATTTTCATATTTTTAGGGTAAGGAATACTTACGCGGGTAAATAAAGCTAGATTTAGGCATTGGTTATTGAATTACTTTTTCCCGCACATCAGTGAATCATAAATTCTTACATAATTAAATTTTTTGTCTGAAAATGCTTCTCTCCTTTCCCTCAGGAAAAAATTGCTTAACTTTCAGAATGTTTACACAGATAGAAGAAAATTCATTTAGCTTACAGCAAACAAAGAGTTGTGCAATTTTGTAACGATTTGAAATAAAAATATTCGTTCCATTATCTCAACAAAACCCTTTATAATTAGGAACTATTTCTCTGACCTGCACTTCTTTATATATTTCAATTCTAACAGCTAACTCCAAATTAAAGTCACGTTTTAGAATAAACTACTTACTTTGAATAACAAGCTCCGAATACATGTGGACAAAGCATATATTGCTGATCACTATAGAAATGAAGAAATAATGTCAAGTAACATAGCAATACTGTCAAAACAAGAAAAGTTTAATTAGCTTACAGCAAAAAAAGAATTGTAATATTGTAACGAATTTAAATAAAGATATTCGTTCGAGTAACTCAACAAAACCCTTTATAATTAGGAACTCTTTCTTTGACCTGCACTTGTTTATATACAGTGGACTCCGCTTAATGTGATCAGCTTGGAACACAGTGGCGTGCAGTCTATATGTGCAGGGTGTGCACTGCACACCCTGGTAAAATTATGAGACAATAATTTTCTGCACCTATGTCTACCTATCTTTATAGGGTATATAATAAATATTATTTATAATATATTCAAATATTATGTTGATTTGCTTGCTTGTATTTTCGCAGTGCGTGCGGTACTAGGTGCTGCATCCCGTAGCGAGTTCAAAAGCAAACGAACATAAGAAATTTTTATGTGTACGCAATGCGCACTCATAGAAAATCACGCTTTATATATATGGGCTACTGGAAAAGCACAGCATACTATAGCACTGAGGTAAGTGCAGCTATTTTTTCCTGCACTTGGCATTTAGAATCATCCGAATTTACGGTTTATTAAGCGTTGTGTTAGAGTGAGGAGTTACGTTTCTTACGGATTTACTCGAGGACTTTTGGTTTTTTAACTGATTAACTGGTCATACGATTTTGTAGACAGTAAATGTTTAAATTTATATATTGTAAAATTTTGTTTTCATGGAAATATAAAAGAAGTATTTCATCAATAAAAAGGGAAATGTTTTAGTGTGGTAAAGTAATTTCGGTGATGTATTACATTTATAGAAATAATTCGCTAAAAAACAATTTTGTTTTATTAGACAAAAAAAGAAACAAATTTTAGCAGAACAGTCCAAATTTTACCATTCATTGTGTTTTACAGACAACATGTAAGTTATATCTGTAACACCATATCCCTGATATTTTAAAAACTGTGAAGATGTTTTTCGCAAAATATCTGATTCATAAATGTTAAAAATAATTAATAAATATAATTTAATCCACAGACCGAACGAGAAACAGTTCGTTCTATTGCGCCAGCGTGCAGCGAAATCTTCTGCACGTGGAATAGACGTTCGGTTTGTTGGCACCAATAAGAATCCGGATGAGGCACCGCAGTGGCAGGCGCCGTGTGGTATTACGTTTGTTGACAATATAAGTTTTTCGTTATTTTATTAGTAATACGGATAGACGTATGTATTTTGTGTACAAATGTATAATAAACATTAATATAATTTAACCAGGCTGACCCAGGCTTTTCGCCCATACAGCAGCAAACTACTGAAGACAGTCGCCACAACAGCAATCACTAAGAGCTACAAAGCTGCGCTGACCTACGAGAGGCTCCGTCGTGGCTCGAAATTAATGTAGACGACCCCAGTAAGGATACAATACCACATCGGCAAGATCGAGACTACCAGGGAAGTCTGAAGAGAAGGATCACTCAGGAAACCCCGGGTTCGTGAAACCCGAGTATACCTAAAGGAGGTATACCCTTGAGGTTGTCAGACGGCTATCATCGGCCTAGGAGGGACACTCCTAGTTTACAGGGGGCGCCACGAGGAGGCTGATAGCTGTCCTAGGTGAGGTACCGTAGTACAACACCCTGAGGCTCAACTCCTCAGCTGTGCCGAAACACCGCTGAAGTGTATCACTGCGCCACCCCCACCCCCTAATAAACATTAAAGAAGTGTTTAATGTACATTTTTATTGTTTTATTATTATTGTTGTTGTTGTTGCTCTCTGCACACCCTGCATGAACACCTACCGCACGCCACTGTTGGAACAGAATGATTTTGATAACAATAAACGATATGCAAAATTAGATAAATTACCCCCGCCCTTCATTTCACACTTACTAAATTTCAAAACAAAATGAATAAACACACCTTATATTATCCTGCATTTATGTGCATTATCCTTTAAAACATCTGACTGTTCAATTTGTAAACCGAGATCTCTTTAAAAATTGCGTTTTTTTTTTTTGTTGTTGCATAGTTTAAATGTATATATAAATTGTATATATATATATATATATTTATATATATATATATATATATATATATATATAATATATATATTTATATATATATAATAAATATATATATATATATAAATATATATATATATATATTTTATATATATATATATATATATATATATATATATATATATATATATATAAAATATATTAATTATATATAATATATATATATATATATATATATATATATGTATGTATATATATGTATATATATACATAAAATATTATGTATATATATATATGTATATATATACATATAAATATGTATATATATATACATATACATATGTATATAAATATATATATATATATATGTATATATATAAATGTATATATATATATATATATATATATATATATGTGTGTGTGTGTGTGTGTTGGAGAATTGAAATACTAATTCATTTCTAGAAAAGATTTTTTTATATTGACTTCTATCATGAGAAAATAAGCTTTCAGAAAAACTAATTTCAGATGTTATCACATAAAAAATTTTTTTATAATAATTTCAACTTTAACATAGTTTCTATTTATAACATACTATCTATCATTCTATTATCTAATATAACTATAATATTCTAGTCATATAATTCTATTTACCTAATTAAATATCTAATACTGTATATAATTTATTCCACTGGTAAACGATGAAAAGGCGGAATGAGCTTTCTTAATTAAAGGAAAAAAACACATGCCCGCAAATCGCGGGATGAGCAAATTTTGCTACATTTGAATTACCCGTGAAATCGCGGGATGAGCAGTCAGAGGGTTAAAACATAAGAATTGTATGAATAATTAAAAAAAATTAATCAGTTGTTGACTGTCTACAATTTTTCTAAGAACTCATCGATAAATTGTTCATAACCATAATCATCCTGTCATATCGATTTAAAATTTCGATCTTTTGTTTTAACGTTAAATCATTTCGCTTTCTGGCTTCCATATCGACGAACTGCATGTAAGCGAGTAAGGCATCGGTCGGGGAACTTTTTTAATCATTACCCCAAAATATTTTTATGTAAGTTGATATTACCCCATGGCAAAGAGGAAAAAAAAAACCGAAATCACCTTTTTTAGCATCTTTCATATTATAGCCCCCCATGATAATTTTGAAAAGAAAACAACTAAAAATTTTATTTAAACTTCATTTATTCAATTTATCAATGTAATACATAGTAATCCATAACGGTATTGTAACAAATTATAATAATAATATAAAACAAAAACAAACAATAATTAGAATTGAAAAAATTTAAAAAAAAAAAGAATAATTGAAAAAAAATGTTTTCACGTTTTGGAGAAATGGTGTTGTTTTATGTTCGATACAATTGCTTCAAAATTAGGACTTTTTGATGTAAAGAGATTTGAATGTAGTCTTCGGCGTTTAATCGATTTCTGTTCTTCGTTTTTATGTTCATTAGAGTGGAAAAGCCTTGTTTGCACAAATATGTTATTCCAAATGGCAGCAATTTTTAATCCCCTCTTCATGTGCAATTTTCAAAGCCTTTGCAGCTTTTGAAATCCAAAGAGACGTCAAATTTGATTTACTCTCAAATTGAATACGTGCTTCAGTATTAGATCGAAGTTCAAGAATTGCTTCTGCCAAACCTGAAGGTTCTTCTGGTATCATAGCAATATCACATTTAAAAGAATCTACAATCCAACTGATAGGACGTGTATCAAGATTGTACTCAATTTAAAGTAAAATAAAATGTGCTTTATTGCGCAAAGAGAACACTTTAGTGGTGGGTAGTGAGATGGCGAGAACACTTTAGTGTGGTGGTTAGTGAGATGGCGTGGCCTACATATGTAGCTAAATTGTTTAAGTTGAAAAAAATACTAACAAATTTATAAAATAGAAAATTAAAAATATATACTTTTTACTCAAAAAAGTTTTATTTTTACCCCCAAAAATTTCCTTTTTACCCCATTTGGGGTAATTTACCCCGGTTCCCCGACCGCTGGAGTAAGGCATAAAATGTTAATACGCTCCTTCTCAGTTCCTATATGAATGTGTTACCTTCTGCTTATATGACAACCCCTGACCATCAGCAGGGTGTGCTTATTTCTGAAAAATTTCAGGAACGTGTAACACCCCACTCCTTTGCTCATTCTCTATTTCCCATATTGGAAGAGGGAGTATTTTCAAAAATTCAAACAACAGCTAAGGAAAAGAAAGGATGGGTTCCTTCTGAATAGATTGTGAATATTCCTTTGCCAGTTAAAGTGAGGTTCGAAAACTGATAACATTAACCGGTGTAATGATTACATAAAACGATAATTTTAACATACAAGTGAATAGAGAAAATCGGGACCAAGTGATTTCGATAACAATAAGCGATTGATAGCATTAACCGTGATCACATTAAGTGGAGTCCACTGTATTTCAATTCTAACAGCTAACTCAAAATTAAAGTTACGTTTTAGAATAAACTACTTACTTTGCATACCGGACTTGGCCTCCATATGGCATAACTTGAGGATAACATTAACCGGTGTAATGATTACATAAAACGATAATTTTAACATACAAGTGAATAGAGAAAATCGGGACCAAGTGATTTCGATAACAATAAGCGATTGATAGCATTAACCGTGATCACATTAAGTGGAGTCCACTGTATTTCAATTCTAACAGCTAACTCAAAATTAAAGTTACGTTTTAGAATAAACTACTTACTTTGCATACCGGGCTTGGCCTCCATATGGCATAACTTGAGGATAACATTAACCGGTGTAATGATTACATAAAACGATAATTTTAACATACAAGTGAATAGAGAAAATCGGGACCAAGTGATTTCGATAACAATAAGCGATTGATAGCATTAACCGTGATCACATTAAGTGGAGTCCACTGTATTTCAATTCTAACAGCTAACTCAAAATTAAAGTTACGTTTTAGAATAAACTACTTACTTTGCATACCGGGCTTGGCCTCCATATGGCATAACTTGAGGATAACATTAACCGGTGTAATGATTACATAAAACGATAATTTTAACATACAAGTGAATAGAGAAAATCGGGACCAAGTGATTTCGATAACAATAAGCGATTGATAGCATTAACCGTGATCACATTAAGTGGAGTCCACTGTATTTCAATTCTAACAGCTAACTCAAAATTAAAGTTACGTTTTAGAATAAACTACTTACTTTGCATACCGGGCTTGGCCTCCATATGGCATAACTTGAGGATCACTATGGAAAGGAAGAAATATATGTCAAATAACTTAGAAATACTGTCAAAAACAACAACAAAACAAGGAGAGTGTTTACATAGATTGAAATAAAGATACTCACATTTTATATTTAAAAAATAATGTTAATTTTTTTAATAATTTTGATTAATTTTGTCGTTAATTTAATCCAGTAGATTAGTTGAAGATTAGGATATCTTTCTCTGTTGTTTATATATTCCAAATTGCTAATGGAAAACCAAAAATACACTTTTAGAATCAAGTACTTATTTTTTACATTTTCGTTCTCGATTTTAGGTAGGCTTGGTATACTTCGAAAAACATTACTGAAATAAACATAGAAATAACATAGAAATATTTCTGAAACATAACATAAAGTCTTTTTACATAGATAAAAAAGTACATTATAATTTTTCAAAAGCAAATCATAATCCCTGTAATTCCGTTATATGTTGATCAACATTTTTGTTCACTTAAATAAGCTGACTAGATTGTGATAAGAAAATATTTCTCTAACTTGCAGTTTCTTATGTATTCCATATCTAAATGTTAATTTAACTCTAACTATATTTTTTTAAATCTACTACTTACTTTGAATGCTCATTGTCTCTTGTAGGTGATCTGGATGAACTTTGCGATTCATTACTGAAAAGAAGTAATATATATCAAGTAACTTAGCAATAGTATTAGAAACTATTAAATACGAGAAGAATATTTACAAAGTTGTAAAAACGTGACATTATCATTTTACAATAACGATCAAATAACGTTTGTAATTTAGTAATAATTTCTATTACAGCTATTCGCTCATTTATAAAAATACTAGTTTATAACAGGGGTAGGCAAACTTTTGGGATCCGTGGTCTACTCCACATTTAAAAAATCGAAGGCGGTCTACCAATGGCAGAGTTAAATTAACGTAACGTACATGCTTATATATTTATTTTCGGTAACAATATTAAATGGTAAATTATCTAATTTTTCTAAAAAAAAAAACTCTATTAATATTTACAAAATAAAAATTTACTGACGAAAATAATCAAAGTATTCATATATCAAAAATTGACCATCCTATTCACTTCGTTTAGTTGAAATTTGGCACTGTATATCTGCGACAAGTTTATCATATTGTGGCTGGCACGAGCTTATTGCAATGCGTAAACACGAAATTAAATGTTCATCTGTTAAACGCGACCGATGTTTGGTTTTTATGGCGTTCATGGTTGAAAAAGCAGATTCGCAAAGATACGTCGATCCAAAGTATGATTTCAAATACAAAATCAATTTGTAAATATTTGGAAACGTTTCCTCAGAAATTAATTTCCAAAAATCAGTATCGCTAGATGCTCTGGATTTCAGGAATATATCACATCTTAATTTAATAATTTATTCCTCGACAGTGACTGATGTGGTAAATTCATTGTATTATTTTGCACAGTTTGTTTTAGGTTTTAAAGCGTAAACTGTAGTAAATTTTTATTTTAAATAATTCATTAATTCTATGTCATAAGTCATAAATTAAATTGTTAATATCCGAGGTCATTATCGGGATGGTTGCTTGGACTACCTAAAATGTCTTCGCGGTCGACGTATTGGTCACCCCTGGTTTATAATAAGGAGTCCTTTATTTGTTATTCGATTATTTAACAACTCAAATTTAAAGGGTTCCTACTACCATCCTGAAAGGCCAGTTTGCCTGCCCACGACAGTTATTTTAAATATCTGTAGTCTATCCCTCGATAATAAATTAATATTAAACTCAACTTTAAAATTTGTTCTTGCATTACCGTCTGAAAAGAAAAATAGAAGAGCTAGCTTTGGATATACGTTTATTAGTTGATGTAGGTGACCATCTATGATACTTTCCCTAAATTATCCTTTTTTACATTTTATTTTAATTACATTATTAATTTTAGTTCGTATTTAGGTATTTTTTCTATTCAGGAATATTATTTTAAACAAATTGACACCATCGAGCTGTTGTTTACAAAACTCACTTGTTTGGATGTATATTAACTTTTTGCTTATTTTTAATTACACTATTTCATTCAACTGTGAAATTATTAGCTTAATTTATTTTCCTGTACCTCTTTAAAAAGCTATTTTTCTGTTTCTATTTCCTACTTCTTCATGTCATTTTTAACATTTAAAGTGTACAATCATGAACCCCAGAAATATATTTTATAACTCAGGGAATTTTAACTGCTTTAACCCTTAACTTGGCCAAGTCTGGCCGCTACACCGGACATGTATATTTATAACTATTATATGACATAATTGTTAGTGTTCGCCACAGCGGACATTAATTATCTCAAAAATGGAAAATGATATATTTTTTGTTTATTTAACAGAGATCCTAATGTCTATACAGAAATGGGAAAATAACAGAAATTAAAAAATATTTGAAAAGATATCTTGTCAAATTAAGGGTTAAGCAACTAAAAGAACTGAACTTTTGTTTGTAATTAAGTAATCCATATTATTTTGTACTAATATCTCAGTCCTACGTGTAGAACTTTACAAACATTAGCCTATCATCAAACTTTCCCCGAAGATCCCAATTCATTTTTTTCTGATGCAACAGGCAATACAGACATTATCCTAACGCGTATACAAGGCTGCGAAGCTGTTATCCATTTAGCACCACCCGAAGAGCACGAGTAACTTAAAATATACTACGCATGCGAGCAACATTACCTCAGCTGGGTCCTCGTAATTTAGAAACAGGGACCAAGCGGAAGACTCCCCAGACTTGGCCTGCCACCCCCAGAGTGTTCGTCTGAGAACTTGGAGGACATTGTGACCACGAACACATTTTACGTGCCCCAATCACCTTTAGCAAACACGGCGGATCTTAGGCCGGCTTCAGTTGGTACCTTCGAGAGACAAGGCCTTCTGGCTGAACTACAGAAATGCTGTGACGTCACGCCAAAAAGGCGACCATATGCGCGTTAACTCAACGTACATAGTACTGTCCACTGGAGTCGCCATTGAACGAGCATACCCACGTGTGTGTAATTCTACTTCAAATTTTAGATATTTTACCGTAAAATAAGTTTTTATTTATAATTAAGTAACAATTTAAAATTTGCAATATTAAATGTCTGTTTATGTTATTACGATTTTTCAATAGCTAATTTTAACTTTTTGTTTAAATCATGAGATGTACGTAATGACATGTTTGCTCTTAAAACCTTTTATAAATTATTTTTTGTAAAGCTTTAACTGTACCTTATAAAGTAGATAACATGGAATCCCGATTGTTTAAAACATTAATTTTAAATCTTTAAATGAATTCAAAATACTGTAAAATAAAGATTAAATTTATGTTTGCATATTTCCACTAGCATTAAAATTTTATTCAAGCAGATGAAAGGTAACCAAATATTTATCTCTCTCTTTATAAATAAATAAATAAATATATATATATATATATATATATATGTATATATATATATATTATATATATATATATATATATGTATATGTATATATATATGTATATGTATATAATATATCAAAATATATTTAACTTTAATATTTCTTCAAAAATCTCCTCTCTTCCATTTTAATATATCTAAATATAGTTATCAGCCTCTAAATGGTTTGGTCAACGAAGTATTTCCACTTAACATTCCTTTCTGTCCTAAAACTGTAAACTTTCTGTCTATATACAGCAGTTTATGTGTCGTTTCCAACATGTGTTCGTGTTTTGCTGATATATAGTCAATTCGCCTATTAAGTTGTTTTGTTGTGGGAAAAAATCTTGTTGTCAGCGTTCTTGGGTGTATATGTGTGAAAGCAGAGTGAACTCTGTGGCCTTTGATTCTATTTTGTCCAGAAGGACAGATGTGCGATGTTGCTGCTCTGAAATAAAGTTTTAAATTAGACTTCTGAGTTATCTTAAATATGAAGCCCGACTGCATTCTCATTACTTATAGATGTTGAGCTTTCTCCTTGTGAAGGAGTTTTATAAAAAATGGATTACATGTATATATATATGTATATATATATGTATATATATATATATGTATATGTGTGTGTGTGTGTGTGTGTGTGTGTATGTATATGTATATAAATGTATATATATATATGTATATATGTAGTATATATATGTATATATATGTGTATATGTATATATGTATATATATATATATGTATATATATGTATATATATGTATATATATATGTATATATATATATATATATATATATATATATATATATATATATATATATATATATATATATATATATATATATATTTTTTTTTCTGTATGTATGTATAGTATATAATAAGAGTTCAAGTTGGAATTTGATTTTTACCTAACATTGATATTTTTTATTTTTATTTTTTTAAATAAGTTTTTTTACGTGTTTAACTTATAATAGTTGATGATAGTTCGTATTTTGTTACCTGAATTTATTGTTTCGTAATAAATAGCATGTAGCTTAACTAGCTGGGTTTTTTGTACATATTTCAACTCGAATTTAAATTTTATTTAATCACAGAAGATGTCGTCTAATTTTTATATATCAATATATTCGCACAGTAGTGTGATAATGATATATATAATACATTTTCTTCATTAAAAGTAAAATTTAGTAATACTTCGAATTGTAATTTGATTACTATCTGAACTTTGATATTTTAAAATTATTTTCTTTTCTTTAAAATACTTTTTTTTCACATATATTTAAATGCAGTTTATAATTTTTGATGATAAATTATTTTCAGCTGTTCTTCACAATGGTAAATAAATGCAGTGTCCCTGGATGTCGTGGAAATTATGATAAAGAAAATAAAGTACGTGTATTTTCATTTCTTTGGGATTCTGAAATGAAAAATGTATGGATTAGAGCAATTCCTAGGAAGGATTTTATATATACGAAGAATGCAAGGGTAAGCTAGAAATTCTTCCTTCTATGAACATAATAACTAACCTCTCAAGTGATGAAACAATTTTACTACATAAAATTTGTACTATGTATATATTTAAATGAATTCTTTTTTAACAGGGTTGCGAAAAACACTTCAAGACTGAAAATATTGAGTGGGAGTCTTCGGCATTTGATGAGAAGAAGGGTCAGATTATTACTGCGCCTTTAAAGAAGCTGCGTTTGAAAAGGAAGGCTGTTCCAATTATTTTTCCAGGATGTCCTAGCTACTTGTCTAAAGAATCCAATGGAACAAGAGAAAGCCCTAACAAGAAAAGGATGAGACAAGAAGATTTAAATATGAAACAAGCCTTAGAAGCCAGTCTAAAATCCAAAGAAGATTATGAAATGTCAAGAAATTTTAAAGATTTAGAGGAACTTCAGTTATCTGCAAAAAATTTTCCATGTTCCCCTTTTTGGTGTAAGGTAATAAAAAATAACGTTTTAATGTATTTAGATATAAATTAAGAATTTGATAAGGTAATCTTAAACTATGCAGTATCTATAGATGAGAATTTAAAACTCTCTGTTTCTCTGAGGGGTGTGCATTAACGATGCTGTTAAAATACCTTGCAAACTAAAAAACATGAATGAAATTTTTAAAATTTTAGATGAAATCAAAAAAGCATCTGTAGAAAAGGAAAATTCTAAAACACATTTAATTAATGTATTAAAAGTTATTTTAAAAGATTTAAAATCAAAGTATTTTTCTGATAAACCTGCTTTTAATTTTTTTGAAGAACAGATTTCTCTTTTAAATGCAGCACTTGAAAAATATATTCACCGGATAATTTAATATTTTCTTCTATGGTTACTATAATATCACCCCAAGCTTATAGGTTTCTTCAGGTTTATTAATTTTGTCTCACTCATCCACTATAAATAAACTAAATTCAAAAATGAATTATAATCCTCAGATAGTACAAGATTCAAACTTTTTAGCATATGCATAACAAAGAATTACAGAATTAAATGATAATGATATTTATGTTTCCCTTGTGATGGATGGAATTCATTTAAAACAGTATGTCGACTATAAAGTAGATGATATTGTTGGCATGTCATTTGATAATTCTGATATTGCGAGTAGTGCATATGTTTTTATGTTAAACAGCATTTCTTCGAAATTAAAAGATGTTGTTCACGTTCTTACTATTAAAAAATAACTGCGGATAAGCTTTTTGCAACTTTACTTAAAATTATTACTGGTCTTCAGAAAATAGTATTTAAAATTGTAGTTATCGTTAGTGATAATAATAGTATTAATAGGAAGGGTATCTCACTTTTTAATAACCCACTCTCAAATTATGTCTATCCTCATCCTTGTGATAGAAATAGGCCATTATTTTTTGTATAGATTCAGTGCATTTAGTAAAATGTGTAAGGAACAATTGGCTTAATCAAAAGAATTCTGAACAGGCTGTGTATTATCCCGATTTTAATTAGTCTTCATATAAAGTTTCTACAGCATCATTTGATACATTAAAAAAAGTATTTGAAATGGAATTTAGTAATTTGCTAAAGCATGGTTACACTTTGTCTCGAAAATCGCTATGGCCAACAAATGTTGAGAAGAAAAGGGTAAAATTTGCCCTTCAAATATTTAATTCGAATTTAAGTAAAGGTTTAAAGGAATTGGATGGTAAGTGTGATATGGTAAACCTGTAAAGTACATCAAAATACATAGACATATTTACTACATGGTTTGATATAATGAAAGTAAAATCCCCAGATAAAGGTCGATATTTGAGGAATAAATTTTGTGAACCTCTAGAAGGTACCGATGATGAAAAATTAACATTTATGTATAATTTTTTGGAATGGTTAGTTAAGTGGGAGAATCTAAATTCTGATGCTTGAAGATTAACTAAAGAAACTCACTCCGCTCTTTGGGATTATTTGGACAAAATGTATGATAGATTTAATATATTATTGCACTTCGGAATTAAAAATGTCATATATATTACCAGGAAAAATTCAAACAGACGAACTTGAATCACGGTTTGGTTTATATCGAAGATTAGCCGGAACGCAATATCACATTTCTATAAGGCAATTATATGAAGTTGAAAGTAAATTACGAGTTTTTTCTACGTTAAAAGAGCTTTCTTTGGATTCTTCTGCAAAAGGTCAAGTTATAATTAATGAACTCTTTTTTTCTGAAGTTGATTATGATTTAAGTCAAAATTTAATATTTGATAGTTGCTTTTCAAAATTAACAGTTACAGATAAAAATATTAATGAAGTTTCTGCTAAAATGTCATTAATTGCATATATTGCAGGGTACTGCATCCATTCAGTTATAAACAGAATAAAATGTAATGACTGTAAGAGTAATTTAACAACGGATGAAGCTTTATCAAATTGTCCATTATTTAAAATAATTCATAATGTAAATCGTGGAGGTCTAAAATTTCCTTCAATGGACGTTTTAAATGTTATAGTTCATAATTTTATAATAATACAAAACATATTAAAGAGTAAATTAGAAGCAGAATTCTTAAAAATTCAAAATCAAAGACAGTTAATTTGGTACATTCAAAAATTATATATTGAATTGTTTAAGCTATTAAATAAGAGATTCTATTTAATAATAGCTGAAAATGTATAAGCATTCTTAAGGGATTAATGTATAAAATGTAATTTATTGACGAAATTTGAATTTTACCATAAAAGTATGAATTATTTATAAAAAGTTTTACGGACATCAGTTTGATGTTTTATATTATTTGAATATTTTAGGTATTATTTCTAAACCTATACAATGTTTTGATTAAAAGGGATACAGTTTTTTTTCTAATTTTGATGTATTTTTTTTTAATATTATTATTTTACCTACTTTGGGATTATTACAAAATTTAAGTATGAGAAATGTGCTACGAGATACATATTTGATAAAAGAACTAAATTAATTTTCATTAATCAAACTTAAAAAGAGGTTTTAATTCTGTTCAGTATATAAAATATTTATGTAGTACAGATACACTTATTTTCAGAGTGATCATCAACTCTTATTTTAAACCAAAATATTGTACATTCAGATATTACATATTGAATTGTTTAAGTTTTTAAAATGTTTCTAGATGATAATAGATGAAAATGTAATAAACGCTCTTAAGGAATTAATGCATAAGATGTAATGTATTGAAAAAAAAATTTAAATTTATCCATAAAGGGATAATGTGTTAAGTAAAGAGCTCTGCTAATTGAAGACAAGCAGTGAAGCTACGTATTTGAGTAACAAGCAGCTCGCCCCTTCGTCGTGACGTCACAGAGCAGCACTCTGGCCTTCTCTCTCGACGGTACCGCCCCAGTCCCGAAGACGCAACCTTTCAGTTACGAGATCGTTGCCTTTGTAATTTGTAGTTTCTCGGGGGCTTGAATTGTGAGCTAGAGCTCAGTCGGTAAAGACTGAGCTCTAGCTCACAATTCAAGCCCCCTAGAAACTACAAATTGGAAACGCCTGCTGTGATTTTAACTTTTAATTAAAATCTAAACGTGCTAATTAGAATCAACTACGTACCTTTCCTCGTCTTCTTCGTCTCCTTGAGATGAACTTGATGTACATCGAATTGTACTGTTGAAAAAAAAAATAATTATATGTGAAGTAATCCAGCGTTGTTTTCGGAAAATTGTTTTACTTGAAGAATATTTGCATAGATTAAAAAATAAGCTAGTTTTCTTACAATAAATAGTATCACTAATAACCTCATTAATTCCCCATAAATTTCATCAATGTATATCGTTCATTCATCTGAACTGATACTTTATGATTAGAAATCCTTTCTCTGTATTGCACATGTTTATACATTCTAAATCTAACTAAAGATTCGCATTTGAATTAAATACTTACTTTACATTGTTATCATACGGATCTTCATCACCCGTTGAAACTGATGTCGGACTATACACTTCCCAGCTGAAAAAAAAAATACATGTGAAAGCAATATTTAAAAAAAAAATAGCTTTACTTGAAGGATATTTAAATAGTTTTCAAAAAATATGCTAGTATTTTACAATAATAATAATAATAATAATAATCTCTAGAACTTTCATTAATGTTTATCGTTCATTTATTTAGACTGATAACTTTATGGTAAGGAATTTTCTCTTTCTTGCACGTGTTTTTACATTCTAAAGCCGGTCTCACAAAAAACGTTTAACTGCTAACCCCGATTAATCTGTGTTTATAAGAAGAATTGCGTCTCACCATAGGTTGGTGGGACCATGGGTTAATCGCGGTTAAACGACTTTAGTGAGACCGACCCTAAATCAAACTGTTAATTAAAAAATCTAAGGATGGTTATTAGAATCAAATACGTACTCAATTTCCCGATTATTTTCAGTAGAGGAACTTGATACACTTTGAGTTGCCATACTGGAAAAAAAAAATTACATGTCAGTCTAGGAATACTTTCATGAAAAATAGCTTTACATGAAAGATATTTACATAGATTTTTTAAAAATACACTAATATTTTACAAAAATTGTTTCACCTATTTAGGATCTGAGGTAAACAACAAAAATGATGTTACGACAGAGATCCACAAGGGAGTTATGATAGCAAATAAATGTTTTTATGGCCTACGGAAATATATAAAATCAAAATTAATAAAACGGAAAGCAAACGTTTTACTTTACAAATGTCTAATAAGATCAGTTTTAAATGTATGTATGCATGTTAATAACCTTGTGCTTTAATCTAAGCAAATATTATGTATGTGAAACCATGCATGTGAAACCTGGGCTACAAGTTTGTCAGATGAAAAGATATTGGCGACCTTTGAAAGAAAAATCCTGAGAAGTATATTTGGAGGAATACAAAAAATAATAATAATAATAATAATAATAATATATGGCTCAAGAGATCAAGTATAGAACTATATATTTTATATAATGAACCTGACATAATAAATTTCTTCTAGGAATATTTTCGGAAAAATGGCTTTACATGAAAGATATTTACATAGATTTTTTAAAAATACGCTAATATTTTACAAAAATTGTTTCACCTATTTAGGATCTGAGGTAAACAACAAAAATGATGTTACGACAGAGATCCACAAAAGAATTATGATGGTAAATAAAATTTTTTATGGCCTACGAAAATATATATAATCAAAATTAATAAAACGGAAAACAAAAATTTTAATTTACAAATGTCTAATAAAATCAGTTTTAAATGTATGTATGCATGTTAATAACCTTGTGCTTTAATCTAAGAAAACATTATACATGTGAAACCTGGGCAACAACTTTGTCAGATGAAAAGATACTGGCGACCTTTGAAAGAAAAATCCTGAGCAATATATTTGGAGGAATACAAATAATAATAATAATAATAATAATAATAATATATGGCTCGAGAGATCAAGTATAGAACTATATAGTTTATATAATGAACCTGGCATAATAAATTTCTTCTAGGAATATTTTCGGAAAAATAGCTTTACCTGAAAGATATTTACATAGATTTTTAAAAAAATGCTAATATTTTACAAAAATTGCTTCACCTAGGATTCACTTAGGATCTGAGGTAAACAACAAACACGATGTTACGACGGAGATCCACAAGAGAGTTATGATGGCAAATAAATGTTTTTATGGCCTACGGAAATATATAAAATCAAAATTTATAAAACGAAAAACAAAAATTTTACTTTAAAAAGGTCTAATAAGTTCAGTTTTAAATATATGTATGCATGTTAATAATCTTGTGCTTTAATCTAAGCAAAGATTATGCATGTGAAACCATGCATGTGAAACCTGGGCAACAACTTTGTCAGATGAAAAGATAATGGCGACCTTTGAAAGAAAAATCTTTAAAAGTATATTTGGAGGAATACAAAAAAAGTAATATATGACTCCAGAGGTCAAGTTTAGAAGTGTATAATTTATATAATGAACCTGACAAAATAAATTTCTTCAAACTGCAAAGAATAAAGTGGGCAGGTCATCTAATCAGAGTGGACAACAACAAAAAGGGTCTTCGATGCAAAACCTACAGGAACGCGAAGATAAGGAAGACCCAACCTGAGATGGACAGACTGCCTGGAAAGAAACCTTCAGATACTTAACACACTGTTGACCGGTCACGAGTTAACTCGTGTTTTATGCCGAACGTTACTGACTGGCCACGAGTAAACTCGGGATGCGTATTTTTTTCTCATCGCTGTTGTTTTCTCTGTTGGCGCCCATACAGTGCAAGTGTTGGTCAGTATAACACAAGCCGTTTCTCTCGCTTATAAGACCCGCCAAATCTTTTGTTGTAAAAAATATTTAATAATTAAAAAAACTAAAATAAAACGATGACGGAACGTAATGAAGAATCTTTCTATGAATTACACGCGGATGCTTTATCTAATTGTCAGAGTGATTATGAATCAAATTGTGCAAATAGCCGGTGACATGAGATAAATTTTCAGTAAAATTGCCGGTCAACAATGTGTTAAAGTAAAAAGCTGGAAGAATTTGGCCTCTAGAAGGATGTCTTGGAAAAAGCTTATGGAGAAGGCCAGGGCCTAACCGGAGTTGTCATGCACTGAAGAAGAAGAAGAATATTTTACGAATAATAATAATAATAATCTATGTGTTTCCTTGTAATTTTCATTAACCTTTTGAAGACGGGCATATCATATATGCATCACCTTTTAAATCGAACTAGATGATTCTCTAGTATTCATATATCTCTAATAGAGAAGTTCCCCTATAACATACATAGGGATACCTCTAGTAGAGATAAGAAATACTAATTAAATGTTTTACTTAAAATATCATTAAGGATATACTCATTCTAAACCAATTTGAAAGACATTGCATACATGATGCACCCATCCTCAAAGGGTTAATTTTTATCGTTTATTTAACTGGACTGATAACTTTATGATTAGGAATTTTCTCCCTCTTGCACGTGTTTATACATTCTAAATCTAATTGTTAAATAAAATATAAAGATACTAAATAGAATAAAATGTTTACTTTATCCCCTCATCTTCTTCCGATGTATTTTCCAACATTCCATAGTATAGACTGAAAAAAAATACATGTTAAGTAACCCAGCAATATTTTCGAAAAAATAGCTGTACTTGAAGGATATTTACATAGATTTTTAACAAAATAAACTACTACTTTACAAATAATAATAATAATAATAATAATAATAATAATAATATCTTATTTCTCTGTAATTTTCATTAACGTTTATCGTTCATTTAACTGGACTGAAAACTTTATGATTAAGAATTTTCTCTCTCTTGCACGTGTTTATACATTCTAAGTCTAATTGTTATTTAAAATCTAAAGATACTTATTAGAATAAAATATTTACCTTCGGCCTTCGTTTGCTGCTCTTCTTTGATACTCCATGCTGAAAAAATTAATACATGTTAAGTAACCCAGCAATATTTTCGAAAAAATAGCTTTACTTTAAGGATACTTACATAGATTTAAAAAAATATTCTAGTATTTTACAGGAAAAGTAATAATAATAATCTCTGTAATTCTCTGTAATTTTCATTGATGTTTATCGTTCATTTAACTGAACTAATAACTTTATGGTAATGAATTTTATGTCAGGTAACTAAGCAATTATTTCGAAAACAATAACTTAACGAGTAGAATATTTACGTAGATTAAAATAAAAATGTCTTTCGAATTTAGAATAACTAATCTTAATGTGTGCAATTTTGTATTATTCCTGATAAAAGTTTTTTGTTCATTTAACATAATATATTATAATTAAAAAATCACCCCTATGTTATGCGCTTGTTTATAAATTATATATGTAACTGTTAAATAAATTCAAAAGATGTTTATCAGAATTAACTACTTATTTTACACCCTTTTTCTCTGTTTTAGATGGGTATGAAGTAATATGCAATTCAGTACTGTAACGAACAAATATATATTAAACACCCCACAGCTGAGCGCTGGCCGAATGGTTAAGATGCTGGCCTTCGGTACCGGTGTTCGTAGATTCAAATCTCACTATGGCACGGATGTTCGTAGCCTTTCGGAATCGGCTTTAAGCAGTAGGTCCCGGTATCATTAGCCCTCGTGTTGCAAAAAAGTAGACCGTAGCACTCCAAACAAACCAAACCAAACCTAAATAACCCACCAATGTTGAAACAAAAAATAAACTTATCGCGAATAATGTTTGCTTAGATTAAAGCACAAGGTTATTAACATCTTACAGGAGAATAATCCGTTTCCATTTCGATTAAATCTATTCGTTCATCTAATCCAATAGATCAGGATTAAGAATATTTTCTCTGCCATGAGCGGGTTACGTGTTTGGGAGTATAATGAATTTTAAATTATTCTAAACAGCACCGTTTTACGCAGCTGTGAAATAATTAGCTTCATTTATTTTCATTTACGCCTAAATAATCTCTTTTTCGATTTTGATTTCCTATTTTCTCTCCTATTTTTTCCTTTTTCCTATATTCTCTAATTTCTTAAAGTGTACAGTCATAAATGTACAGTTATAAGCACTAGAGGCCGAACGCTGGCCGATTGGTTAGGGCGCTGATTGTCGTACCAGAGTTAGTGGATTCGAATCCCACTATGGCATGGATGTTCGTAGCCATTCAGAATTGGCTTTAAGCAGTAGGTCCCGGTCTCATTAGCCCTCGTGTGCAAAACAGTAGACCGTAGCTCTCGAACCCAAAAACCAAACCATAAGCACTAGAAATGTTTTATAACACAGAGACTTGTATATGTTTTAACAAACTGAAATGACTGTACTTTTGTTTCTAATAAATTATTCCTAATATCCCGTACTATTATTTCTGTCGTACTTGTAGAATTTTGTAAACATCGGCTTATTAGGAATGTGCAGCCCGTAGTCCTTCATAAGTTTTCAAATTTGGCCTTTGAGAATATCGAGATTGAAAATACATGTTATAATTCTAACTTTTGAAAATAATCTAAAGGCGCTTAATAGAATTAACTACTCACAATTCACGACTTCTCTCTCCTGCAGTTAATCTTGGTGCTTCTCGAGAGTTATCTCTGAAAAACAAATAAAGGCATGTCAAGTAACGTAGTAATATTTTCGAAAATATGGCTTAAAGACTTTTTACATGAAATGAAAAAAATGCGTTAACATTTTACAGAAATAAAAATATAATAACAATTCTCTTATAAATTTGATTAACGTGTGTTTTTATTCATTCGAAATGATTATGCTTATTAATCTTTTTCATGCCTGTATTTCTATAGTCCAAATCTAACTGTTAAATATAAAGATCATTATTAGTAGAATCAACTACTTACGGTTCACTATCTGTTTCAGATGTGCTTGATGAACTTTGTGCTTCATCGCTGAAATAAAAACACATAAGTCTATTAACTTAGTAATATCTTTAAAAACAATATTTTATCCGAGAATATTTTCATAGGGTTTAATAAAAAGAGACACATTATCATTTTACAGTTACAAAAATAAAATAACGTGTTATTTCATGATAATTCCGGGTAAAGTTATAAGATTATTAAACCCAATGAATATTAGTTATTATTTGAAATCCTTTGTCAGTGATGCACTTGTTTATATATTCTAATTCTAACTGTTAATTAAAATCTGAAGATGCATTAAAATCATCAACTTACTTCAAATTTCCATTCTCTGTTTTATTGGAGCATGGCAAATTTGGCCGTTCATTACTGAAATGAAGAAACATTTGTTAAATAACCACCAATATATTAAAAAAATTTACTGTGAAGAATGTTGATATAGTTTGATACAAAATTTATATTAACATTGTACAACAGCAAAAAAAAATAATTTAATACCATTTTGATTAAAGTTATTCATTAATTTATTCCAACCAATTTATCATACGTATCCCTTTCTCTGTCTTGCACATATTTATATATTCTAATTCGAACTCTAATTCTAATTCTAATTCTAATTCTTCAAAATTTAAAGACACTTAGTAAAAATAACTACTTACGTTAAATTCTCATCCGCCCTTTTTGATGTATTTATTTTTCCTTCCCATACAATACTGAAAGAAAAAATATATGTTGAGCAACTTAGCAATGTTGAAAACACTTAATACAAAGAATTTAATATATATATATATATATGTGTATATATATGTATATATATATTTATATATATATATATATATGTATATATATATGTGTGTGTATATATATATATATATATATATATATGTATATATATTTATATATGTGTATATATGTATATATATGTATATATATATACATATATGTATATATATATATATATATGTATATATATATATATATATATATATATATATATATATGTATATATATATATAATATGTGTGTATGTATGTATAATATATATATATATATATGTATATGTATATATATATGTATGTATATGTATATATGTGTACATATATATATATATATATAAGAAATAAATAAATAAAATATATATAATATATATATATAAATATATATATATATATATATATATATATATATATGTATGTATATGTATATATGTGTACATATATATATATATATATAAGAAATAAATAAATAAAATATATATAATATATATATATAATAAAAAACCGGGAGTAGCCTCCCTTCGGCTTTATACCAAACTCTTAGAAAAATAAGTATCTATTTCCTTTAGGGCCGGTCTCACCACAGTCGTTTAACGGATAACCGAGATTAATCTCTGTTTAAATGGAGAATTGCGTCCTACCATTGGTTGGCTCCATGGGTTAATCACGGTTAGCTGTTAAACGACTTTGGTGAGACCGACACTTAGTCATGTTTTTGTTCTAACTTTTATAAAACATATGAACATTATCAAGTAATTAATATCTGACTTTTAACCTCGCTTAAACTTATGAATTTAAATAAAAGAATTGTTACTTCCGATTTCCGAAAGTAACAAAAAAGTTGGTAGAACACTATAATTTCGCTAATCAAAAGTTGGTGTCCTAAACCTTTCACTTACGAATTGAATATTTAGTTGCTCTAAGCCAAAATGTATTACAGTTATCTTTATCTAACACAAAAACAGAGAGATAGTTCCAAAAATAGTGTTTTAGGGCGCAGGAAGCTCCAAAACATAAAATAACAATCAAAATCTTTAGGCCGAATTTTTGACGAACTCAAAATTTTAACTATATTTTAATATATTAATTTAATAATTTTTATTTAAGTTACTAGGTCATTTAACCCAACAGATTAGCTTATGATTAGGAATTTTCAATCTGTCTTGTAGGTCTTTTTATATTCGAATTCAAACTGTTAATTATAATTTTCAAAAAACTTATTAGTAACAACTACTTACACTACATCATCATCTTTTGTTTGAGATGTGCTTGGCATTTTATCCAATTCTTCACTGAAATGAATAAATATATGTCAAGTAATTTAGAAACTTAGTATTACAAAGAGAAACAAAAAAAATAAACAATTGGCGTAATTTTTTACTGTCTATAATTGATATCCAGAATCCTCCTGTATAAAAATATAAAAACACTATACTTATTCTAACATAGAAACATAATTACGCTGTGCTATAAAATTTAAAAAAAAAGTAATTCGCTCTCTAAAACTTTGTGTTAAATGTTTTATAAAAATAAAATATGAATGTTATACACGAGTTAATACGGTATACGTAAGTGTGTGCGAAATGATAAAAATTAGCGCCAAAAACAAACTACTTACATTATGTCATAATTTTCTTTGGAGGTACTTGGTTTGTTGTAAAACTCATCACTGAAATGAAAAAATATATGTTAAACAACTTGAAAACATAATATTATATAAAAAAACTAAATTAAATAATTGCAGTATTTTCTTTGCTGTCTAAACCGAAACTAAAAAGGTTATTTTTGTCTTAGAGATAACAGAATAGCATTCAAAGTAACTTTACCCTTTTGATTTGCTTTTTTATTTATATATTTAACGATCATGGATTGTAAAGGAATGAATAGTGCCAGCAAATTACGACTATGTTTAATTTTGTGTGCTCAGGAAAACCCGCTCAATCTGTAATATATTTTGAAAATTCTCTGAATCTTTTCTGAATTGAGAATTTTAGTGCTTAAAAATGAATATAAGAAAAAAATAAAAATATTTTCTTGTCAATGACTATATGAATATATATATATATATATATATATATATATATATATATATATATATACACTCATGTCCATAAATTAAGGATAATGAAGTTCAGGCAATGGAAGAGACAAAAGCAAAACAAATTTGACTTATTTGTAAAGTCTATTTATTAAGCAAAAGGTAAAGAGCAAATAAGATGCTATATGTTTGACATAATTAATAAAAATTGCGATTTTTACTCCCTGGAGCAAATTTTAAAAAAGAACCTATTTACAGAAAACAGTATAACATGGTTAGTATGATGGTTAATACGGAGTATGTCTCCCGGACGATGCAATACAAGCGTTACAACGCCTACGCATGCTGAGTATCAGATTATCAATCTGATCTTGGGGAAAATTACACCACTCATCAAGGAATGCCCTCCGAAGTTCCGATAGACAGTTGGGAGGGGGTTGACTGGCTGCAATTCGTCGGCCAAGCATGTCCCACACATGCTCTATTGGATTCAAGTCCGGTGAGTATGCTGGCCAATCCATACGGGTGATATCATCCGATTGAAGGCATTCGTCTCCAATGTTTTCACGGTGAGGTCGGGCGTTGTCAATCATATACAGAAATTCAGGACCCATGGCGCCCCGAAACAAACATACATGTTGTTCCAGAATGACATCCCGATAGATGAGGCCTGTCATCGTTACACTCTGAACATGCAGGTCAGTTCTGGAACCAAGAATAATTCCTCCCCAAACGAGCCATCCTGCACCACCGTAACGGTGTCGTTCAATGGTGTTCTCTTCGTGGTAACGGGTACCTGGCGCTCTCCATATGAAAGTCCGGCGAGAATCAGAATGTAAACTGAACCTGGACTCGTCGGAAAACATCACACAAGACCACTGTTGCGGTGTCCACAATGCATGCTCTCTAGCCCAGCATAATCGCAGACAACAGTGAGTTGCGGTAATTGGAACACATCTGACAGGCCTACGAGCATATAGACCAATGTTCCCTAAGCGTCTGTACACGGTCTGCCTTAAAACTGTCGTACCGGTAGCTGAAGAGAGCTGACGAGACAGGTCTGATGCTGTGCTCCGTCTGTTTCTTTTGGCAGTAACTGCCAAATACCGGTCATCATTCGGCGTAGTAACTCAGGGGCGACCTGTGCTGTAACATCTACTCACATTACCATCATGTTTGAATCGTTGCCAAAGCCTGGAGATGACACTCTGGGCGATTCCAAGTTCCTCGGATATTTCCAGCTGGGTACGTCCACATTCCAGTCGTCCGATAATTCTACCATGTAAAAAAATCATCCAAATGCTTCCTTTGTGCCATAACTATGCGGTTATTGCACTGAAAGGCTTTTAAAACGCTTATGAACAATTTTACTTCTTTGCTACCATTCCTTATATATCCCTTTCATACACTATCGTCACTGTGATGTACTATCTGCGCCATCTGGTTGTTTCCTGCAATTTGCATATTCTTCTTCAAGATGTGTGTGATAATTCTATAGGTGAAATTTTTATTTTAGAGCTCAATTTCTATGTGATTCTGAATTGTCCTTAATTTATGGACATGAGTGTATATATATATATATATATATATATATATATATAATAAAAGGAAAAAGTACACCTGCCTAATATTGTTTATGGCCTCTGCGACGGCATGGACTCGACTAATATCTGAAATAGTCTGGAGGTAATTGACACATTGAAATCTGTAGGGCTTTCCAAAAATCCCTAAAAATAGGAGGTGATAGAGATCTCTTCAAAACAGCACGTTGCAATGTATCCCAGATATATGCAATAGTGTTCATGTCTGGGGATTTGGGTAGCCAGCGGAACCGTTGAAAGTCAGAAGAGTGTTCCTGCAGCCACTCTGTAGTAATTCTGGCCGCGTGGGGAGTCGTATTGTCCTGCTAAAACTTCCCAAGTCCATCGGCATGCACAATGGATATTAATGGTTGCAGGTGAACAGACAGGAGGCTTACGCTTGTGTCACCTATCATAGTTGCATATAGACGTATCAGGGGTCCTATATCACTCCAACTGCAAGCGCCCCATATCATCACAGACCCTCCACCAGCTCTAACGGTCCTCTGTGACATGCAGGGTTCATGAATTGATGAGGATGTCTCCATACCCGTAAACTTCCATCCGCTCTAAACAATTTAAAACGAGACTCGTCGTGTTTCCAGTCATCAACAGTCCAATGTAGGTGATGACTGGCCCAGGCGAGGACTAAAGCTTTGTGTCTCAAAGGTAAACGAGCGGGCCTTCGAGCTCAGAAAGTGCATATCAATGATGTTTCGTTGAATGGTTCGCACGCTGACCCTTGGTGATGATCCAGCATTGAAATCTGCTGTAATTTGCGGAAGGAATGCACATTTATCGCGTTTAATGTTTCTCCCCAGTCGTCGTTCGTCCCGTTCTTGCACTCTCCTTTCCGGCTGCAGAGATGTCGGAGATTTCATGTTTTACAGAATTCCCGATATCCAGGGCACACTCATAAAATGATCGAAAGGAAAAATCCAAATTTCATCGCTACTTCGGAGATGCTATATCCCATATCTCTTGCGCAGACTATAACATCACGTTCACGCAGACTATAACTCACTTAAATCTTAATAACCAGAAATTGTAGCAACAGTAACCGATCTAATAACTATGCCAGACACTTGTTGTTTCATATAGGAGTTGCAAACCGCAGCATCGAATTTTGATTGGTTCCTTATATTTCTATTTGCATACGCATGGATATACAGTTTTTCTAGCGCTTAAGTATATATATAATATATATATCAAAAAATATATTAATAACCTTAATATATACTCATGTCTAAAATTTCGACATGATTTTGGATTTTATGCAAAAGCAATTGATTGTAAATCGGAATGGAAAGACTCTTCTTATACGCATCTTACAGTAGAATAAATTAATAAAATCCAAGGACAATTTGAACTTATCGAAAAGGAAAGTCTGAAAAAAAAGTAATATTTTGCTTTTAGATTATCGTGTTTACTTACGAAAAACCATAGTTATTAAAATTGCTTTTCAAAAGCAGAAAGCTCCCAAACGCGACGATCAATCAAAATCTTGAGATCAAATTTTGAAGAATGAAATTTTGAAAACAATTAAATGTATCTGTTATACACGAGTAAATACGATATATATAAATATATGTGTGTTTGGGGGGTGAATGCTAAAATTACCTCCAACTATTCTCAAATTCTTAATTAATTCCCAGAGCGAGATTGAGATGAAATATTTCCCAAAGTAGCTTATTAGGCGTTGTTAACTAGAAAGGGAGCTTAGATCATTGAAAAGTGAACCGAGGGCAGCTGGAAAATATGGAGGGTGGACAGAAAAAGGGCATCTATTGCAGATAAAGCTTTGGGAAACGGCGTGGAAGAATTTTAAGTCGAGGACATTCCTTTAATTACGATATCTTGTGGCTGAGAAAATAGATTTCAAAGAATAAGAATGGAAAGGGTTGAATTTTTAAGAGATATTAAAGTGAATTAGTTTTGATGTATTACATATATAACGAAATATATTAATAATCTTAATATGCTCTCATGTCTAAACTTAAATATAATTTGCTGCTTGTGCAAAAGCAATTGATAGTATATCGATAAAGAAAGAGTCTTCATATGTGGGTCTAAAAGTAGAATAAATAAATAAAATTCAAGAATAATATGGACTTATCGAAAAGATACATCTGCAAATCGTGTACTACATCATCGTGTTCACATACAAAAGTCCAAATCATAGTTCCATAAATGATATTTTCGGAAGCCTGGAGTTCAAAAACGGGAAAATCAATCAAAATTTCGAGGTCAAATTTTTGACGAAATCAGTACTTTATCTATATTTTGATATAATAATTTAATAATTCTGATAAAGTTATTTACTCTTTCAACCCAACGTGTTAGCTTATGATTAGGAACGTTTTATCTTTTGCAAATCTTTATATTTTCCAATTCAAACTGCTAATTTTAACTTACAAGTCGCTTATTAGAATAAACTACTTACATGTTATCATAACTTGCTTTAGATGTACTCGGTCTGTTTTGATACTCCTCACTGAAATGAAAAAATATATGCTAAACAACTTAAAAACTTAGTATTAAATTAAAAAACTAAATTAAATAATTGCCGTATTTTCTTTGCTGTCTAAACCGATAATAAAAAGGTTATTTTTGTCATAGAGATCACAGAATAGCATCACAAAATAAGATTTGTGTTTTTACTTATGTATTGCAACTTGGAAGGGAAATTATATATTTACCGATCACAGATTGTAAAGGCTTGAATCGTTAAAGTAAACTACAACTGTACTTGGTTTTCTCTGGTATAGAAAACCCTTGTTAATATATATATATATATATATATATATATATATATATATATATATATATATATATATGTCAGGTTTAAAAACATTAAATTAATAATTTAGGGCGTCTTAAAGGAAAAAAGCGGAGTGCACTCTTTAATGCAAGTGAAATCACTAATAACTCCGTATAAAAGCGTTTGACGAGCAATAATTCAAAGAGATCGTTTTCAGATTGCGTTGCTGTTGAACCCACGCTAAGTGTCTGTCCTTTGTTACCGTATGGAAGCTACCCACATTCCGCGATGTTTACTGATTGAATACTTCGTTGTGATGAAGACATAAATAAAGACATTATAAAGGACTATTCGTCTCTCTGACTAAATAGTTGACTGCAGCAAGGCATGTCATATATATATATATATATATATATATATATATATATATATATATATATACAATGAAGAGAAAAAAAACATGCACACCTGCTATATGTCTTGAAGGGCCACCACGAGAACGCAAAAGTACCGCACCACGACGCAGCTTGCACTAGACTAACATCTGAAATAGTCTGGAGTTAATTGACACCATGAAACCTGCAGGGTTGTCCAAAAATCCCTAACAGTAGGAGGTGATGGAGATCTCTTCTGAACAGTACGTTGCAAGGCATCCTAGATATCATCCTAGATATGCTCAATAATGTTCATGTCTCGGTATTTAGGTGGCCAGTGGAAGTGTTGAAAGTCAGAAGAGTGTTCCTGAAGCCATTCTATGGCAATTCTGGACGTGTGGGAGTCTCATTAACCTGCTGGAATTCCCCAAATCCAGAGGAATACGCAATGGACTGGAATGAGGGATCAGACAGGATTCTTACTCACATGTCACCTGTCAGAGTTGCGTCTAGAAGTATCTGGGGTCCTATAGTACTCCAGTTGTACGCACCCTATACCATCATAGAGCCTGCACCAGCTAAAACAGTCCTCTGTGACATGCAGGTTCTATGGATTCACGAGGTTGTCTCCATACCTGTAAATTCCATCCGCTCGATACAATTTGAAACGAGACTCGTCATGTTTGCAGTCATCAACAGTCCAATGTCAGAGTTGACGGGCTCAGGCAAGGCGCAAAGCTTTGTGCTGAGCAGTCATCAAAGGTAAACGATCGGACCTTGGATCTCCGAAAGTTCATATCAATGATGTTTCGTTGAATGGTTCGCACGGTGACACTTGTTGATAGCCCAGCATTGAAATCTGCAGCAATATGCGGAAGAAATGCACTTCTGTCACGTTTAATGATTCTCTCCAGTTGTCTTTGATCCCGTTCGAGGACGAACTTTTTCCGGACTCAGCGATATCGGAGATTTGATGTTTTACAGAATTCTCGATGTTCACGATACACTCATGAAATTGTCGTACGGGAAAATCCAATTTTCATCGCAACTTCGGAGATAATTTGTCGCATCTCTCTTGCACTCAATATAACACTACGTTCAAACACAATTAAGTCTTGATAACCTGCCATTGAAGCAGCAGTAACCGATCTAACAACTGTAACAGACAACTGTTGTCTTATATGACAGCACCATTTTCTGATTCGTTCTGTATCTTTTTATTTGCTTACGCATGACTATACAGTTCTTTTAGCTCTTAAGTGTATATATATATATATATATATATATATATATATATATATATATATATATATCAAAATATATTAATAAACTTAATATATATTTATGTCTAAAATTTAAACAGAATTTACCATTTTATGCTAAACTAATGGATTGTAAATCGAAATGAAAAAAAGTCTTCTTACATGTGTCTCAAAGTAGAATAAATGAATAAAATTCAAAAATAATGCAAGCATTTCGAAAATTAAAATCTGCAAACAAAATTTCAACGTGTTTGTTTTTAGATTATTGCGTCCGCATACAAATATCCATAGTTCCAAAATTTGCTTTTCAGAAGCAGAGAACTCCCAATCAAAATCAATCAAAATTTTGAGGTCGAATTTTTGACTATTAAAAACTTTACCTAAATTTTGATTAAACTTATTGGTTCTTTTAACCCAACATATTAGCCTATGATTAGGAAGTTTTTGCAGTCTTGCAACGCTTATTAGAATCAACTACTTACATTATGATATAATAATTTGCTTTAGTTGTGCTTATCATATCTCCTCAGTGATATGAAAAATTATATTTCAAATAAGTTAGCTACTTAATATTTCAATCAGGAGAAACTAACTGAATTAAAGAAACCTTAATTTTGGTATATTATTCTTTATTTACCTTTACCTGAATTTTGGTTTAATAATTTAATAATTTTGATTAGACTTATTCATTTAACCCAATATATTAGCCTTTGTTTATGAAATTTTTATTCATCTTGCAACGCTTCTTAGAATCAACTACTCACATTATGTTATAATAATTTGCTTTAGTTGTGCTTCTATAATTCCTCGCTCACTGAAATGAAAAATTATATGTCAAGTAACTTAGCAGCTTAATATTTCAATCAATAGAAGCTGATTAAATTAAATAACTTAATTTAGCCGTAATTTATTTGCTGTCTATAATTAGTATCAACAATTCTGCGGCATAAAAATATAAAAACCCTATATTTACCCTACTAGAGAAAGATGATATGTGCCATGAAATTTTAAAAAAGTGTTTCAGTGTATAAAATTTTGAAAAAAAAAATTAAAATAAGCGTATCTAACCTATACTAACCTATATATATATATATATATATATATATATATATATATATATATATATATATATATATATATGTGTGTGTGTGTGTGTGAGTGTGTGTGTGTGTGTGTGTGTGTGCGCGTGTGTGTATAACACAAAAATATATTAATAACCTTAATATATACTCATATTTGGAATTTAAATATAAATTTTCTTTTTATGCAAAAGCAATTAATTGTAAATGGAAATGAAAAGAATCTTGTTACGTGGGATGAAAGAAAAATAAATAATGAAATTCAAGGATGATACTGACACATGGAAAATATAAATTTGCAAACAAAAGGATTAATTTTTTTAGGATTACCAAACTTTACCTTTATTTTGATTTAATAACTGAATAATTTTTATTAAAATTATTCGTTGGAACACACAACTGATTTGATTATGATTCGTATCTCGCTTGCCCGTCTTTATATATTCCAATTCAACTGTTAATTATAGCTTTCAAGACGCTTATTAGAATCAACTACTTACGTTTTGTTATCTTCTTTTGCTTTAGCTTCTCTTTCCAATCTTTCTATTTCTTCACTGAAATGAAAAACTATATGTCAAGAAACTAGACACTTCGTATTACAAACACAAAAAACGAAATTAGATAATTGCCATAATTTGTTTGCTCTCTATAATTATTCTCCCAGTCCTGTTGTATAAAAATATAAAAAACCCTATATTTACTCTCATATAAAACATAACTACCCAGTGCTATGAATTAAAAAAAAATATGTTCCTTTTAAACAAGTTTGCGATAAATTAAAAATAAAGAAATAAATGTTCCTGTAACACACGAGTAAATACGGTATATGTATATGTTTGTGTGTAATGTTAAAAATTACTGGAGATATTCTCAAAATCTTAAATTATTCTGTTCTTTAAACCGATACTAAAAAGATTACTTTTGACATAGATATAACGGCATACCATTCCAATTTACTTTAACTTTCACCTTATGATTTTTGTTTTTACTTATGTATTGCAACTTTAAATGGAGTTACCGATCGTAGTCTGAAAATGCTTGAACTGTAGCAACAAACTAGAACTATCCCTTGGGTTTTAATTTGCTATGAAATCCCTTGTTAATTTGTAGGGTTTTTTTAAGTTTTGGTGATAAACAGCCTTTCGTAAAAGGTAGGCTTTGAGATACTTACCATGCAACTGGTCACTCTCCGCAACGATAAAACAAAAGAGAAAAAAATAATAAGAAAAAAAACTCATGAAAAACTTTCCTGAATGATGTCAATTGTTTAAAATAAATTAAATCAAATTCCTGAAAGAAGGAAAGTATTATACTAAACGTTTATTGTATTAATACAAGCAAGAAAATGTTAAAACTAACGAAAATATCTTAAAAAGCGAACCAAAACTAAAACAGTGCCCTATATTTATAGATGTTAATTGGATTCCTGAATGATATTAATAACAAGTTACTTTTAAGACAGTTAGGCTTGGAAGAGAGGGGGAAGGGGGTTCCAAAGCATGGGTCATCTTGAAAATCGTTAGAACATTTTTAAATGTGGATATTAGTACTAAACAATGATCATCTGAAAAAAATAACTGAATTTGCTTCCTCTCACTGTATATGTATATATTTATATATGTGTGTGTGAGTTTATCACACAAAAAGCTATATTAATAACCTTAAATTATGCTCATATCTGAAAGTTGAATATAATTTCTCTTTTTATGCAAAAACAATTGATTGTAAATCAAAATGGAAAACGTCTAGATATGTGGGTTTAAAAGAAAATAAATCAATAAAATTCAAGAACGATATTGACTTATGGAAAAATTAAATCTGCAAAAAAAAGGTTTATATTTTTGCTTTAAAATTTGTAATAATTTTTAGCCTAGTAGAAAATTTAATAACTTCCGTTAGCCACACATGCTGTAAATTGATTTTTCGTACTGTTGACGAGGAAACTGATGAATTGTATGCTGAAAAATTATGGATCCTGTTAAACACTGGAATAAATTTCTTATGGATGAAAATATTTGCTGATGGATGACAAGTTGTCTCTCGGGTATATCAGGCACACCCTGTACAGGTTTAAAATCAGGAGATATAGGTGGTCAAAGCATGTACTGGATATCTTCATTTACACGGATATCTTTGATAAAAGCCGCTTGGTACGGGGCGCAATTATTAGCGAATGTGATTCAGACAAACAGAATAATAAAATAAATCTCGTTGTTTCAAATTCAAGTGGCAAAATATGTGTCAGTAAGTAGATAAACAGTTTTAAAAGTTATGTTTGTAGTATTTCTATGGCAATGGGTCTTGAAAAGTCGAAAAGCTTTATAAAGATATTCCTGGTGAAAACAATATGGTTTTATTTGACTAGATGTATATTTTTGTAGTAGAAGATGGGTGTAATTGAATGCTATTATTTTATTCGTATGAGCTATTGTGTATAATTGTAATAACATGCCCTAAAAGTAATGTATGATGTGCTTTTTAGATCAAACATTAATACAAAACCAATTTTTTTTCGAGACGAATACTGCATGTTTTCTGCATATCAGTAGTAAAATGTTATCTTTGTTATTTAATAAAATTAAAAAGTAATAACTAACTCAAAAAATTAGTTTACGGATAATTAATAAAAACTTACAATTCATGTGCATACATGATGGTTTTGGGGCTGTTGAGAAAAATCCACCTATGAAATACAGAAATCATAAGTATATGCTCTAAATAAGGAAAACAATTTAAAAACAAACTACCTAGTTCATGAATTTCAAGAGCTTTTAAACTACGAGTCAGATGAAAAGTATACTTATATAGTATGAATATGTATTAGTGGAAACCACGTTGAGACGTAATTATATTTGCATTTTTATAAAATTTATAACTGTTGATTATCACCCTTCACCCTGTTGCCAAGAGAAACTGTCTTTGCAGCTGAGTAGCATTGTCTGTTCTGTTTTGATGAGCTGTTAACAGTATATACTAGTCATCCGTTGCTGAAGTAGCGCGTGGCCAACCTTGGCCTGGTCTACGTCTAACATTCCCTGTTGTTGGAATCGATTCTACGGCCTTGAAAAGACACTTCTGGCGACTCCAACAGCGTCTGCGACACTAAGTTATGATTTCCCGGCTTCAAGACTGCCTATAATACGGTATGCCATGGATTCTGGTAAATCACGTTTTTGAGATATTTTCAAGTCACCTTTTCTCAAACAAAGAAAGAAATAACAACTGAGCAATCAAATTTCGCAGTTAAAGCAGTGAAACAGACGGTTCTGCAACAGCCCGATTTCTGCCGTATATTCTTTTTCTGGTTTTTGCCGTCATGAACTTTGATTTACATACGCAGTTTTATTCTTCTTCCGGCTAGGCTTTAAGTTAAGAATGATTTATTTTATATTATCAGTATAAGTATTTGCGTAATTTCGATAAACCCATTTGCTCCCATAACTGTTTTGTGCAATGTAGGTAGATATAAATATACTGTCTACCAATAAGTATTTAGACACCTATGCAAATGACGATATCTGCGGTCCTGAGGTACGTCACGGCCTCCGCCGGTATACATCGTGTAGGAAGCAGCATCGACATTAGTCGCATGCAAGATGGCGCGCAGTTCGGAGATCTCTGATTTCGAGAAAGGTATAATTATCGGGTATCACAAATGTGGCTGATCCTTAAGGGAGATATCTAGTGATCTGAAGTACCCGAAATCAACAGTGGCCTATCTGGTTAAGAAGTGGAAGGTGAGCGGTGATTGTCGGAATGTGCCCCGAGTCGGCAGACCAAAGAAACTGGGAGATAGATACCGAAGAGTGCTGTCCAGAGAAATTCGGAAGATCCGCACCTAGCCGATGGTCCTCATCCTCGAGGAGTTTCAACAGGCATCCGGGAGTATTGTTTCAATGAGTACCATCCGTAAGGAAGAACATCTGCTTGGTTTTCATGGTCGTGCTGCTGCCCTTTGATCACAAAATCCAACCGCGCTGCTCGGTTAATGTGGTAAAAAGCACATTGAAATTGGACCGTAGATTAGTGGAAACGGGTTCCTTGGAGCGAATCACCATGGTTCACCCTTTACCATTCGGATAGCAAGGTCTGGGTCTGGCGTCTGCCTGGTGAACGTCTCTTGCCAGAATGCATTGTACCAACAGTCAAGCTCGGCGAACACCTGTTACTGACGTGTTTCGAGGTTAACCAAGGCTTGGTATGGTGCCAATGGAGACCATCGAATGGGCTGGACTACCCAGAGCCCAGACCTGAACTCTATCGAGAACCTCTGGGACGAGTTGGATCGCCGAATTAAAGGGTGCACTATTCGTCCAAAATCGGTGAAGTAACTTATATGTCTACTCCGAGCCAAGTGGAAGATAATGCCACTAGCTGCAATACATAGACTTGTGGAAAGTATTCCTTGGAGGATTCACGCTGTAATTGCCTCTCGTGGAAACTCTACCAACTATTGATTTTGAATAAAGTTAGTTTTTCTTTTCTATCACAGGTGTCCAAATACTTATTGGTAGACAGTGTATATATATATATATATATATATATATATATATATATATATATATATATATATATATATACATATATATATATATATATATATATATATATATATATACCATTACATTATGACCACCCTTTATTTATAACAATGGTTTCACCCAGAAACAAAACCACTGCGAGTGCGCTCTGATGTTGGAGTATATACGGTTATGCTTAGTCTTTCCAAATATAGTGACACACATAATGGAAAAAGTAGTAATCAAGAAGCAGATCAAAAGCTGATTTATTAGACATTCATTAAAGTCAAATCCGTATGGCTCGAGGACTGGAAACATCAATATCAGGAATGGCTTATTTCGAGGACTGTTCACGTGTATTTTTTGTGATCACATATCAGAAGTGGTATATGGATGGTGAAACGACAAGTCGCCTGTGGTGTGTCGCACATAGCGCATTGATTCCAGGGGACAGAGAAGATTGCTATGCATTATTCGCTGTGACGGAAGAGCTTCAGCATTCGAAATCACAACAGTGGTGACCCAAGCAGTGTTTCTCAATACACAGTGTAGTGTACATTGCTGCGTAGAGGCC
>CM063502.1:63210472-63217972 GCA_032207245.1 Pardosa pseudoannulata | reverse complement strand
ACTCGGTGTATTTTAATTTATTTAAAGTTTAACTGTTGAATACGTACCTATCCTCTTCTTGCACCAAAAATGCTGGGGGTTGATAATTATCAAGCCTGCAAAATATATTTATATACATAGATGAATGTATATATATATATATATATATATATATATATATATATATATATATATTCATAGTTACATCCAAACATTTATATATATATATATATATATATATATATATATATATATATATATATATATGTATGTATGTATGTATGTATGTATGTATTTATATAAGGATGGTTAAAATTATTAAAAATGAAAAGAATTTAAAGTATATTACAATCAAGATACTCAGAGAATTCGACACCTATCAGTAGACGAACAAAAACTTCATAGTGAAATATATTGTATTTTCCTCTATACTAAATAATTATAATACATGATCTGATGACAAATCATACCAAATTATTATAATACTTCATTTAAAAAGAAAAACAATTTTTAAGTATTTTGTTGCATGTTAATCAGAGCCTAGTTGAGAGCACAATAGTTCGTTTCTTGAAACACGAGGGCTAATTAGACCAGGAATTACTTCTTAAACCTAATTCCGAATTGGCACGAATATTCAACCAGCAACACATTTAAAACCTACTATCGCCACACCCTGTTGCTCAAAGAAAGTATCGCTATGCTTTTTCAGGCAAATTTATCTATAAAATTATGGAGTTTTTACTAACTTACGAAATGTAGAATGTATAAAACAGACAACAAATGACCTCGTGATCAGCTTGTCGGGCTACAATCGAATGTGCCGGGTTCAAACTTGAAAGCATATAAGACACCACAATGTACTCTCAGGGTAAATTTGAATCTAGATGTTCTCTCGCTAGGAGGTCAGCAGGTAGGTAAAAAGATAATAATCAGGAGAAATAACCCCCTCTTGATTTGGTTTGGAGCGATACGGTCTACAATTTTTAACTCGAGGGCTAAGGAGACTGGGACCTATTCCTTAAACTGGCTATTCCAAATGGTTACGAACAACCATGCCACTGTCGGTTTTGAAGTCATGATCTGTGGTATCGACGATCAGCGCCCTTAACCTTTCGGCCATCGTTCTTTTTCCCCTTTCTGAAGATAATCACAATTGAGGAGAAACGCCAATATAGCATTCCGAATAACCTTACCCCCATCTGGGTAGGCGGTTCATTACGAATTATCAGAATATATAATTTATTTGTAGAGTATGAGATGTAACTGATATTTTATGTTCGGAGTAGAATTAGTTTCTATAGAATTTTTTGGCGTATTACTTCTTTAGTGATTCCACTGTGCTACAACATTCGATATCAATTTTCCAATTCTTAATAGCAGTTCAAACAGTAAAATACACTTAAACAATACAAAATTACATTAATATCTTTAAAACGAAAATGTATCAGTTCTGATTTAATAATCTAGAGAAGAGGATGATATACTTAATTGAAATTTTATGGGATATTTCTTCTCTAAGGATTCCACTATGCTACAACAATCATAATCAACATTAGAATTCATAGTGGTACTTCACGCAGTGAAATACGTTAGAAACATTATTTAAACTACTATAATGTCCATAAAATGAAAATATGCAAACTTTGATTTAATAATCTAGAAATGGAGGCGGCAGGCTTTCAAGAGAAAGCTGCTAAGTTGTCAATGAAACAAGATAAAGAAATTACTAAAGAGCCATATAAATGGTAAATAGTAAAATCTTCGAGATATATTTCCTCAGCAGTTGGTAGTAGCCATAAATTTTTAGTTTTTGAAACGCTTCAAATAAGATAATCATTGTTTTTATAGTATTTTTAAATTTAAAATTTTTATTTTACGAAAATTATGAAACCTAGATTTTTATATGTTCTTGCATAGTCTATCACTATATTAAGTAAAATTGAAATATGTTCTCAGAGTAGTGGAATTAGTAGTGAGAAAAGTAAGCAAAATGTTCCACTATTTCGATAAAAATTGACGGAATTCGAAATTTGTGATAATATCAAATATTTTTCCCTATCTTTGTGGGTTGGGTATTAAATCAATTTTTGTAAGTTGAGGTTGGTTTAGTTTGGCTTAGAGCTATTCAATCTATTGTTTTGCTCACGAGGGTAAATGAAGCAGAGATCTACTGCCTAAAGCCGATTTCGAAAGGTTACGGGCATCCACATCAGCAGTAGGATTTGAACCCACAAATTCCGGTACCGATGAAATATGCTCTGTCTTTCACCCATAATTCGGCATAAATCGGGGGTGAAATCAGGGTGCAATATCACTTATATGGAATAAAGGGAATGGGATTAAATTCTGTAAAAACATTAGAACAAGTAACACAGTAAAATACAATGGAATCAACAATTAAATTATTATTATGCTTCCGAAAAGAAACAAAAATTCCCTCTATCGATTTAAAATAATAATCTGGTGTGTTCTTTTAAATATCTCTGTATTTTATTGTAGAAAAAACACCGGAAAGAATAGGGGAAAAATCAGAAAAAAGAAAAATATATCCTTTATATGAACATTTTTTTTTTTTACAATTGTCTGTGATAGCTTTCTGATCGCAGCAGCCTATGCTACCAATAAATTAGAATATCGTAAAAAAATTCTGAAAAACAATGTATTGGAAAAAAACTCTATACTCAGAACTTGGTGTATTTTAATGTGTTTAAATTTTAAAGTGTTTAGTACGTACCTTTCCTGTGCTTCCTCCAAAACTGATGGACGTTGATAATTATTAAGCCTGCAAAATATATTCATATACATACATGCTTATATATATATATATATATATATATATATATATATATATATATATATATATATATATATATATATATATATATATATATATATATATATATAAAGTAGGCGAGGCCTTCAATGAAACAGGCTAGAAATTTAAGTATTCTTGACTAAATATTTTATTCAATAGAATAAACTATGTACAGATATGTACAAATTCAATAAACGATAACATTCAGGGATCTCGTACAGAGATAATATGCACATACAAGGATGCGTGGGATACCGGAACAGTATGGCTAGGGCTTTAAAACACAATAGCTGGAAACTAATTAGTGCCGGGACTAATGTTGACACGATCACTCCGTCTGTCGATTAGCGCGGTTGGCTTTCACAGCAGGTTCGGAGGTTCCGAGTGCGTATCACGCTGGGATTCGTGAAGAAAACACAGGATGCAAGTCGATCCAAATTTAGAGTGCAAAGTCACTCTCGGCTGACTACTTCTATGCAAGAAGTTAACTATCAATCAGCAACAACAAAAAAAATCGATGATTAAATTTAAAATTATCACATATGTACCTAATCTATTATTTAATCCAAATAGAAAAGAAAATTATTTACGTGATATCTAATTTCATTGATTAAACGTATGAAAATAATCTCTTAACCTGTCCCCCAAAGAAGGAGGAAAATATCTTACTTTTTTTTCCCCAAATCGTGAATTTTAATATCTTTCTCATTTTTATCTACAAAGAAATAGAACTTTCTGTACTACTGTTTTTAGGCCGTGTTTTAATTTTAACTAAATATAATGGTCATGATGATAAGAATAAGGGAACGTATATAAATTTATGTTTTGTAATTTTCGAAAGATTGTAATTTAAAATTTGAAAATACTTATCGTATATGAAACACTTTTGTAATTGAAAGTATATGTCTACGAGAACGGTTCAGGAGAGAAAAGGGGGAATGAAGATTTTACTATGTACCATAGTATGAATATCTATACATATTATGTGAACAGAGTTAAAGGTCATGATCAAGACTATCAGGTTCAATTAATTATTTTTTGCATTGTTTATATAAAAATACGCATAGTAGCATTTTACAATTTTTTTTTTGCTGGGGGCAGGAGAGAACTTAAAATATTAGCACAAGTTCAGCATGTAGTTCATCGCAAGAAGAGCCCATGTCAGAACTTAATTTTCGGACAACAGAACATTGGTATAAAATGCATAGAGGCACAAGTCTGAAGAGCAAATGAAATGCGTAACCTAAGAGCAGTTTACCAAATAGCGAGCCGTGGTCTGTCGACCTGTAATATAGGGTACGCATTCCCAAATCCTTACAATTAAATCAGCAGAAAAAAAAGCAAATACTTTAAAAAAAAAGTACATCGCAAGGACTAAATTTCATTATTACATCTCTAAAAAAGGATCTTTAATGTAATTTCTTCTCACAGATGCCTATTATAATTCTGAATCAAAAAAATTTGCTCGAAAAGTATTCTGGAAAGACAATGTTTCATGTACTTTTCAAATTAAAATTGCAGTTATTTTACTTACTCTAGAGGATGTGGTCCATATCCAGGTTGGGCCAAGGCTGGAAAGTTAAGGCTGGAAAGATATGAATTATGTATACAAATTCGTATATATATACAGATATATATATATATATACACAAATATATGTGTACAAATACATATACATATACAAATAAGTATATACATATACATATATACATACGATGTAATTCTAAATTTTTTAGTTGCCAGGTCTGGTTTGTCAAGCTACTGCTGTCAAGCATATTACTGTCATGTACAACAAGACAAATCTCTGGAACACTAAGACCAGGCAGATACTAATTAATATCCTTTATTTTAATTTTAAAGTCGGAGTACACATGACACGCCTTACCAGCACAGGAGGCAAATGTACATCTCATAACTTGTGAAAACGCCATTTTGGGGAGAGGAAATGACGCTCATAAATTCTCATCAAAAATGGTTTTAAATCATCGTTCCTTTTGGGACATATTAAAACATGGGTCAAAATATCACATACGAAAACGTGTCGATTGCAAAGATCTACGCTTTATTCAGAAATTAATGCTGAGTTAGAAAAAGGAAATAAAGAGCAACAAGTAGCAATTATTATTTTTTTCTCTTTTAAAGACGTGTAGAAAGAATGCAATCTTAATGAAACAATTTTAATTTCAGTGCCTGGGAAATTTAAGATTACAAAAGTAGATAAATTGGGTGAATTTGAAGAACTTTATGGCCAATGATCGTATATATATTTAAATATATATAAATATATACACGTGTATATATATGTATATACATGTGTATATACATGTGTATATATATGTATATATATATATATATATATATATATATATATATATATATACGTATATACGTATATATATATACAGATACAAATACGTATATATACAAATATATATATATATACAAATGTATATACATATACAAATATACATACGATGCAATTCTAAATTTTTTAGTTGCAAGGGCAGGTTTGGCAAGCTACTGCTGTCTAGGAACACTAAGACCAGGCAGATACTCGTTAAAATCATTTATTTTAATCTTTAAGTCAGAGTAAAAGGATATTTAATGCAATTTCTTCACACAGATACCTATTACAATTCTGAATCGAAATATTTTGTTCGAAAAGTATTCTGGAAAGTCAATGTTTCATGTATTTTTCAAATTAAAATTGCAGTTATTTTACTTACTCTGGGAGATGTGGTCGATATCCAAGTTGGGCAAAAGATGGAAGGTTAAGTCTGGAAAGATGAAAATTATGTATACAAACACGGATATATATATATATATATATATATATATATATATATATATATATATATATATATATATATATATATATATATATATATATATATATATACAAATAAATACAAATATATGCAATTATATTTATACAAATATATGTGTACAAATACATATACATATACAAATACGTATGTATATATACAAATATACATACTATACAATCCTAAATTTATTAGTTCCCGGGGCTGATTTGGAAAGCTACTGCTGTCAAACATATTGCTGTCATGTACAAGAAGACAAATCTCTGGAACACTAAGACCAGGCAGATTCTAGTTAAAATCATTTATTTTAATCTTACAGTCGGAGTAAAAGGATGTTTAATGCAATTTCTACTCACAGATGCCTATAAAAATTCTGAATAGAAAAATTTTGTTCGAAAAGTATTCTGGAAAATTAATGTTTCATGTATTTTTTAAATTAAAATTGCAGTTATTTTACTTACTCTGGGGGATGATGTGGTGCATATCCAAGTTGGGCAAAGGATGGAAGGTTAAGTCTGGAAAGATAAAAATTATGTATACAAATGCGGATATATATATATATACAGATATATATATATATATATATATATATATATATATATATATATATATATATATATATATGTATATATATACATATATAAATACAAATATATGTATACAAATACATATACATATGCAAATACGTTTATATATATACAAATATACATACGATACAATCCTAAATTTTTTAGTTCCCGGGGCTGATTTGGAAATATACTGCTGTCAAACATATTGCTGTCATGTACAAGAAGACAAATCTCTGGAACACTAAGACCAGGCAGATTCTAGTTAAAATCATTTATTTTAATCTTATAGTCGGAGTAAAAGGATGTTTAATGCAATTTCTACTCACAGATACCTATAACAATTATGAATCGAAAAATTTTGTTCGAAAAGAATTCTGGAAAGTCAATGTTTCATGTATTTTTCAAATTAAAATTGTAGTAATTTTACTTACGCTGGGAGATGTGGTCCATATCCAGGTTGGGCAAAGGATGGAAGGTTTAGTCTGGAAAGATAAAAATTATGTATACCAATGCGGATATATATATATATATATATATATATATATATATATATATATATATATATATATACAGATATATATATATATATACACATATATATAAATACAAATATATGTATACAAATACATATACATATACAAATACGTATATATATACATATACAAATATACATACTATACAATCCTAAATTTATTAGTTCCCGGGGCTGATTTGGAAAGCTACTGCTGTCAAACATATTGCTGTCATGTACAAGAAGACAAATCTCTGGAACACTAAGACCAGGCAGATTCTAGTCAAAATCATTTATTTTAATCTTATAGTCGGAGAAAAAGGATGTTTAATGCAATTTCTACTCACAGACGCCTATAACAATTCTGAATCGAAAAATTTTGTTCGAAAAGAATTCTAGAAAGTCAATGTTTCATGTATTTTTCAAATTAAAATTGTAGTAAGTTTACTTACGCTGGGAGATGTGGTCCATATCCAGGTTGTGCAAAGGATGGAAGGTTTAGTCTGAAAAGATAAAAATTATGTATACAAATGCGGATATATATATATACAGCTATATATATATATATATATATATATATATATATATATATATATATATATATATATATATATATATATATACATATATATAAATACAAATATATGCAAATATATTTATATTTATACAAATATATGTATACAAATACATATACATATACAAATACGTATATATATATATATATATATATATATATATATATATATATATATATATATATATATATATATATATATATATATATATATATATATACTAATA
>CM063502.1:63175472-63205472 GCA_032207245.1 Pardosa pseudoannulata | reverse complement strand
AAGTATTCGGGAAAATCAACATTTGATGTATTATTTACATTCAAATTGCAGGTATTTTACTTACTCTGAGGGATATGGTCCATATCCAAGTTGGGCAATGCGGTTAGGGCTGGGAAGATAAAAATTATGTATACAAATGCATATATATATATATATATATATATATATATATATATATATATATATATATATATATATATATATACAAATATATGCATACAAATATATATACATATACAAATATATGTATATAAATATATATACATATACAAATACATATATATACAAATATACATACGATACAATCCTAAATTTTTTAGTTACCAGGGCTGGTTTGGCAAGCTACTGCTGTCAAGCATATTGCTGTCATGTGCAAGAAGACAAATCTCTGGAACACTAAGATCAGACAGATACTAATTAAAATCATTTATTTTAGTTTTAAAGTCGGAATACTCCTGGACACACCGTACAAGCACAAGAGGCAAACTTACATGTCATAATTTGTGAAAACGCCATTTCGAGGAGAGAAAATGACGTGTATTAATTCTTATGAAAGAGTATTTTAAATCATCGTTCTTTTTGGGACTTATTAAAACATGGGTGAAATATCACATTAATATCATATTAATGCTGTGTTAGAAAAGGGAATGAAAAAGCTACAAGTAGCAATTATTAATTACACTTTTTAAACGTATGGAAAGAATGCAATTTTAATGAAACGCGTGCTTGATTTTAATTTGAAATTTTAATTAATACACAAACACACACACATATATATATATATACATTTATATACATACATACATATATACATATATATATATATACATATATACATATATATAGACATATATATATATATACACTAAAGAGCCAAAACATTATGACCACGTGTCAATAACGAGTTGGCCCACCTTTGGCACTCAACACAGCTTCAACTCGCCTTGGCATGGATGTCACAAGTCCTTGATAGATGGCCGGAGACATATTTTACCAGATGTTTAAGCAATGGTTAAGCAAATCCAAGATATTGCGAATTGGGGGTCTTTGAACTTTGAGCTGCCATCCCATGACTTCCCAAATGTGTTCTATCGGATTGAGATCCGGTGAGTTAGGCGGCCATGAATCTATCTGGAATTCAGGATCATGTTCCTTCAACCACTCCAACACAATTTTAGCCTTGTGACACGGGGCGTTGTCCAGTTGGAACGTTTCATTTCCAGCTGGAAAAACAGAGGCCATGTAAGTGTGCAACTGGTCCGCAATGAGTCCCTGTAGCATTCATGGTCTTCTCTACCACAATCACGGGTCTCAGAGGGGCTCAAAAGAACATCCCTCAAAGCATAATACCGACACCACCAGCCTATGTATGATCTACTGTACATTGAGGGAGCAACTGTTCGCCTGTAAGACGGCGTATCATGACGCGGCCATAGGCGTGATGAATGACAAACCGTGATTCATCTGACCAGGCAACTCTCTCCCACTGATCCATGGACCAGTCGCGATGTTCTGAACCCAGCGTAGACGCAGTTGATGACTCTTGGTTAGCAAAGGCATACGAGTGGGACGTTTGCTGCGTAGCCCCATATCCAACAGTATCCGCTAAACAGTGTGATCCGATACTATTCTACTTGGCCCTGCATTGTATTGGGTTGTCAGCTGAGCCACTGCCTGGCTCCGGTTTTGCTTCACCATGTGAGACAGTCTCCAACTACCTTTTTCTTTGATAACTTGTGGGCGTCCAACACCATGTCGTTTACTGCTGTTTTCACCGTCATTCATCCACTTTGCACAAGTACTAACAACTGTAGATTGTGAACATCTCACGAATGGTGCAGTTTCGGAAATACTTGTTTCGAGCCTTCGAGCGATTACAGTCTGCCCTCTATCAAAATCACTTAGATCCTCAGCCTTTCTTTTCACACACAGAAGTAAGGGAAATAATGATTCTTCAGACTCTCCAGCATCAGTTAAATACCACCTCCGCCTGATCACGTGCCTTCCACGTCATCCAGGCGAGTTCATTGCAAAATGTAAGAGTGGTCATAATGTTTTGGCTCTTTGTGTGTGTATATATATATATATATATATATATATATATATATATATATATCGTGAAATTTTGACTTGCATATTTTCTTATGTGGGCTTTTTTAAAAGTTATTTACAACATATAATATTTTTAGTGCATAACAAATATATTTATTTATAGAAAACAATATATTTATGAAGATTCAAGATTGCCTTTTTTTAAATTTCTTTTATGGAATCCCTATTTACCGCATAAAATACAATTTGAGTGTATAATTTAAAAATGAGGTGCAAATATACTTTTAATATCTTTCATCCTATAACGTTATTATTTCAACATATATTCAATTATTGCAAGTAATAGTTTTGAATGTTTCAAATGTTTCTAGATGCATTTCTAACCTATAAGATCTGTTTGAATTTTTTTAGTTATTTACCTAGCAATTCACACAATACACTTTTCATTTCCATTACTTCACTTTGAATAATAATTAGAGAATTAAAAGAATTGTTATAAACATTTTGTGCAGGTAACTGGGCATAATCAGTACTATTCTATACTTTGCTGTTATGATTTCAACAGGAAAATGTATTAAGAAAAATATTTATATTCTACTAACATAAAGAATGCATTTCCTATAAAAGTTACTTTACACATAAACTATCTTTACATTACGAATTTGAAAGAAACGTTCTGAGAAATCTACTTCTGGTGATTCCAATATTCTTTTAATATTAATGGATCTAATTTTTTTGAGTAATTATTATGTGCATCTAATCACATGATAAAGGAAACTTCGATATGAAAATTAAAGTATGTCCAATTTCATAGGTTTGGGTTTGGTTTGGAGTGCTGCGGTATACTTTTTGCAACACGAGGGCTAATGAGACCGGGACCTACAGCTTAAAGCCGATTCCCAACGGCTACGAACATCCATGCCACTGTGGGATTCAAACCCATGAACTTCGGTACCGAAGGCCAGCACCCTAACCAAACCAAACCAGTGACATGATAATCAATCAACAAAACCAGTTTTTAAATTTTGTTGTGTAAATGACATCAGTTTTTGGACATGTTGCATATCTGAAACACAGCGATACAGAGGATTATATAAGCAACTACTCTGATTTAAATATCTTGGGGCACGCGTGTGTAAATCCCTATAATTTAATGGAGAAGAAATCAATAAAGAGTTACACAAAATAATTTTTAAATTAAATTCCTTTGCTGAATTATTGATTTCGTAAAGAAAACATTTCTTGTAAATCACAGCTTAATGTGCTTTGACATAGTAAAATTTAATCTTTTTTATACTTACAGTGAGGTTGAGTCTGGGGAAAGAGGCGCTCCCTCATTTGGATCCCTGCAGAAATAAATAAACATGAAGTGGTTATTGAAAATAAGCATAAAGTAAGTGGTTATTATGATACTGATAACACTAAATTAATAAATTACAACAAACGTGATTAACATTTAAAAGATGGCGTTTTCCGTATACCTACAAAGACGAAAATCGGTCTTTTTGAAAGTTCTCTTTAAAAGACCTAAAACCATACTTTTATTACGATTTGTTTTCTGAATAAAATTTTTTAGTAGATACAGTTATTAAGTTTAACACTCAAATCCCATTATTTTCCCACTTGGTTCATTATTTAGTTACATTTTTAATTGTTCATGAAAATACAATGTATTCATAATCTTTTATTAAAAAGTACAATAGCTAAAAATAAAGCACACTCTACAAAAAAATTTTGTTGAATTGTACAATTTTAAAGCAATATTGCATTTGATAGCTATTTTTAACAAAATAAACATAAAGTATTAAAAATCGCTTTCTTTTAGCAAGATAAACGATTTAAAATATGCACTAAAGAGTAAAAAAAATATTTTTAAAAAAGCGCATGAGAGGATATTGTGTGTAAAGCTTCTACGTGAAAATCGTAATGTGCAGATATAGAGAAATTGCATGAGTAGCTAGTTGCTATGATGTATTATCCTAAAAACTCCTCGGCACAACAACCCCTAGGGGGCCAGGGCCTACGGTGCCAATCTCCGTTTCCTAGACCAAGGACACTGGGAACCCCCAGTGTTTAATTCCCAAGCATGCTTGGTACCCAATTTCTCTACATACTGAAGGGATGAAAGACCCTGCCCGGGGATCGAACCTCGGACCTGCGGCCTGGGAACGCGAAGCGCTACCCCAACGCTACTTTGCTTCGATGAGTCATCCTACTAAAAATAAAAGCGTTACTCTGTCAAAATAACATGAAGCAATATCCCATTAGTATTTTGATATAAATATTTCCCTTATACAATTGTATATGTATTTAAAATATGTTACTTTGACAATGATTCCAAATGCGCTCAACAAACTGAAAAGACTCTGCTAAGAGCCGTACTGCATATGCTAATCATATCAATAATTTCAGTAATTATTCATTTCACTAATAATCCATTCAATGAATATTTAGAAATAATATTAGTTACTAACCAAACTTCAATCCCATATTTATCTGATATAAGAGGTATGTAAATTGGCAAAATGCTTTCGATGAAATAAGCTACAAATCTACCATTATGTTTCATACTGCTTTATAAGAAAGTAAACAGTATACGCTTGTTTTAAATTTCTGATACCAGAATTTTATCCGAAGTCTTTCGAGTTTTGTTAAATTATAATCAAACTGCAAATATTTAGTGCTTTCTTTGAAGCTATTATTGGCCATTGTTTTGGGATAAAAGATTCATCAATGTCATAAATTGTTAAGATATTTTCGGAAATAAATGCTAAGATGTTTTTACATGAAACCTTTTTTTTATTACCCCTTCTATTAAAAAGAATTAAAATATAAAGTAAAATACAGCTTAGATGACTGAATTAACCTTTCTAGGTATATATGCTTGCAGCTTCAATGATAATTATAAAATAAAAATATTTTTTTATCTGTGTGGTTTTTGTGATAAGATGGGAAAAATCAAAGTGCTAACATGAAATCCAAGAATAAATAGAAATGTTAAAAATTCTTTTACAGTCAAAATGGCCTCTTCCGTCTTTCTAGTACAAAATAATTATCAACTTGCTATCGTGGTCCCACTGAACACAGCCCGTTCGTGGTGGAACTTTACTTTACATAAAACTAGGTAAAAGATATCTTTCTCTGGCAAAAGCAGAGCATGGAATGGTATATGAAACCATTTTTCGATTACAAAATTTGACCCCACAGCGAGATGACTCCGAAAATATTTCCAAGAGAAAGAAGCTTAGTCAGCAATATTAATCTTCAGAAAGGAACTTACTGGCTGCTGAAGAAACATTGATACTGCTGTTCTCAATATACTATAGGACAGTATTTTGTATTTATACAAATGATATGCTGTAATGCATTTATACAAATATATGTATTTATACAAATATATATGTATTTATACAAATGATAATATGTTGTATTTATGCAAAATACTATATTTGGATACAGCCCCTCATATTTTTGCTTCCTTTTGGAAACAACAGATTTAGAGCTAAAATTGACAGCTTAAAAAATTGTTTGCATATTTACTTAGTATTAAAAAAGATGAAAACTTCCAAACAATTATTTACCGAATTAGATCGTCATTGGGTAGATGTCATTTCAATGTCGAATGCATTACAGGAATTTAAATCTTTTTTCAAATGTTCTAATTTTTTCACATTTGGTAACACGAGGAAAAGGGTTTTATCAATGGAAAGGGGTTTTATATCAATGAAGAATGCATAGAAAATCAGAAGGAAGTATAGCCACTTTAAGACAAGTTTAGAATGCTATATAATAGACTACGGTGTTTCATAGTTCAATATTTCTAAAGATATAAGTGCTGCATGAATTTGAGACTTTTTGTATGTTGCTGATCTTAAAAAGCAGAAAGAACAAGAAAAATTAAAATAAAAGAAAGAATATGGATTAAAATAAGATAAAAGAGCTACAATCATAAAATTCAAATAGAAACAAATAGTTGGATGAAATAGAATAAATTGAAAAGTTAAAATAAAATGTTGATCAGCAATTTTTACTCTATATCTATCTGAAAATTGAAATTAAAAAATAAAAGTTTTAATTAGAAATAAATGAGTGCATACATTTTTTAATTAAGGTTTATTAATTCTATAGCTGAAATAAAAGCATGAAATATTAAGATAATTTAGTTAAAGTAAAGCAAGAGTTTTTATTCTCAAAAGCTTCTCTAAAAATGCATTACATATTCTTCATAATAGCTTTATAAGTTTATTTAAATTAGTATTCAACATAAATTTCTTTCTGAATTTCTGATAGCTAATAAAATTTATTTTTAAACTAATTAGATATACATGGTTATATTTAAGTATTATTATCTGCAGTCCTAATACTTGATGTCATTTGACGTGCTTTAAAAGCTTCCATTTATGCTAAAATGGCTATAAATAAATTATAGAAAGCTATAAAAATTATGTATGACATATATATATATATAAAATATATTTGTATATAATAAATTAGCTTAATTTAATTTGAACAATTAGCATTCTACTGGCACACTTATGCAAAAATAACTGATACATTGATTTTAAAATCAAAAGTAAATTTATGGAAGTATAACAAAATGTATAAAAATAACAGTATATATATTATTAAGTAATAATCAGGATGCAAACTCAAATTTCCAAATTCCCTGATTTTTCCAGGCAAAGCAACTAATTTTTTTCAGGTTTCCATTACAGCTCTTTTCATGATACAAAACATACACACATGCATATTTACATATATATATATAAATATACATGAGTGTAATATTTACTGATTAAATGATTTGTAACAATTAAATTATCTCAATTTATACAGGAACGACAAACTATCGTGGCCCAACTATGGCTGCATGTTGAGACTGTAACGATCCGTTACATGACCCTAAAGAACGAGGAGCCCGAAGGTGACCTTTCGCAGCGGACACTTACGATTAGCGGCAGGTATGAGCGGGTGGTCTAAATACACGTGGATACTTAATTGAAAACTGTTCGTGTGCTGGAGCCAGCGCGTCTAGGTCTTTGTGAGAATGTTGAATGGAAAGACGCTGTGAAAAGATTGTAAATAATTACAGTGCACCTTGTCGCCCATTAGCGGTAGCGAAAAAGGCAATTAAGTTGTTTGGGTCGGCTGATCTGAAGACGGCTTTAAGGCCACATATGGAAACGAAACAGCTGATCCAGGTGGGAGTTGACCGCAAGATTGCATCATCCTGGTTTTGGAAGTTTCCCAAAGAATCGCGTAAGGGGAACCTGATGCCGTTATAAAAGAAGAGTGACGGTGCTAAAACAAGGCTTTTTCTTCTTGAGGCTTCTTCCTGATAGAACCTTCGTAGCTCGAGAAGAACCACTCGTATCTCCGCTTCTGGAGTTTGCTTGATTAGAGACCGCCAGCGTCTCTGTTTGCTAAGAAGTTGACCTTCGACTTAGGAATTCCATTCCTGTTATTTTGCTAATTTTTTACTTCGTGCGTAAAAGTAAGTAGCCGAGAGCGACCCTTGCTCTAAATTTGGATCGTCTTGCATCCCGAGTTTTTCTTCACGAACCCCAGCGTAATATGCACTCTGAATTTTCGAACCTTGGTGTGAAAGCCGACTGTGCTAATCGTCAGCCCGGAGGTGATAGTGTCAGCGTTTATTACCGTCACTAATTAGTGAACAAATCCAGTGATACAGTATGCCCTAGCCATACTGTATCCGGTATCCCAAGCATCCTTATTGTGTGAATGGCATCTCAGCACGAGATCCCGGAATATTTAACATCCTACTGAATCTGTACATAGCTGTACATAATTTATTCACCTGAATAAAATATTTAGTCTAGATTAAATAGTTTTCTAGCCTGTTTCATTGACGTCTTCGCCTACCATATTCCCAGTACGTTACAAGACTACAAAATCGCCAAAATTGCGAAAATCAAGATAACACAATAATAATAAAAGATTAGGTTTTTGCACTTATTTTATGACATGAATTCATTATTATGCATTTTTTCATTCAAATCTCAAAATTTTATTGTTTGCCCTGAAAACGTAATCGCATTTAGTCCAAAATAATTAACATTTAGAATGTTTTTTTTTTTTTTTTATAAATAAGATATTAACATTATTAGTTGAAAATATTTCAACTAATTATGATTCTACAAAGATGAAACTTACAGATTTATATTTCCTAGATTTTTTCATATTTAGCTATACCTGTCTTGGCACTCAATTCCGACTCGTAAAAAAATATATTTGGTAAAAGTCACTTAATTAATGACTTATTTATGACGTGATAAGCAGCTAACTCAAGCGGTCTGTTGCTCAAAAAATAAACTTTGGCTAAAAGAATTAGCATTATGGGTAATTTTTAATTAGTATTTCCATTAATTTTGGTCATACAGTGATGAGACTTGCCAAAATGAGTTCCTGTGAGTTTTCCATATCCGTGAATATCTATCTCGACTCCTAACTCTCAACCGTTTTTAAGGAGTTCAACCCACGGACAGACGGATGTGGGCAGATTTTAATGTATGCAAGATGTTTAGTAAACAAGTATTAATGTAACATCTGCATTAGTTTTTATAGAAATCTGCGATCAAATTGGGAAAAAAGTGCAGTTTTGATGATTTAAATCTTATGACGCTGATGGCTTAAAGGGTAGATTGCTGTGCAAAAATAACTAGAGTTCATGGGTTCCAATACTACTGTCGGCATGGCTGATAGCCTCCGTTCGTAAAGGGCTTTAAGAATTAGGTTCCAGCCTTTTTAGCCTTTATGTTAAATAAGAATAGATATTAGCAATTTCAACCAACTTACCCATCGCAGCCAAATTGCATCCTGCTTATGAGCTCTAATAGTAACAATTCCTGTGGTTTCAAAAAGTTAAAAAAAAGTTAATAACTTTTTTAGGGGAGTAGAAGATAAAAGGTAAAACACCCTTTAGTCCACTTTTACTCTAGAATACCGGTATCGGGATTCCCGAATGGAATTCATGTCTGGGGTTCAAAAATTATCAAGAAAAAGTCGCTCAGCGGCTTCATCCGCTGTTATGAGTACATTCCATTAACTGAGACGGGGTAGATAAAGACACCTACATTGTTTTGTACATTGAACTTACGAATGATTCTACTAAATTTTTTAATTATTTCCGGGTGAAGCCATAATCATTTGAGAAGCCGCTGGAGAGCGCGTGAACGTCTATTCAGATTTCATTCACCCCTTTGGGGAAGAATATTTCGCCGCAACAAAGGCTTTGCTTAACATTAAGGTAAATGACAAGAAATTAAACTTACGTATTAAAACTTTAAAACATGCTTTTATTTCCCATATTAAAATGATCTAAAAAGTAATTAAAAAATGGGATGAATTATTATGTATGAATTTATTTTTCTGGCCAGTCGATTAGTTTATCATATACATACAACAAAATACTACAAAATTGTATACATACTACAAAATCAATAGTAATATGCAAACCACTGGTATAGATTAAACGTAGATTTTAAAAGATGTGTCGAACAAATTTGATATCCCATAATCGTTTTATATACTAAGACAATGGCTTGCTCACCCGATTGATGCATAATTGTATCAATACAACGATGTACGTATATGCACCACATGATTTTACTTTTAAATTTCAGAATATTCAAAAATAATTTTCATACGTAATTTTTCATTATTTTTTTTTCATTTTTACATCTTAATATGTGAAGTAAGGCATGCTTTTAAACTTTTTATTATTTTAAGACTAAAAAGGAGTTCTTAAGTATCAATGAATTAGGGCTACAATTTATTACAGACTGTTGTATCAGCAATAGTAGCAAATCATAGTGTTGTATCAGCGCACAGAAAAACAAGATTGCAGTAAACACGGCATAATCAAATGGTTAGTATGTAGCAACACAACGGATTCGGAATTTCCAATCTGAAATGAGCCCACAGAGCCAGTATAATGTTGTATCAGCTACTTCTTACAAAAAAAGAAAAATCTGGGAAGCCGACGAGAACGAGCGGCTGATCTTGTACGTATCGCATATCGGGACTTATCTCATATCGCATATACTCTGGCGGGATTCAGATTATCTTTTGTTTGTAGCCTTCAGTCACAAATCTCGACTCCAGTGTTATAATGTAAAAACGCACTTAAGCCCATATTATACTCAAGCGCAGCAAAAATAATGCCTTCGAAAATTGCTGAGATGAGATGATTCAGGCAATCCCCAGATTTCCGTCAGAGTTCGCTAAAAACAGCGGCTAAATATGGAACTCCACTTCAACAAAATACTTCGTATTTTATGAATTAGACTTGTTTGTGAAACCATTTACAAGAACCCATAATACAAAAACAAGAATACAAGAATACAAAATACAAAATAATAATAATAATAATAATAATAATAATAATTCGCAGTGTTTGTGAATGATTTTTTAAACTTTTAAAACTGTTTTCTACTATTGCTACTAATCATTGGCGTAACAGACCATTAAGGACTCGACCCTGCCTCCGGATAGCTCTCCATTCTTCACTAAGCCCCTTGTTCTGAGTCCTGAAATTCCAATTATTTAATTTCTTTACATCATCCACTACATCCTCAAATCATCTTCTCCTTGGTCTACTTAGCCTAGAGTCACCCGATTTTGAGATAAAAACCCTCTTCTCAATTCTGTCATTCATCATCCGTTGCATGTGGCCCAGCCAAATCAATCTTCTCTTTATGTCAGTGACAATATCAATTTCTCCATACCTTTTCATGATTTCCAGGTTATTTCTTATTCTCGAGTTTCCATTTTCTTTAATTGGTTCAAAAAATTGTTTTAACACCTTTCTCTCCCAAATTAACAAACGCTCCTGATCCTTTTTCACCAATGCCCAGGATTCACTACCAACCAAAAGCACAGGTTGGAGGAAGACCTTCTAAAGTAAAATCTTACTTTTAAGAGAGATAAGAGTAGATCTTAGTAGTGTTTGAATACACCAATAAACCTTATTTGCTACTGTCAACCAGTTTGTAATTTCAGTTGCGATATCATTATTACCAGGGAAAATTGAGCCTAGATAAGCGAAATGCTCAACACGTTCTTGGTGAGGTCTCCTCACCAAGTATTGTATCTTGCTAGTTGCCAAAATTAGACGTATAACACTTCTTCCAATACAACCTACATCATCTGCTTAGGCAAGAAATTGCAAGCTTCTATTAACTTCTTCAACTATTAAAACCGTTTTTGGATTGCAAAATAATACAAGATTTTTTTTTCTGCAGAAAGTGAAGAACTTAATACCTATCTTTCCTAGAACGCATTTTTATAAATAGTTTAAATTTATAGGTCCATTTAAAGAGAAAAAGATTTATACATATTACCAATTAATACATACATTTGTACATAACAGCAATTAATTTAGAATAATTGTCTATTAACCATTTAATGCCGGCTTCATTACTGCCGATTACATATCGATGCATGTCTTAAATCTAAAATATTATGGACTTCACTGAAGAAAATAAATAAGAAGATTAAACAACTTTGTATATTACAGCACATCACGTTAGTGATCAGCTATCGCTTTAAGCATCAGAGGACGCCATTTATGAAATAGGAAAAATTTGTGAAAAAAGATTTACTTGGTATTACATATAAAATAAGCACTGTAAAAGAAAATTTTATAATAGATAAAGCTATTCGTCATGATCTCAATTTCTGTGCCTACCGCAAAAATTAAATTTATATGTGTTGTTCGAAAATCATAAAGTGAAACGAAAAACTTATAAATAATAAAGAAAAAAAATTAAAAATTTTGTAGATATTTATAAGATGGCTCTCGGCCGTCTTTCGAAAGGAAAACTCGTTCTAAGAAAACATAAAAATTCTACAAGCTATATTTTAGCGATATCTAAAATGAGACTCTAGGCATTAAAGGGTTAAATTAGTAATTGTAAATAAATTGGTTGCAGCCTTTAAGGAAACAGAGTACATTTAAAGCTGAAATGTCTTCCTTTAAACCGTATTTTTTTCTATTCGATATAAAATCAAACGTAGAAGAATATATTTTTTAGAATACACTTTTTTCAAAATCATCAATGGGGGCCTACCTTCCTAAAAATTGTTTAGTGTTGCTGTACGAGGCAATATATTTACAAAAATATATAAAATATGTACATCAAATAAAAACTAGAAATCCACTAAAACTCAAAACAACTTTTGAAATTTGCTGATTAGAAACTAATTTTGCAAATCAAGTAGAAACTAATTAGAATTTTTATTCTGTGAATCTCAATTATAATAATGCTGGCAATATATTTAACTCTATACCAAGATAAAAGATTTATTATTTTTTTATACAAATTTTAAATTATTTAGCAGTATTTTTTTACTTATTTTTCCCTTGTTAAAATGCTAGACATTTCTAAAGTTTTGGTTTACAGAAAAAAAAAAAAAAAAAACAGATGAATATAAAAATTTAGATTTTAATATACATATTCAAAAGTTATCTTGTAGGAAAATAAATTTCTCCTCTCTTCCCCATTTAGTGTATATTTTTTATTTTATAAAAATATTCTACTTCAAACGACAGAACTAAATATATTTTTTCAAAGTTAAAGTATTATTAAACAGCTAGTAATAATTTCGTTCTAAAAAGGGTAAAACATTTTATGATTAAACGAAAAAAGATAGTTATTATGAACATTTTAAGTCTGGAAAGGTACTATGTTCCCTTAAATATTTGAAAATAGGTGATAGTGTAGATATTTTTAAACTTCTCTATACCTTTATTTATTGATCAACATGCATACACTTTTATATGTGTTATTTTATTATTGATAAATGTGTGTATATATTCCAATAATTAACAGAAATAATGAACTTTATTTATTTAAAAAGAAAATGTTTTCTTTCAATAATGGATATTTGATATAGAGCTACTGCTCCAAAACTTAAAGAATAAAATATTAACGTACAGTAAAATGTTTACCATTTTATAATCAGAATTTAAATTAAATGATAGCCTAAAAAATTAATTCATTCATTTTTTAGGCATTTTTTAATGTTTTCATTAAAAAATGTTCATCCCAAGGTTGAATAGAATAAGAAAATCAATATTACATACCGAAATATTACATAAAAATCTTTTTTTATTGTAATAAATTTTTAAAAAATTTAAAAAAAAAATTATGCTGTAGATAAAAATACCTTATGTTTAATAATCAGTGTTGATTTTACAATTTGCATACGTTTGTGGATGATTTAATTGAAATTTAAAAATCTGTTGTCAGATTGCAAAACAACATGACATCATTGCCGTACTATGAAAAAAATTTAATACTGAGCTTTCCTAATATGTAGTTTTACAAACTTGTATGTCCAATGCAACAGAAAACGATTTACATGTACTTGTGTGAAATAATGGTGTTGATTAAACCACAACAAAATACTTATCTGATCCACAAATAATAGTTACTTTTTAACAGAAATCACTTCCGAAATTGTCTATCAGAATTCCGTCAGACCTCGCCAAAAGAGCGGCGAAAGATGTAACTGCGCTCCGACAACTTGAACGGTGAAAGTGGGAGGAGCGACATAACAAGAGCCTGGCCCTCCTCTGTCAAGATATTGTTTCGTTGACAAAAGCAATGGTGGATAACTTAAACGGCTATGTAGAAATATCATTAAACGGATAGGATTTCTTTAAATGTATTTAACCAATAGCTAACAGTTTTTTTTTTTATATTGATTCAAGACTACATTTAATTTAAGAAATCATCTTTTATTATCAGTAACGTCTAATTTGCTTAGGATAGCATAGTACTGTTTTCTATCTACTTTCCGTCAGTGGCCAACACCAGCTCCAGGCTGTACGGAAGATAGAAATGTAGTGTAGGAAGGGTGAAAACCCAGGTTACCAAAATCTTTATTGTTAAAGCAATAAGTATTATTAACGATCCATATTAATATAAAAGGTATTATATACATATTGCATACTTTAAAGAAATTATTATTCACAAAATGATAGGCTTAGTAATGTAGCTCAGAAGGTGAAAAAGGGCGCAAGCCCCATTTAGCAAAATATTTATTGTTAAAGTAATAAATAATATTAAGGAGACATACTAATATATAAATGTTAATCTATATATGTGTGTGTGTGTATAAAAATTTATCTTATTTTATTTATATTTCTAGAATGTTTTATAAAATCCTAACATTTAAAAAAAAAATCACATGCGGTTCACACACACGCACGCACACGCACACACACACATACATACATACATACATACATATATATATATATATATATATATATATATATATATATATATATATATATATATATATATATATATATATATGTATATATATATGTATATGTATATGTATATGTATATGTATATGTATATGTATATATATATATATATATATATATATATATATATATATATATATATATATATATATATATATATGTATATGTATATGTATATGTATATGTATATATATATATATATATATATGTATATATATGTATATATGTATATATATATATATATATATATATATATATATATATATATATATATATATATATATATATATATATATATATATATATGTATATATATATATATATATATATATATGTATATATATATATATATATATATATATATATATATATATATATATATATGTATATATGTATATGTATATGTAGATATGTATATGTATATGTATATATGTATATGTATATATGTATATGTATATATATATATGTGTGTGTGTGTGTGTGTGTGTGTGTGTGTGTGTGTGTGCGTGCGTGTGAACCTCATGTGATTTCTTTTTAAATGTTATGATTTTATAAAACATTCTAGAAATATAAATAAAATAAGATAAATTTTTTTAAGGTTAAAACTAATTTTCCATATTCTAAGAAATTATTATTCACAAAAGCGCAAAATATTAATAACCAATAGCTGGGAGTATATTCTTGATGTTGAATCAAAAGTATATTTAATTTCAGAAATAATTTTTCATTCACAGTAACGTCTAACTTGCTTAGAGTAGTGTAGTAATGGTATCTACTTTACGTCAGTGGCCAATGCCATCTTTACGCCGTAGGCAAGATGGGTTTAGTAATGTAGATTAGAGGGTGAAAAAGGGCGCAAGCCCATTTAGCAAAATCTTTTTGTTACAGTAATAAGTAATATTAAAGAGACATACTAATATATAAATGTTAATCTATATATGTATGTGTGTATACGTGCGTGTGTGTTTGTGTGTGTGAACCACATGTCGTTTGTTTTTAAATACTATGATTTTATTTTAAATACTATGATTTTTCTGGAAATATAAAAAATAAAATAAATTGATTTTTTAGAAGGTTAAAACAAATTCCCCGTAATAAAATAAATTATTATTCACAAAAACGTAAAATGTAATTAACCAATAGCAGAGAGTTTATTTTTTATGTTGAATGAAAACTATATTTAATTTTAGAAATATTTTTTCATTAACAGTAACGTCTAAGTTTCTTAGGGTAGTGTAGTACTGCTATCTTGTTTGTGTCAGAGGCCTATGCTAGCAGTATGAAAAGTAGATATAGTAATGTAGCGTAGGACAGGGGGCAAAAGGGGAACCCCTGTTTAGCAAAATCCTTATAGTTAAAGCAATATTAAGGAGACATTAATATAAATATATACACCATGCTTGGTTTGTTTTAAAATATTATGATTTTTTAAAGCATTCTAGACATATAAAAAAATAAAAATCCATTTTTTGAAGGGTTAAAAGTAATTCCCCTTTATTAAATAAATTTTTATTCATATAAATGTACACATGAACAAACTTTATAATAACAAGTATATCATCACGAAATTGAACCCTTGTTTTGAGGGTTTTAATTAGCATTATTATTATATTTTTTGTTTTATCTACTTTATCTAAAAAGGAAGCTAAGTTATCCCCTATGTAGAACTGCTTCCAGCTCACAACACCAAATCTCCACATATGTCGCGTAAAAGGATTGGCGCGGAATGCGCCAATAAAATCGCCAACGAGTTCCCGTTCTGATGGAACGGGTATATAAACTAACCTGGAAAACAAACAAGCTTTTGAAGCTAAATATTATACAGACTGATTGGCTTAATTTAATATGGCACTTTGATTTCAGTAAAGCACATTTCACACAAAATTAATACAATTACATGCAACTTTCACAAATCATTTACAATATGATAAATTAAAAATAATTAATTAATAAGTGGTACTGTACACTAGGATTTTGCAAATGTACATTCCACACAAAATTAAGAAAGAATATGTACTTTCTCAAATGTCCGGTGTTTAGATGTTTGACGAAGATTTTAGAGTTTCACGTTAAGTTAGAGGATTCTCTTGGACTATCCACATTCAGGGCCGTAACTAGATCCGTTAGCGCCCATGGCAGTGTTGCCAACCATACGATAATTATCGTATATGTACGATAACTTAGGACTCTGTACGATGAAAAATAATCTCAAAAATATGTGACATAATTCTGAAAAACTGTACGATAATTTCCTGATTTGTACGATAAACCAAAAGTAGACTAATGGAGAATTAAAAGAACAGGTAATTTAACTGTAACTCTATAAAGAGCAACATCAAAAAATTGAGAATGTCTAATTAATTTTTTTTATCACTTTTTCCCATCAAATAATTGTTGTTATAGATTTTAGATCAGCTTAAGGAGTATGTGTTGAGGTGCTTCTTCATTAAATAAAAGTAAATAATCCTGTAACAGAAGTTGAGAAAGGCCATCTGTACTGTGTAATAATACAAGGGAAAGTGTCAATTATAAAAAAAAAATTACAAAGTTACATAATGGTAAATAATAAAAATTCTGCCATTTCTCTGTTTTTCCACAATTTCAAAATCTATCAGATATTAAGATTCAATTGATTAAAAATATATCGTATAAGCACCCTCTATTAACACTATTTTGAACTAATTACAAAAATGTACGATAATTTATAAGCCAATGCCATAATTTTAGGACCTAGAATCCATAATTTTGCCTGTGAAGATTGGCAACACTGGCCCATGGCAAAAACTGATCTTCGCCCAAACACCAAATATAGTGAGAAAGTATATAAACATGTTTTTTTTATGTTATCCCCTATATAATAAAAGCCGAAGTTATTTGTCCCCCTGTCCTCGAATTTATGAAGCGGTTAGACCTGGAATGGATAGAGGCATCCATATTGGATTCTTGATTAGTTAGGGTTAGCAACTTTCGAAATCCACCCCTTCTCCCCTTTTCTAGCATTTAATGCCATTATTTCACCTATTTATTTTTTTTTTAAGTATCAGAAATACTTCATCATGAGATTGAACTTCCCAAAAAAAGCTAAAATATTGTTAAAAATTAAAAAAAAAATTCTGAAACACTGAGCACAGACTTACAACAATACAAAGTGAGTTCCATTAATAATTTATACATTTTTCTAAAAAATAATTTTTGCTTATAATTCTTCCCCTATTTAATTTTTTTTTAAAGTATCAGAAATATTTCATAAGAGGATTGAACTTCCAAAAAAAAAGCTAAAATAGTGTTAAAAATTAAATAAAATTTCTGATACACTGAACACAGTCTTATAAAAATATAAAGTGAGTTGCATTAATAGTTTATACATTTTTGTAAAAAATAACTTTTATGTATAATTTTTCACCTTTTCAAATTTTTTAAAAGTATCAGAGATATTTCATCACAAGATTAAACTTAAAAAAAAAAAAAAAAAAAAAAAAAAAAAAAAATTAAAATATTGTTAAATTTTTTTTTAATTTCTGATACACTGAGCACAGACTTACAAAAATACACAGTGAACTGCCTTAATAATTTATACATTTTTGAAAAAATAATTTTTGCTTATAATTTTTCACCTATTTAATGTCTTTAAAAGTATCAGAAATATTTCACCAGAGGGTTAAACTTCCAAAAAAAGCTAAAATATTTTTAAAAAATTCTGATACACTGAGCACAGACTTACAAAAATACAAAGTGAGTTGCATTAATAATTTATACAATTTTGTGAAAAATAATTTTTGCTTATAATTCTTCACCTATTTAAATTTTTTAAAAGTACCAGCAGGGCCCAATTTATACCCCTGGGGGCCCCGGGGCAAAGCCTGATAGGGAGGCTCCATACATCTTACCTTTCTGGAACTCGAGATTGATTTTATTTTATAAGCTGCTATATCAGTTTATATATATAATATTCCTGACAGGTATACATAACCTAAACATTTTGTGTATCTAATGAAATAAAATAATTTTGTTTTAAAATTTAGAATTCCATTAAACTAACTTCAAACATATTACAGATGTATGTGCAATCTAAGCACAGTATCTGACTTTAAAGATAAAACTGTGATATTCTTGATTCAAACTCAGAGTACCTGTAGCCTTTTTTAAATTAAAAAGGACTGGTTTAAATTAATAAAAATTGCCATTTTAAGTAAACTATCATGTGAGACTTTGTTTTACAAAATTCCAAAATTTAAATACTTTTTTTCTTAGATTACCAATTTTAAAACTTTCTGCTCATTCTTAACCTTTAATTTGACAAGATGTTTTTTCAAATATTTTTTAATTTCTGTTATTTTCCCATGTCTGTATAGACATTAGGATCTCTGTAAAATAAACAAAAAAAATATATCATTTTCCATTTTTGAGATAATTAATGTCCGCTGTGGCGAACACTGACAATGTTATATAGTAGTTATAAATATACATGTCCGGTGTAGCGGCCCTACTTAGCCAAATTAAGGGTTAAATCTTACAAAGAGGAAAAAAAAAATAGATGTCAGATGCTTTTGGATAAATATATTTTCTCTGATTTGTTTGTTCACCACTTCATGAGGGAAAAAAGTAATTAAGATTTTTTTCCCTCTCAGAAGAGATGAATTCGTAAATTGGTGTCACTCATATGGTTGGTATTTCAATCTTTTGAATAATATACACATTTAAAATGTTAACATTGCTTCAAAGTGTTTTTAAGCAAATAAAAGTTTACTTTTGGCTTAAAATTATAAAATAAATTTAATTTACTGACTTTTGAAGCCCACCAACAACATACACACTCCAGTTTGTCATTAAAAAAAGAAAATTCATGTTTTCCAGCAGTATGCCGGAAAACATGAGAGAATTTTGAGATGTACCAAAACATTGTGTATTTTTTTTTTAATATGGGGCCCCTCTAGAGTGTTGGCCCCGGGCCAGTGCCCTGTTCGCCCTGCCGTAAATCAGGCTCTGAGTATCAGAAATATTACACCAGGGGATTGAACTTCCAACAAAAGCTAAAATATTGTTTAAAAACTCAATTTCAAACACTAGAAATACTGAATGACATAAGCAACAACGAAAAAAATTGGTAAAGTTTCATCGTATCATGTTTTCAGAGTTTCATCGTTTCATGTCTATAATATATTTACTGTGAAAATTTGAAATCAATATGTGAAGACTTTTTTAATTTAGAGTGCTCGCACGTTAGAAAAACATCATTTTCAGTAACATGCATTAAAAGTTTATTTAGTTTCCAAAAAGCTACCAGCCGAGCAATGGCCAATTGGCCAGGGTGCTGGCCTTCGGTACCGGAGTTCGTGGGTTCGAATCTCACTGTGGCATGGATGTTCGTAGCCGTTCGGAATCGGCTTTAAGCTGTAGGTCCCGGTCTCATTAGCAATCGTGTTGCAAAAAAGTAGACCGTAGAACTCCAAACCAAACCGAAACCTAAAAGCTATGATATTTAATGCACTAAAATTTTATAGCTTTACAGCTTCGAATTTGAATATTTCAATTGGGGGTTTGTTTTAAACGATTTTGAAATGTTCAACAATTTTAAAAATTATAAAATTTCAAAATTGAATTCTTAAGGTTTAAAGGTAGTATGTCCCCTTAAATGTCATTAAAACTGGAACAAATAGGGTATAAAACAGAACATCATGCAACAAAATTAAATGGAATCAAATGTTGATCCTACCTTGGCAGTTTCCAAGAATTGTTTTCTTGAGAATCACCCATTGTGTTTGGAAAAATTCTAAGTAAAAGAGCAGCTTGTTACTTTTCTATATTATTTATAAAAAACAAATATTTTAAGTTGATTTTCATTTAAATACAGATTTTTTTTCTAAATAGATGTATATCTTGTCACTAGGATTTTATGTTTATATAAACTACAAATTGAAATATTTGCTCAGTTTTAAGTCAGTTTCATTTTTTAAAACCAAAATATCAATTAACCATATTTTATTCAAAACACTTTTAATTTAATGGCATATATAACTAAAAATGATATCTAAAATAAATATTTAGTTTCCATATATTTATGTTATTTTTAACCTATTATTATTCATGGTTATTATTGGTAATAATGTTATTATAGAGCAGTTTGTTACTTTTCTATATTATTTAAAAACACAAAAATGTTTAATTAATTTTCATTTAAATACCGATTTTTTTTTCTAAATATATGTATATCTTATCACTGGGATTTTATGTTTATATAAACTACAAATTGAAATATTTGCTCAGTTTTAAGTCAGTTTCATTTTTTAAAACCAAAATATCAATTAACCATATTTTATTCAAAACACTTTTAATTTAATGGCATATATAACTAAAAATGATATCTAAAATAAATATTTAGTTTCCATATATTTATGTTATTTTTAACCTATTATTATTCATGGTTATTATTGGTAATAATGTTATTATAGAGCAGTTTGTTACTTTTCTACACTATTTAAAAAAACAAAAATTTTTAATTAATTTTCATTTAAATATATTTTTTTCTAAATAAATTCAAATATTGGCCCTAGGATTTTATGTTTGTATAAACTACAAATTAAAATATTTGCTCAGCTCTAAGTCAGTTTCATTTTTTAAAACCAAAATATCAATTTACAATATTTTATTCATAACACTCTTAATTTAAGGGCATATATAACTAAAAATGATATCTAAAATACATAATATTTATTTTCCATTTATTTGTGTAATTTTTAACCTATTATTATTCTTAGTTATTATTGGTAATAATACTATTATAGAGCAGTTTGTTACTTTTCTATATTATTTAAACAAACAAAAAATTTTAATTAATTTTCATTTAAATATATTTTTTAAATAAATCTTGACCCTAGTATTTTATGTTTATATAAACTATAAATTGAAATACTTGCTCAGTTCTAAGTCAGTTTCATTTTTTAAAACCAAAATATCAATTACCATATTTTATTTAAAACACTTTTGATATCTAAAATACATAATATTTATTTATTTTCCATTTATTTATATTGTTTTTAACCTATTATTATTCTTAGTTATTATTGGTAATAATACTATTATAGAGCAGTTTGTTACTTTTCTATATTATTTAAACAAACAAAAAATTTTAATTAATTTTCATTTAAATATATTTTTCTAATAAATTCAAATATGCCTAATTTTATGTTTGTATAAACTACAAATTAAAATATTTGCTCAGCTCTAAGTCAGTTTCATTTTTTAAAACCAAAATATCAATTTACAATATTTTATTCATAACACTCTTAATTTAAGGGCATATATAACTAAAAATGATATCTAAAATACATAATATTTATTTTCCATTTATTTGTGTAATTTTTAACCTATTATTATTCTTAGTTATTATTGGTAATAATACTATTATAGAGCAGTTTGTTACTTTTCTATATTATTTAAACAAACAAAAAATTTTAATTAATTTTCATTTAAATATATTTTTTAAATAAATCTTGACCCTAGTATTTTATGTTTATATAAACTATAAATTGAAATACTTGCTCAGTTCTAAGTCAGTTTCATTTTTTAAAACCAAAATATCAATTACCATATTTTATTTAAAACACTTTTGATATCTAAAATACATAATATTTATTTATTTTCCATTTATTTATATTGTTTTTAACCTATTATTTCTCTTGTTATTATAGGTTAGTATTGATTATTTTCTACTTCCTATTTTTAAATTAAGAATAACATACTTGTAGTTTCCCTAATAAAAGCATAATAATACTAAACAACTTCATAGATTTGTAAAATCTTAAAATAGAATAAAGAACGGAAAATAATAATATTATATCCACAGAAGAACAATAAATTTCCCTTTACATTTATAAATTATATAGAAAACAAAGTTACAAGATATCTTTGAAAAAACATGTAAATTAAAGATTATAAAGCAGAGGTAAAAAAGTCAGGTAGCAAAAATTTTAAATAAAATTTAAAAACCGGTTTAAATACACATAAACTTGAAAAAAAAAAAAAAGATAGAGTGACATATATAAAAAATATAAGCAAAAGAAACTATAGAAAATCAAAGGCTACAGTTCTGGAGTAATTTTTGTTGCAGCAACAAATTACTATTAAATACTGGTAAATTCCAATATTTGAGTAAGACATATAAAATTTAAAAATCGGTTAAAATACACATAAACTTGAAAAAAAAAGTAAACAGATAGAGTGGCATATATAAAAATATAAGCAATAGAAACTATAGGAAATTAAAGTCTGCTGTTCTGGAGTAATTTTTGTTGCAGCAACAAATTACTATTAAATACTGGTCAATTCCAATATTTTGAGTAAGACATATAAAATTTAAAAACCGGTTAAAATACACATAAACTTGAAAAAAAGTAAACAGATAGAATGACAAACATAAAAAATATAAGCGAAAGAAACTATAGGAAATCAAAGTCTGCAGTTCTGGAGTAATTTTTGTTGCAGCAACAAATTGCTATTAAATACTGGTCAATTCCAATATTTTGAGTAAGACATATAAAATTTAAAAACCGGTTAAAATACACATAAACTTGATAAAAAAAAGAAACAGATGGAGTGATATGTATAAAAAATATAAGCAATAGAAACTATAGGATATCATAGTCTGCTGTTCTGGAGTAATTTTTGTTGCAACAACAAATTACTGTTAAATACTGGTCAATTCCAATATTTTAAGTAAGACATATAAAATTTAAAAACCGGTTAAAATACACATAAACTTGAAAAAAAAGTAAATAGGTAGAGGGACATATATAAGCAAAAGAAACTATAGGAAATCAAGGTTGTTCTGGAGTAATTTTTGTTGCAACAACAAATTACTATTAAATACTAGTCAATTCCAATATTTTGAGTAAGACATATAAAATTTAAAAACTGGTTAAAATACACATAAACTTGAATAAAAGTAATAGATAGAGTGACATACATAAAAAATATAAGCAAAAGGAACTATAGGAAACCAAAGTCTGCTGTTCTGTAGTAATTTTTGTTGCAACAACAAATTACTTTAAAATACTGGTCAATGCATAGTCAATTTGAGTAAGACATGAAATAATTTAAAAAGGGGAGCTAGACTACAAAATAAGAAAATAAATGTTTCAGAAATTGTCTATTGTCGCCAAAATATGTTATGCCTATTCAACTAGGGTTAACCATAAGAAATTACACTACTCAATTTTATACACTTCACATTAAATTGCACTAGAGCAAGCAGATTAACAACTATTTTAAATAAAATCGAAACTGTAGAGTAGAGTTAGATTATTTGTGAAGAACTTACACTAATAAAAGTATAGTAATATTTGTAAGATTGTATTTCATAAAGCATACCTTGTTGGAGTTTAACCCCTGTGTCTACTGCAGTATGGTGAAATTCAAAGTCAAAAATGTCTCTCCTGCTTTCCGTTAAAAAAGATACAGTAGAAAAGAGAAAACGCTTAAATCGAGTAAGCGTATTCAATTTTTCAGGAGAAAAATTGCTACAATTCTTCTACTAAGGTATCGCAAATAACTTAACAGTCAGCTATCGAAACAATGCGTCTTTGAGTGTCTCCTTCTTCTCTTGTCAAATCGAGCCCGAAAGAGAACGTGAAAATGAAAGGTTCTAAAACTTCGCATTCTTGTAACCCGTTGATTGGTCGGATCGGAAGGACCGCCCATTCGAGAGGAATTTCGATATAGTTCTCTCTGTTCTCCTAGCGCTCGTATTTCTTAACGGGATCTCGAAATCTCCAATTTTATAGATACTTAATCTTTAGTATCTAACACTCTACATCCTCGATTTTTTACCTTGAATTTTTTTTTACGCAAATGAATTAATTTTTGTTTCAAATTATTTTGTATTTAAGTCCGTATAAGCAAAAACTATGTCTTATTTATGAAACAAATGTTGGAGATACGAATTCAGAAATAATTACTGTTCTTATCATTGTAGTGCAGCTGGGGAAAGCAAAGAATAAACATTATTATTTATTATGATTCACTCTTTAAAGTAACAATATGTATCTAAATATTACAAAATGACAAGTAAATAGAAATTGAATTTAAATGTACAATAAAATATTCTGGAAATAAGTCTTGGTTTTTTCTTAATGGGATCTCGAAATCTGCAATTTTATAGATACTTAATATTTAGTATCTAACACTCTACATCCTCGGTTTTTTACCCTGAATTTTTTTTACGCAAATGAATTAATTTTTGTTTCAAATTATTTTGTATTTAAGTCCGCATAAGCAAAAACTATGTCTTATTTATGAAACAAATGTTAGGGATACGAATTCAGAAATAATTACTGTTCCTATCATTGTAATGCAGCTGGGGAAAGCAAAGAATAAACATTATAATTTATTATGATTCACTCTTTAAAGTAACCATGTGTACCTAAATATTACAAAATGACAAGTAAATAGAAATTGAATTTAAATGTGCAATAAAATATTGTGAAAATAACTCTTGGTTTTGACGGATGATATCATTCAAGACATTTTATTTAGAAATCTTTAAAACAATTATTTTTATTTATTATTTATTTATTTATTTATTAGTTTGTCGAGGGGAATTAAAATATTACATTTCTTACACTGTTGATACCCAATTGCACCTTGATGTGTTAAGTTTGTTAGAATAAGGGTTTAAAAGCCAAGAAAGTTAACGATTCAAATTCAAATCTTTTGTGCAGGAACTTTTTAATTTTTTTTAATTTTTTTTTTTAAAGTTTGTCGAGGGAAATTAAAACATTACATTTCTCACACTGTTGATACCCAATTGCACCTTGATGTGTTAAGTTTGTTAGAATAAAGGTTTAAAAGCCAAGAAAGTTAACAATTAAAATTCGAATCTCTTGTGCAGGTGCTTTTTTTATTTTTATTTATTTATTTTTTTTTTTAAGTTTTTCGAGGGAAATTAAAACATTACATATCTCACACCGTTGATACCCAGTTGCACCTTGATGTACTAAGTTTGTCAGAATAAGGGCTTAAAAGCCAAGAAAGTTAATGATTCAAATTCGAATCTCTTGTGCAGGAACTTTTTTTATTTTTTATTTTTTTAAGTTTGTCGATGGAAATTAAAACATTACATTTCTCACACTGTTGATATCCAATTGCACCTTGATGCGTTAAGTTTGTTAAGGGTTTAAAAACCAAGAAAGTTAACGATTCCAATTCGAAACTCTTGTGCAGGAAAGATTAATTTAAGATTATATCCTAAATACACTTGTCATTCATTAAATATTATTATATTTCCCAGAGAACAGTTACCAAGATTTTAAAGATATGCAAATAAACTTATAGAAATAGACATTTCCTCAAATCCATGCACTTCCCTGTGGTTATGCTTTACTTAAATCTAACTAAAATTATGTGCTTAAATCTATTTTAAAACATGGTGTGTTACTATACATAATACTAACTAAAGTATTGATTGAAAAATATTTATTTCCTTTTGTGGTTTCGTAATATTACTAAACTGATAAATTTAAAATTTTGATTATTAAAATTAAATTTGTTTAAATTTTCTTATCAATACTAATTGTTTGTAATGACATTTAATTCAAATTTAAAAACCAAAATTAAAATTTAACAATGTGTACATCGAAATATTTGAAAATAAAGTGTTTTTATAGTTATAGATATGTTTACGGATGGCATTCTTGAAATGAAATGGAGACAGCAGACTTTTTCGTTTTTGTAAATTATTTATTAACTTAAGAGTTATGAAACTAAGTTAATAATTTACTCAAGTTACACATAAACATTTCTTTCACTCACGTTAAAGTTTATTGTATAAATGTATTTATTTTCTTTAACTGAATTTTAAATTTTTTTGTTAATTTTTTAAACGTTCCTTGCAGTTAAAATTTGGGTGTTTTCTAATAATTGTATCTTATTGTTCATAAATACTGTAATAGCTCCTGTATGGGACGCCCCTATTTAAGAGATAAATCTATTAGTCCTGATCTTTTTAATAGGGACTTAAATGTATTTATTTCTTATAAAGGCTCAGTGTATGCTTCCTTCGTTTGGAAATCAGCTGCGGACTCTCATATCCGGAGATTGCAGATTACTCAAAAAAAAGCTCTAAGAATTATTTCGAAATCTCACATGCATCTGTCAAAAAAATTTATTTCTCTCCAGGAATTTCGAAATTGAATCAGTTATAACTGCTATTGTAACACGGACTACAAGCTTTTTTTTTTTACAAACATTTTGTTAAATTTTTTAAATAAACATTCCTTGTGGTTTAATTTTGGATGCTTCTAACAATTGTGTCTTATTATTGCTTATGAATTTTGTAGTGTTTCCTGTAAAAGCCCAGCTTTATTTAAGGGATAATTCTAATGGTCTTGTTACCTTTTGGTTTGGTTTGGAGCACTATGGTCTGCTGTTTTGCACACGAGGGCTAATGAAACCGGTACCTACAGTTTAAAGCCGATTCCGAATGGCTACAAACATCCATGCCAGCAGAGGGATTCGAACCCGAGAACTCCGATTGCGAAGAGCAGCGCTCTACCATTCGGCCATCGTTCGGCCTTGTTACCTTTTAATAGGGACCTAAATGTATACTTGTTATAACGAGATGCTGAAAAAAATTTCTAAAATAAGATAGGGGTAAAAAATATATAGAATACATATTTACTCTTTGTTAGTATTTTTATAAGTCCTCATAGGCAAGTTTGTGTTCAGTGTATTCTTTCTTCGTATGGAGCAAATTTCCAGCAATGCATTCTCATATCGAGAGATTACAAATAATTCAAAATAAAAAGTAAAGAATTATTACGAAAGCTCACATATTTCTGTAAAACACATTTCTGCATAGGAAGTTTAAAACTGAACCCATGAGAATTGATATTGTAACACTGGTTACAAACTTCTCCAAAATTTATAGCATTAATAATGGAGATATTTTCAGCCTTCTGGTCGATCCTGGTGAAAGCCAGAAATGCTCTAAGGTGAAAACGGTGCTTCATTTGCTCTTTTTTTCAGGTTTATATATAAAAAAAATCTAATTTACTTGTTATGTGTAACTCTTATAAATATTTTCTTCGTACTAAAAATTTTCGATTTTCATTTAATTTATGCTTTCTGTTTTTATTTATTTTTTTTCATTATTAATATTTGTTAAATATCTCCATGTTTTTATTTTTTCTGATTTTATTTTTCTTGCTCTACATGTTTTTATTTTTCCTGCTGATATCTTTTATTTTCTCTGCTATCGGGATAATAGTAGGTTTGCCACATATCTAACACTCAGGATAAATAATTCGAATGCTCAAAGAGACCCTAAAAATTCTAAGTCTAACACAGTAAACAGTTTTGTGACAAGAAAACAAAATAAGTTAAAATATACCAAGGGAAAGGGGAATTATACATTGTGAGAAAACAAGTTGTGGAGTAATCAAAAGTATATTTTATATTCATAGAATTCAAAATCCAGTTATTTTTCTAACACTTCTGTTGAAGACACGGAGAACAGGATTTTGTTTTTTCTGTAACAGCCACACAGTTAAGCTTTCTAGCTTACAATATGTTATTTGAAAAGTTATAAATTTTACCTTTTTTTCTGTTTAAGATCTCTTAATTTTATGGTAGATAAATCTTTTTTAAAGTCCTTTCGTTCGTCATAATTTTATTTAAAACCTGAGAAGTAAACAAAACATGAAGTGGAACTGAAAAGAGGCACAGAAAACTTCTCTGCATACGTACACACAACCTAACTTAAAATCTCTTAGCCCCCCTGAACCAGAAACTTTTCTCCTTCCCCACGTCAAACAAATATGGAGTATTAGGGAAATATTCTACCACCGGGCGTAACAGCAATGTTACGTTAGGGACTATATTACGTTTGCAAGGTAGAGAAAAATCCTGTCTGCCTTACCTACACAAATTTATCCTCAGCTGATTAATAATCAGAATAATCCCTGTATTTTGTTATACAAATTACAGTTGTTATACAAATTACAATATTTATTTGGGTGTATTAAAGCCGTATCCAATGGGCTTCGAAAGTCCATACCGACAGTGGGATTCGAATCAGTGAACTTCCGTATCGAATAGCAAAGCCATACCCATTTAGTCATCTTTCAGCTAAGAGTAACAGAAAGAAAATATAGCTTTTGATATTAAATTTGTTAAGGGTAGACAATACCTGCCTTGCATTCCTGGTATGTACACAGTTTTATAACGCTTAAGTTAATAATTTACGAAAAGTGTTATGCTGTCTACCGTCCTTTTACTATAAACTAAAAATAGTCGTATTTTACAAAAGAATTATTTAAGCAGTCTACTTGATTATCCTGTTGTGATAATTTTTATTTTATAACACTTAACAATGGCTGTTTTATATAAGTAAAATAATTTCTCCTTCGTGATATATATATATATATATATATATATATATATATATATATATATATATATATGTTAATATAATATAACTTTATATATTGAATCATAATTTTGGTATTTTAATTAACTATTTTAAAACATAGGTTTGATAAATGCAAAAAACTTTCAAAGGTCGACGAATCCACATTCATTTCTTTCGTAGTTAACTCTTGATTTTATGCTATTGATTTCTTCTGTAATTTAATTCTCACTTTGAATTTCTTGTTTTAAAACATAAACCACTTTCATGCATGCATAACGAGCACTTGTTTTTTAAATGTTTAAGGCAAAAACTCTAGATGAATGGTAGTTTTTACTGTTCCATGTAATCACATTATATAACAATGAATCAAACAGGTATTTAAGGTAACATTGTAGCTCTCAAGTTGAAAAGTTTGAATACACAGACTTTGCTTGATTCAATATAAAATTTTAAACAAACTCTGCTCAGTTTAGAATGAAATTGTTCCTACATCATTAATAGGGTTCTAACTTTTTGAATTCGAGTTATTTAGTTTTGTTGTATGAAGCCATTTATTTTCAAACAAAAATAATATATATGCACCAAGTGAAATAAAAATTGAAAGGCTTTATGCGGAAAAAAAGTTTTAAAACTTGTTAAATAGAAATTGTTTTTATATCAAATTCAATCTAAATAACCGAACGTTAAAGTAGGGCTTTACCCAAACGGATTGCCGTTCGCGAGTTCGACTCCCGCTGCTGGTATGGTTGTTCGTAGTCGTTCGAAATCGGCTTTAAACAGTAGGTCCCGAACTCGTTTGCCCTCTTGAGCCAAAAAGAGTAGACTGTGAAACTTCGAACGGAGATAAATAAACTTTTCATTTTGTGAACCTTAATTGTATTAATACAAACAAAATATTTTAATTTATAGCGTAATAAAGGCTAATTTTTTCAGTTCCCTAAGAAGTTAGCCGAACGATGGCCGAATGGTAGAGCGCTGCTCTTCGGAATCGGAGTTCGTGGGTTCGAGTCCCGCTGCTGGCATGGATGTTTGTAGCCGTTCGGAATCGGCTTTAAACTGTAGGTCCCGGTCTCATTAGCCCTCGTGTGCAAAACAGTAGACCGTAGCGCTCCAAAACCAAAACCAAAACCAAATCCCTAAGAAGTTAATTATTTTTTTTACATTTGTAATGTCAGCCACTCCTAAAGTTTTGGTTTACAGAATAAAACCTGTACGTTACTTCAATTTGATATAAAAATTTCAT
>CM063502.1:63162972-63170472 GCA_032207245.1 Pardosa pseudoannulata | reverse complement strand
CTTCCTTTAACCATCTCATTTAATCATTTCTTATTTTAAATTATTTAAATATCGCCTGCATTGTTTTCATACGTTTTATCACTGAACTTAGATATTACGTAAATAATTTTCTTTTATATTTGGCTTAAATAATAAATTAGGTAGATATGGGATAATTTTAAATTTAACCATCGATTTTTTTTCAATGAATACTATATCACCGGTATTAACAACAAATTCTTATCATAAAAGTCAGCCGGACGATGGTGGAATGGTTAGGGCATTGACCTTCGGAACCGGAGTTTGTTTGTTTGAGTCCCACTGTCGCATGGATGTTCGTAGCCGTCCGCAATCGGCTTTAAGCAGTAGGTACCGGTCTCATTAGCTCTCGTGTTGCAAAAAAGTAGACCATAGTGCTCCCAAACAATTTCATAAAAGTCTAGGAGTCTATTTTACGGACTGATAAATATCTAGTGTTTAAATTATATATCTTTGAAAATTAAGAAATGTGTTCGTTTGTGCGTTTGTTTTTTATACATAACCACACGGTTTGAAACCGATTCGCTAAATTTTGGACATCATTCATATATACTGACAAATAATCACTGTCAATATCAAAACCTCTACGGTCCATCCTATATCGTAATATGACAAGATAAATTAAAGTTGACAACTAACATACGGTCAGTAAAGATAAACAAATTAGGGTACTTTACAATTCTGGAAAATTAAAAATTTTATTGATCCCGTCATATGACGGGCTATATGCTAGTATAGAGTAAGGATTACAATCAAAAGGAGGTACACAACTAACAATCCTAACTTATTAACAAACAACTTATAACAATCCTAAATACAAAATATCGACATAATTTTTTAATTGTACGACATAAGTACGCACGGACATCTAGAATAGACTAGTTATAACTAGGATAATTCAAGAACTGTCAAAATGGATATTTAAAGTCTCAAAATTAAATTTTTCTTGTTTTCACGTACAGCCGTAATACTGAAAATGCTGAAAATTCAGTCAAGCATGGTCAAAATAGCTATTTCTGTTGATATCTAAGTACTGATATCTATCTGGAACACTTCTTATCTCAGCAACCTTGATTTTAAAAATATTGCCTCAGAATGTTAAAACACATTATTTCAAACATGAAAATCACGATTAAAAAATTTAAAACTTAAAGATTATGAAAATCTTTTATACAAATAAAATTTAAGCATTTATTATATATTACTTTAAATTGCATAAGTTAACTTTGTATGAAATTTGAAACTTTCTTTGTAAGAAATCTGCGTGTGGAGTTTGCACATTTTTTTAATTAAAAAATTGAAAATTCATTTCAATTGCAATCATGTGCAAGCGATCATTCTTGAAAATGAAACTTTTTTGTGAAGAAGAAATTAAAAGTCTCTGTTTGATACGGATTCTCCCGAAAAATTGGGTTAATTTCCGAGTTGCAACATATGAAAAATCAACTCAATTCTCTTTTGACGCGATGGAAATGATTTTGATTTTGAGACATATTGCAGGTAAGCAATTTGCACAAAAATTAAAGGATGAATGTACAAAGAATAAATAATTTAAAATAGTATAGATAATAGATGGGCTGGCAATGAGTAACTAATACAATTTTCTTGGCATGCAGGTGTGCACTTCATATAGAAAAGAGGAAAATGTTTTTAGAAATTTTATAATTAAAAACAATTGTAAACGTAGACCTGCATGACTGTAATCGAAAAGCAATGCATTTCCTGTTTTGATTTCACCTTTGTGAAAGTGCACTGGTCTCGACGAGCCTTCAACTTTTAAGACTTTTATTGACACGAAAATAATTTAATTTTTTTTCTTACTATTGAAATATAACGCTCTGGTGGAAAGGGGAAACGATTTTCTCAAACACATGGAGAAAACAGTAACTTAATGTTTTATTATCATTGACAATGATATATATATATATATATATATATATATATATATATATATATATATATATATATATATATGTGTGTGTGTGTTAGATTAAAAAAAATAGGGTTAATAATTAAGCGAGTTACACTTAAAAATAGTTAGAACTCATCAACGATAACGTAATAGGAGAAAGACACACCGTCTATTTAAACTATACAGAGTAAAGAAGCTGACGCGGAAGTAGACATAGGAATTTGCTTAGGTAGCAAAGCCTAAAGATAGTTCTAAGCAGGACCTCGGGCTGATAACATCCTCCACGCTTGTCGTGGAAAAATATGAGAACAAAGGATATCTAAATGGTATAATCATGGACAGAAGGATTGCAATAAAGGAGTTTTTATATATGAAATCAAATGTGTCTTCCATGCCTTAACCACTCGTCTGTGTCATATATCGAAGAAAAAAAAAACACACACACACAATATAATATATATATATATATATATATATAGATATATAAGATATATATATATTTATATATAAAATTATTCTGTCCGTGTGTTTGTGCTAGAGCTCCTCTTAAACGGCTGGACTTGTTTTGATGAAATTTTGTGTATGTAATTGACTTGATTTGAGAACGATTTAGATTCACAATTTGATCCGATAGAAAATGATTTTTTATTAAAAATTGAGAATTGTCCGCTTATTGAGATTATTATAATTCCGCTTGAAACCTTTCACGGCTAACGTATCTGTTGAGCAGTGGTCAGTGCAACGGGCGAGAAGTCCCAGGATCAAATCCCCGTACTGGCGATGTGGGAATTTTAATTTAATCTAATTACGTTTGTGAGGACTGTACGCATGCCGACTTCAAGTATTTTTAAAATAATTAATTTCCTTAGTTTTCCATCAAAATGGTATAATTTATAATTTATTTAAAAACACTTTTAAATTTTTGAATTTACAGAGTTAGAACAGGACGTCTGTCGGGACGTCTAGTATATATATATATATAGATATATATATATATAATTTATATAATAAATATATATATATATATTTTTTTGTGTGTGTGTGTGTGCGTGTGTATAAGTTTTTGATGTTTCAAATGTAGTACGCTGAATGAACAATAGGAGAAAATATCATGTATTATGAGATTAAGTTATTTCTGTGTTTGGATTACGTATATCTACCAGCGGGTATTCTACGACATGAAATATATCATATAAAAACATAAAAACTCCATTAAATGTTTTATATTTAAAAATTAACTTTATTCGCAGCAATAAATATTGACATGGACATAAAAATTGGTTATCCGTTTGTTGTGACTACAAAGCTATCATAGAGATTTTTCAGTCATTTTTATTACATTATTATTATTTTAATTTTTTCTTCGTATAAATAAAATAATAATCAATAAAACTAATTGACTTTAACTATTCTAAGACCCTAGAAATATCTGCAAAAGATAAAGTGACCCATGAGCAAATAGAATGGGACTGGTATGGGTGCTTGAAATTGGCTTTAAGCAATAGGTCCCAGTCTACTTACCCCTCTTGTTGTAATAAATGAACCGGTCTAACCATCTACCTTTTTTTAAGTATTGCTATTAGTATCGAATAAAAATCTTGACTTTTCCTAATAAATTGGAAATGACAGACTATTAAGGCCGAGCAGAGACGAATGGGTAACGTTCGGAATCGGTATTAAACTGTAAGTCCCAGTCTCAGTAACTTTCTTTTAGCAAAATAATTGACTTTAGTGGTCCAAACCAAACTAAATCATTATGTGTTTGTAACTCTTATTGTTGAAACAATTGGATCGGTATGCTTTCAATTAGTAGAAGAGTTATAGAGAGTAACAAATTGCTTTAAATATTCAAAATGAAAAATAAAATCGCTTCGACGTAGCTATCGACGTAGCTATATCAAAGTGCTAATTTTTTTTCAATTCTTGTTTGATTTTGCTGTAAATAACAGCATAAGCCGATCTGATTCACTCACTTTCATACAGTATCCAGTGTTGATTTGTTAACACACAACGGGCTTGCTTTTCTAATACGATGATAGGGACTCAACCATCTAGATAAGGAGTAAGAAACCAAATTTCCGATTTCATACAGAATGAAAATTACAGTTAGCTTCAATTTGATAGAAAAATTTAGCTTTTAATACATATATTTAAAAAGTTATTGTGTGGTAAGTTTAAACATTTTTTCATTTAGTGTATATCTTGTAAGCTGTTATGATAAATATATTGCTAGAAACAGTAAAATCAATAATTTTAAGTTAGATTCTTATTAAAGAACTTAAAATTTTCAACTAAAGCGAAAAGAAGTTGTTATAGTAAAGCTTTTTGGCCAGAAGAGGTATTGAGTCTCCTTAAAGATTTTTGTGAAATTCTCATTTAATTGTATCTCACATAAATCCAGAATGAATAAATTGATTCTTTTTAATGTTTGAAATTAAATCACAATTATTACACACCGTGAACAATTTTTATTGTTTGCATTTGTAAAATTTGGCCACACACTTAGTTCCATTAATGATTAAGAATCACTGATTTAGACGAAACCAACTAAAATTTTCTTTTTAATAAAACCTCTACACTTACCAGGAAAAACTTTCTTTAAAAAATAAAAGTTCTTTTGAATTTTTCAATGGCATCGTTCTTTGTTCTATATAGACTACTCAGCGTCGGCGGCGGCCAAATTCTGAGTAACATTTCAAAGCGTTTCCTCCTAGCGGTAGAGTATCAAAGGGTTTAAGAGAACTCGCCCCAGACGGTAATTTTATATAATAATGCCAAAAATACTAAAAGTAACAAAGTAATACCTCGCACATACACATAAAGGAAGAAAAGAAGTGAGCCGACTAGTATAAAAGTGAAACAGAATGTAAACTAATCAATATTAAGTAATTCATCTATATCCAGAACATAAGTTAACTTTGGTATTATAAAAATATTTTTCGGATATCTAAAATCAGGGCTTCGAACCGGAACTGAACCGAAAACCGGAAAAAACCGTTATTTTGGTCGGAACGAAAACCGGAACTGAACCGAAAAAAATATCGGTTTATTTCGGTTCGATATATCTTTCAGTCATTTTGTTACTGTTACCAACTTATCAATATTTTCTAATTTAACGACAACTTTATAATTATCATTACATGTATACTGCTTCTCGATTTCCTATTTTGATATTCACTAGTATTTTTCTGTTTCAGTTTCGCATGAAACTACTTGTAGAAGACATATTTAATTCAGTTGATTAAACTAGAAGTATAGATGATTTTTTAAGAAAAATATCGAGTTATATTTTATTTTTCACATCTCAGCATGTGATCATCCACGGATGTTTGTATAGACTGTTTAGATCAGGGAGGAGTAAATAGACAGGAGAGGCCCTAAGTGACGTAGCATGAAGCATCTATTAAATCTTCTGCGCATCAAATGGGTGTTTGGTAATGGCGGCGATTCAAATGTTTCGTAATAGTAGTATTTCATTAGGCCTGCTGTTTGTATTAATTCACATAGTGTACCAATTAAAAAAAGAATAAAATCTTCTAAATTTTGATAGAATTAGATTTTTTGTTTATGATAGAATTATATTTTTAGTACAAATAAGAATATACATAAAATGAAATTATTCATTTGGAACTGAAACGAAAACAGTTATTTTTGGCGGAGCGAAAACCGGAACTGAACCGAAAACCGTTATTTTTGGCGGAGCAAAAACCGGAACTGAACCGATATTAATTTTTTAGTTGAACCGGAACGAAAACCGGAACAAAAAAATTACGGTTCGAAGCCCTGTCTAAAATTATACTAGTATGCAGATAAATATAAAATATTAGTCAAAACCTAGAAAAAGCTATGATAATTATGTTAGTATGAAAATTATTTAGTCAAAAGAAATTTTCGTCATTAAAAATTTTAATTATATTTAAGATAAATAATTGGCTTTTGAAACGATAGTTACTAGCATTTTACTATGTTTATGAGCCTCGGTAGCTCAGTCGACAAAGGCAACAATCTCGTAACTGGAAGATTGCGGGTTCGGATCTCGAGTCGGCATAATATACGTCGTGTTCGTTAAAGGTGACATGATTGTGGTCACAGTGTCCTCCAGCTTCTCACAGAATACCTCTAGGGGTGGCAGGACAAGTGTATGGGTCTTCTGCTTTGTCCCAGTTTCTAAATTACTAGGACTCACTTGAGCAAAGTCGTTCTTTCATCATATCGGTGCTCATTAAACGAAAGGCGCGCCCCTTTGCCTTAATACGAGTAGCGTATGACGAGTTATACGCGTTATACGAGTAGCCTACAAGTATCGTACTGACGTCTTCAGAATAGGAAAAGCATTTTACAACTTCAAATGCAGCAATTATTTGGTTAGTGGTTAATATCAAAACGTAATTGTTATCGTAGAAGTTCAAAGATAGTATTAAAAGAAAACAATTATAATAGTTGAAATATCCTTTTTTCTGTACAAAATGTCTATAACTATTCTTTTGAGAATATAATCGACCGTTGATTTGGGGGGGGGAGAATTAACGTGAACAATGTTTGTTCTCTCTTCGTATAACTGAATAAAATTTACCCTCCAAAAATCATGTAGGTAGTAATCGGACATTCCTTCGTATAAATATACATTTTGTATTTTCCTATAACTGAAAATTCATATGAGTGAATAATTTATTACATAGGCTTTATGTGATTTTCGTAGTGATACGAAAATTACTTAGTATAACTGAATATTTCGGATAAATCATCTCCGTATAAACTAATTTCTACTGTACTTACATATGACCTACATAATACAGACATACACATGCGCGACATTGTAAAGATGTAATATGGAATTTTTTTAGATCTCCTCAGTCACTAGCACCGAGCAATGGCCGAATGGTAAGGGCGCTCATCTTCGGTAGCGGTGTTCGTGGGTTCGAATCACACTGTGGTATGGATGTTCGTAGTCGTTCGGAAATAGGCTTTAAGCAGTTGGTACCGGTCTAATTAGCCCTCATGTTGAAAGAATGTAGACCGTAGGGCTCTAAAATAAAACATCAGACACTAGCATTCGTTTTTAAATTGTAGGAGAACATGTTGTGATTTGGTCTTTTGCTCTTTTCAATGCTACCTTTCGAATTTCTTTTTCTAGAATTAGGTTTTACATACAAACTTGCTTGTAGGAGTGCTTGAGGGCATAAAATATGAGGTAAGTTTCATTTAATTTGATACTTAACTCAAAGAAGCTGTGTCTTTTAAAGTATTTGAATTTTCCATTATTTTTTGTAGTGAAGCCAATCAAGTTTTGGTCACCAGTGATACTTTTCCGCAAATCAGATACTATTTGCAGACGTATTAATACTACATCATTGACATCAGCTTCACGTCTAATGAGAGCAAATAACAAATGTTCAAATAATCTACTCGCCGAACGATGGCCGAATGGTAGAGTGCTGCTCTTCGGAACCGGAGTTCGCGGGTTCGAATCCCGCTGATGGCATGGATGTTTGTAGCCGTTCGGAATCGGCTTTAAACTGTAGGTCCCGGTCTCATTAGCCCTCGTGTGCAAAACAGTAGACCGTAGCGCT
>CM063502.1:63090472-63157972 GCA_032207245.1 Pardosa pseudoannulata | reverse complement strand
CAATTCACCTTTTACTTTATTTATGTTAACTGGAATATTTCCATGAATATTTGACAAAGCTAAAAGAACAATGGTGTCTTTTTAAATATTGTAATAACTTCTAATTATTTTATTATTCTAAAATTCTTTGTTAAAATATTATTTAACAGAGGTAAAATTTAATTTTTTCTTTGCCAATTCACCTTTTACTTTATTTATGTTAACTGGAATATTTCCATGAATATTTGACAAAGCTAAAAGAACAATGGTGTCTTTTTAAATATTGTAATAACTTCTAATTATATTATTATTCTAAAATTCTTTGCTAAAATATAATTTAACAGAGGTAATTTTTAATTTTTTCTTTGCCAATTCACCTTTTACTTTATTTATGTTAACTGGAATATTTCCATGAATATTTGACAAAGCTAAAAGAACAATGGTGTCTTTTTAAATATTGTAATAACTTCTAATTATATTATTATTCTAAAATTCTTTGCTAAAATATAATTTAACAGAGGTAATTTTTAATTTTTTCTTTGCCAATTCACCTTTTACTTTATTTATGTTAACTGGAATATTTCCATGAATATTTGACAAAGCTAAAAGAACAATGGTGTCTTTTTAAATATTGTAATAACTTCTAATTATTTTATTATTCTAAAATTCTTTGTTAAAATATTATTTAACAGAGGTAAAATTTAATTTTTTCTTTGCCAATTCACCTTTTACTTTATTTATGTTAACTGGAATATTTCCATGAATATTTGACAAAGCTAAAAGAACAATGGTGTCTTTTTAAATATTGTAATAACTTCTAATTATTTTATTATTCTAAAATTCTTTGTTAAAATATTATTTAACAGAGGTAAAATTTAATTTTTTCTTTGCCAATTCACCCTTTACTTTATTTTGTTAACTTCCATATTTACATGAATATTTAACAAAGGAAAAAACACGTTCTGTCACTATTGTGTTCATCAAATAGGTTTTCATATTTTGTAACATTGGAGATGGCCTAATGCTTAGAGCGCTGGTCTTCGGCACCAGACATCGTAGGTTCGAATCAAACTCTGGCATGGTTGTTCGTAGCCGTTCGGAATCAGCTTTAAGCAGTAAGTCCCGATCTAATTAGCCCTTGTGTTTGCAAAATAGTAGACGTAGCACTCCAAACCTAACAAGACCTTTGCAACGATGAACATATCGCTTATGAGCTTAAGCAGTTCTTAAGTCTTCACACTGGGTACACTAAGTAAACACCAGACAAAGAATGGCTCAACAAAGGACTAACATCTAGTTTCGAATGACAGACATTGTTCATATTTCTTACTTTTTGGTGCTTAGGAGCTTTGCTCTGAAACCGAAAATGGCGGCTGAATGTTACATAGTTGCTAGTTTTGATAAATTTTTATTTGTTTTTAACTGAACTATTTTCATTGTTTTATGTAGAACAATAAAATGCTTTCTTATTTAAAAAAGAGCAATTTAATATTTCTTTCGTGCACAACAACATTGAACTTGATGAGTCTTCCGCAATCAGATAGGTGGACAACTGCTCTCGGAAGCCAATATATACTTTGTTTTCCAATAAATGCACAGGAACACCAGTGTTTGCAACGTTATTATACCGGATTTTAAGACTAGTGTTTTAGTATGATTTTAAGTCCTTTTAGTGAGTTATATAGTAATATATAGTAAAAAATCAGTTAAAAAACATGAACTTTAATCTACGGACTTCGTGCTCATATTTGCCGTGTGTTAGATGTAGAACGGTGATAGGCAATATTTTCTGAAATCGGACTCGATAAAGAAAAAAACCTGCAGACCCATATAATTTTTTTTAACCAAAATATGTTTTGGGAATAATTTTTAGTTAAAAAATAACCTAATGTGGATTATTTGGGAAATTGATATTAAATATGATTAATTTCTTCTTGGTAGGATGGAAAGCTACAGAGCTTTGGTTTGGAGCGCTACGGACAACGGTTTTGCACACATGGGCTAACGAGACCGGGACTTACTGCTTAAAGCCGATTCCGAACGGTTATGAACATCCATGCCAGCCACGGGATTCGAACTCGTGAACTCCGGTTCCGATGGGGTTCTACCATTCGGCCATCGTGCCGAGCGATAAAGAGGAAATATTGTAAATGAAATCTTATCACTTATAATGTAACGAAAATTTTCAGTTTATGCATATTAATGACGGCGATCAATGCCAAATGTTTGTACTTTAGCTCTACAAAACCCTTATCATGAGAAATGAAACTAATTTTTATCTTTTAAGGGAATGTTCTAATGTTAATTCTTATAACGTCTCAAACAATCAAAAGAAAAAATGTGTATAATTCAATCGACGTACAAAGGTTTATCGAAATTTTTAAAAAAGGCATATATAGTAGTATGTTTAAAAGACAACTTTTGAACCCCGTGCTGATTTCTTTATCTTTATTTAGATTTCGGTCTCGTTAGGACTTGTGTTGCTAAAAAGTAGACCGTAGATCTTATAACCTAACCAACCATCTTGATTTCTAGCTCTCATCCATGTTAGCTGTCTATGCAACTTATAAAATTGCGACTGCGAAACCAGTATTTTGGCTTTTAATTTTATATTTTCCTGTTCAAAACAATACTTTACGATTTTCAATAGCTTATGCAGCTACCTCACTTTCGAGCATTCATAATTTCGTTTCGTAATTCCATATTGCAAATCGCCAAAGGTCGCTATTGTTTACATCTCGACGTTACAGCGGTTGTCTATTCTGAATGAAAAAAATATATATCATTTAAATTTGTCAGACAAAAAGACACGTGTACCACGTCTGGCAATACATATGTAGGTGATCCTACATATGTATTGCTAGACGTCAGAAGTCAATTGTATGCGCATTTGAAAAAAGATGCTTAAACCTGGGCTTTTTTAAGAAATAAATTTAATTTTAAGCATAGACATCGCTGTAAATCCACTTAAGCTGTTATTACAGAGAAAGAAATGTTTACATCTGGTTGGTACTCTATCAATAACGACTCTCTGAAACATTCCTAAAACAAAAAAAAAATCCCTCTTTCATCCCCCTTCTGGTGCCTCATTTTAAACATAGAGGCCATAATGAAAAAATGAGCCAATTCTTTTTTCTTAAAAACTTGTATACTCGGTTGCTTTCCTAGAAAAACCAAATTGAATCTTCTTGAAGGGGTTAGAAGTGAATCAATCCACTTACCATGACTTTGTCTAGTGGTCGACCTTGAGAGCCGAATCGAAGTAAATTTGCAGCATAGTTATCAAGAAACAACTTCAGTACAATTTGTTTATTTTGGAGAATTAGCCTCCTTTTTTTTCACTTTTTATTTTTTTTTTATTCGTACGCTAGCTAAAATAATCTCCCAGACTTTTACTCATTAGTGGTCTTTACTTTCTCTTCGATGTTCAGGGCCAGATTTAGGCAGAGGTTTTAGTGCATGGTCCATCACCCTCCTCATTGAAGGGAGACTAAATTTTGATGAATTTATATCATTATCAAAATCTGAAAATAAATTAATAATGAAGTTCTGAAAATGAATTAATGAGTTAAACAACAAAACGTAAGATACTTGTTACTCCCGACCCAGCGAAAGCCATACGGGAAATGATCACTTATCGTCTAGATAATAATCCAAGACCCAAACTTACAAAGCAGCAAATGCATACAAATACTTAAACATATATTTAAATTACTCTTAACTTGAGAAGCAAAACCGCGAAAAGTTAATTCAAGCTAACACCAAAAGAACAAATAAAAAAAATGTTCCTTTCCTATATTCAAAGAAGCTTAGTTCTTTTTTTTCCTTTTTTTTCTTTTTCTTTTTTTCCCATATGCTTTATTTTATATTACAATCTATTCTAACAATCCAAAAAAAATTTTTTCACTTTTTATAAACAGACAGTAATAACACATCTTTTTATAAACAGACATATTTACAGACAAATAACTTGCTTTCAGAATTTAACAATAATATATATTACAATTTCATTTAGATGAAAAAATATATATAAGTTCAAACAAAACAGTCTTTTTCCTTTTTTTCCTTTTTTTTTACAGTTTACAAAAGCCAATTTTCAACAAAATACAAACATTTTATCAACGAAAATATATATCTGAAAGATTTACTTTAAATAGATACAACAATCCAGCATAACAATGACAATATGTACAAACAAATTTTTTTAACCATTTTCCATTGATTTATTTACAAAATATTCCATTATTGAACACAATCCAGATCTGGCTTTAGGAGAATTACATAAGTTAACAACACTAACATTTAAATAATTAACAGGAAAGAATTTTTTTCTTATATCCTTCACCAAATCACACTGATATATAATGTGATCAACAGTCCCAACTTCCCGTTGACACCAACACAAATTTGTTTTATTAAAAAATCTGTTTTGATAAATTGGGAAAGCTCCATGTCCCGAAAATACTTGATTTAGGTAAAAATTTCCTTCAAGTCTATTAATACTGACCTTCGGAAAGAATGAATACACCCTTCTACCAGTGATCTCAGAATCCCATCTTTGTTGCCACGAATAAACATTAAAATTAAATAGTTTTCTTTTTAACTGTCTTATTGACATTCCAATCTTGAAATCAATGTTAACTTTTTGTGTGGCCTCCTTGGCTAAAATATCTACGATCTCATTATAATATTCCCCAGAATGTGCCTTAACCCATGATAGTTCAAATTCAACCCTGCTGTTTATTATTTTATTTCTAATGCTATATACTAAATCATTACTGCTTTCCCGCTCTAACGCTTGTAATGCCGATAATGAATCCGTCCTAATGTGAACTCTTGAAAAAACTTGAAACAACAAAACGTAAAAAGAACGACATTTGTATACGTTCAAAAAGTACTTAAAATTATTTATACAGTTCAATATTTAATTGTTCAATATTTAATTTATCCCTCTCTTTATTAAAGCCACTTTCATCTTAAGATCTTCGAATGGTTAGTCGTAATAGCTTGCTTCATTAGCCCTAAAATCGGATCTAACTCAAAGATTAGATTTTATTGATGACATAGATGATTTTGTACTAAAAATGATTAAGCATTAATATATTATGTTAATGCCATTTCTTTTCTGTTAGCGAGGAGCCGAACGAAAGCCAAATGGTTATGATGCTGATCCTCGGTATCGGAGTTCATGGGTTCGTATCCCCATGTGGCGGGGATGTTAGTAGCTTTTCGGAATCTCCTTTATGCCGTAGGTCCCGATATTATTGCTGTCTCGTGAAAAATATTCAAAACATGTATTTCCCAAATGATTTCAGCTGTGAAAAGTGTAATTTGTTATTTCATGTGTTTATTTTATCAAATCATCTCAAACTGTTGGTGTCTCATGAAAAATACTCAAAACATGTATTTCACAAGAGAATTCATTTGTGAAAAGTGTAATTTGTTATTTCATGCGTATAATTTATGAAAAATTAGCTGTGATATTTATTGAATGCAGATTTTTTTTTTTGGGGGGGGGGGGGGAGAGAGCTAGGATTTCATGCAATTGACAAGTTTGTGTCGTCAAAGAACTGTATAAAAGATTTCTCACACGTCAAACTGAACATGTTGAATAAGAGATTTGAAAAAAAATTTTCAATTTTACAACTCCTCTTCAACCTCCACTCAAAATACAGTTTCTTTAAATTAATTTTACAATTTACAGTAAATCACAAATTTGTGATGAAAATCACACTCAGTTTATTTAATTTGTGATTAAGTGAATGTTTCAGTCTATTTAGCATGAATGTTATGTGTTTCCTTTGTGTTTTCTTTGTTAATTCAATTAGATTTTAAATATTCAATTTTTGTAAAATTTTTTGTCAAAATGTTGTTTTTGTTTATGTATCAATTTGTTGAGTTACGATCCCCTCGCCAGATTTCAAACGCCGCGCTGCAAGCACGCCACGCACGCAAGCTGCAAGCACGCCAATTTCGCCAAATGTGGTTGAAGCACCAAAAAGATCCATGATTAGAAACAGGAGAGTGGGCTAAGAAGAGGAGTTGAAAAAGCAACAGGTTCTATTTACAATTTCTTTTTCAGATGAAGAATGAGTGTGATAGCAACCAATTTTCACTTGATTAAAGACCTTATTACACGGCAACCAAAATCAAAATAATGAGTTAAAATTTTGTGTTATCACAGGAGAAATCTTTGAATTCTTCATCGGGAAATGGAATCGTATTCTGAATCCTTTTCCATTGTGTACAAGTTGACAAGGACTTAAGTTTATTTGTTTGGCCTACAAATGATTCTGCTATATTTCTATAATTGTATTATTACTAGCATATAGCTCGTCATATGACGGGATCAGTAAAATTTTTAGTTTTCCAGAATTGTAAAGTACCCTATGAGACAGGTAAAAAAATGGATTGTTTTTTGGCTTAGAATTATCTGGTACACACTCAATAATTTGTTTATCGTCATACTCCTCTAAAGTCTCCCGATACTGTGAATGCAGTTTAGAATCACGTTGAAGAATTTATTTAGAAAGATAATTCAAAGTTTTCTTAGCTAAGTTGAAACTATCGGTAAGTCCTTCCCAATTTTTTCTTTTTTGCTACAGTAATTAATGGAAGTAAAGGAAAGAAATTATTATTCCCACTACATCCTGGACGTAGATAAAATTTGTTGTTAATACCGGTGATAAAATTTTCATTGCAACAAAAAATAATCGATGATTAAATTTTAAATTATCACAAATGTACCTAATATATTCTTTAAGCCAAATATAATATCTAAGTTCAGTGATAAAACGTATGAAAATAATGCAGACGGTATTCAAATAATTTTAAATACTAAATGATTAAATGAGAGGGTTAAAGGAATGTCATCATAATGCTAGAAAAAATGTTATTTTTACCTATTTATTCTGTGATAAATTGATAAATTTAATCGCCTACTCTTAATAGGAGAAAATAGGGCTTGAAATAATGGTCTTAAACACTCGTACAGAGGGGAAGGGATAGATTTCAAACATTTTAAAGACAGTATTTTTCGCTGTGATATGAAGCATATTCATGCTAATTTATTTTAGAATCGGATTGACAATTTAGAAGAAGATAAACTTTACTACCTTTGAATTTTGCTAACCCTAACTCATCAAGAATCAAATGTGGATGTCTCTATCCATTCCAGGTCCAACCACTTCATAAATACGAGGACAGACGGACAGATAACTAGGCTATTATTATATAGAGGATGCCTTATCAGACGTTAACCTGTAAGTGATGAAAAAGTAACGGATTCAGTTAACGATTCCTTTTCCTAGTGAATAATACGTGGATTTCTCATGTAATGGTGAAAATCATGTAATGGTGAAAATTTGAAATCATGTGTGGTCAAACAACCACAGGTCTTTAAGTCAACCGGAAGAGAAACAAATTGGCTGAAAGTTTTTCGCTACCTCACAAGAAATTTACTTGTTCTTCTTTTTGTTTGTTGCTTGAGAAAAAAAATCGTAAGCAGAATTTGTTACATAACCGATGCGTACAGGTGGACGTGTGATAAGCATTGTATGTTAGCATTGTATGTAAACCATGCACAAACAGGAAAAGAGATAATATAGCTTAAAAGCAATTTCCTATTAACAAAAATAAGTATTGTGTCTGACTTTATATAATACTGAATAATCAAAAAACACGAGCTAAGTGAACACTTTCTTATCAAAACAATCTGCATTTTACATAAACATGCGGAATCAATTTGATTTACTTCTACTTTCACAAAAAAAATGGGCATTTCGGCGAATCTATTACCAATGAACAAAAGAGGTTTGTGTTTTGATTAACCTCTAGATTGGTTTCAAAATAATACTATTGCAATAGAAAATTGATAAGACTCCAGATCTGCTATTTTAGCTAGTAATTTAAGCCAAATTGTTAGCCCAATTGTTTTTGGTGAAGCGCGGATTAGAACTTACAAGAGGTTTTTTTTTTTCAGAGTGGCTATTTGTTTTGTTTAAGAGGGAAAAACTGAAAATTTGAGGAGAATGAATTGTGAATTTAGAGAAACCAAGCAAGTAATACCTCAATCTCAATATGGATAAACAGGTAATATACCGGCATCTGCGGCTTAAAGCTGTTTTCGAACTACTAGTAGCGGTATACCAGCCCACAGGACGTGGTACAGATAAGAAGCGCAATATCGATTCGGTCCTCATATGACCTCGTGAATGTGATAAGAATAAAGAAATAAAACACCACTTAGCCTGTTGTTAAAAATTTAATACACTCATGTCCATAAATTAAGGATAATTCAGAATCACACAGAAATTGAGCTCTAAAATAAAAATTTCACATGTAGAATTATCACACACATCTTGAAGAAGAATATGCAAATTGCAGGAAACCACCAGATGGTGCGGATAGTACGTCACAATGACGAGAGTGTATGAAAGGGGTATATAAGGAGTGGTAGCAAAGAAGTAAAATTGTTCACAAGCGCTTTAAAAGTCTTTCAGTGCAATAACCGCATAGTTATGGCACAAAGGAAGCATTTGGATGATTTTTTACGTGGTAGAATTATCGGACGACTGGAATGTGGACGTACCCAGCTGGAAGTATCCGAGGAACTTGGAATCGTCCAGAGTGTCATCTCCAGGCTTTGGCAACGATTCAAACATGATGGTAATGTGAGTAGATGTTACAGCACAGGTCGCCCCCGAGTTACTACGCCGAATGATGACCGGTATTTGGCAGTTACTGCCAAAAGAAACAGACGGAGCACAGCATCAGACCTGTCTCGTCAGCTCTCTTCAGCTACCGGTACGACAGTTTCAAGGCAGAACGTGTACAGACGCTTAGGGAACATTGGTCTATATGCTCGTAGAGCTGTCACATGTGTTCCCCTTACCGCAACTCACTGTTGCCTGCGATTGTGCTGGGCTAGAGAGCATGCATTGTGGACACCGCAACAGTGGTCTTGTGTGATGTTTTCCGACGAGTCCAGGTTCAGTTTACATTCTGATTCTCGGCAGACTTTCATATGGAGAGCGCTAGGTACCCGTTACCACCAAGAGAACACCATTGAACGACACCGTTACGGTGGTGCAGGATGGCTCGTTTGGGGAGGAATTATTCTTGGTTCCAGAACTGACCTGCATGTTCAGAGTGTAACGATGACAGGTCACGTCTATCGGGATGTGATTCTGGAACAACATGTACGTTTGTTTCGGGGCGCCATGGGTCCTGAATTTCTGTATATGGGTGACAACGGCCGAACTCACCGTGCAAACATTGTAGACGAATGCCTTCAATCGGAGGATATCATCCGTATGGATTGGCCAGCATACTCACCGGACTTGAATCCAATAGAGCATGTGTGGGACATGCTTGGCCGAAGAATTGCAGCCCGTCAACCCCCTCCCAACTGTCTATCGGAACTTCGGAGGGCACTGCTTGATGAGTGATGTAATTTTCCCCAAGATAAGATTGATAATCTGATACTCAGCATGCGTAGGCGTTGTAACGCTTGTATTGCATCGTCCGGGAGACATACTCCGTATTAACCATCATACTAACGATGTTATACTGTTTTCTGTAAATAGGTTCTTTTTTGAAATTTGCTCCAGGGAGTAAAAATCGCAATTTTTATTAATTATGTCAAACATATAGCATCTTTTTTGCTCTTTACCTTTTGCTTAATAAATAGACTTTACAAATAAGTCAAATTTGTTTTGCTTTTGTCTCTTTCATTGCCTGAACTTCATTATTCTTAATTTATGGACATGAGTGTAGATTAAAGTAACATTTGCAGTGTATAAATTTTGAATTCAATTTTCCTGCACAATCAAGAAAAAATTATGTGTTTTGAGATGGTTAAAAAGGAAAAGCTCTGTATTGATATACAAATCAAGGCTACTAATTATAATTAACTATTAGCAAAAACAAATCAATAAAAGTAACTTTTTAAAGCAGCCTTTATTTAAAAACAAAGTAAAAAGAATAAAAGACTTTATATATATGTATATATACATACATAAATATATATATATATAATATATATATATATATATATATATATATATATATATATATATATATATATATATATATATATATATATATATATATATATATATATATATATGTGTGTGTGTGTGTGTGTGTGTGTGTCTGTAATATATCAAAACTATTTCACTCTAATATTTCCTTAAAAACCTCCTTTTTCCCATTCTAATACCTTAAAATCTTTTTCCCAGCCTCAAAATGTCTTAATCAAAGGAGTGGCTTCGACTTAAAATTCTTTCAATACATTTCCTAAAGCTTTCTGTCTAACAGATGTAAATTATCTGGCCACTCAACATGTTTTCTAGTTGTCGCTGGCAAATGGCTCGACTATTCTCCTGATCTTCACTCCTAAATTCGCTAAATTTCTCTTCCCTTTGGGAAAATTCTATCTGTCTTCGCTCTTGGGTTCGTCTCTGTTCGAGCAAACTGATTTTTGTGTCTTTCTCTTGTCTGTCGTTGACTAGTAAAGTTGTCCTTTTTTAGAAGCTCTAAAATAAAGTTTGTGCCGTTCTCTTTAATGTGGACCGACTGCATCGTTATTACTGCTAGCTGATTAGGCTTCTCTTTGGCCAGTAGCCCGGACAAATAAAAACAATAGGGCTGCATAATTATTGTGATCACAGAAAATAATTTTTACACACACACACACACACACACACACACACATATATATATATATATATATATATATATATATATATATATATATATATATATATATATATATATATATATATATATATATATATATATATATATATATATATATATATGAGACGGACTTTTCGATGGGTGGTTGCAGTCAAGGCCATAAAACTAATACCATTTTAACTACAGAACTTTATTAAGATTACGTTGGAAGATAGGTTCCCACTTCAACATAGGGACAGAACAAACTGAAGGGTCAGCTAGTATGTACAAGACCCTTAACACTTGGGTCAATATCTGTGGGAAAAATATCTGCCTCCAACAGCGTGTATCTCCTTTTTATTTGGAAATTTCCTAAATTGTTCGCTAGGGTCATGTATAATTGTAGAGTTATAATTGGTCAGTCCCCTACTCTGAGGACTTAAACTGTAGCCCCAGTGGTCAATTTAGGTTAGGGGTTAAAAAGGGGGAATGCATAATGACAAGGGAATTTTTAGCCCTTGATTTAAGTTTTGAAAACTCCTGAGAATTTTCCTTATATATATATGGGGAAGTAAACAGCAGCTGAACCCTGCGAGACAACTTGTAGAAGTAAAGAACAACTCAGCCCGGCAGAAACAAGAGAGAAACGAACTATTTTAGTTTCACCTTTCCATAGACGTGAGACAGACAGCAACGAGTGCAGACGGTACTTCTCGCTGATCGCTTTTTGACCGCAAGACGGTCGCTGATGCTGTGCCAGATGAGCACTGATATCCTATTTCATTTTAATTCTCCCTAGACACCATTTTTGTACATAATTGCAAATATAGTAATTAAATATATTCATTTTAGTTGAGCTTTTGCATCTTTTCCACCGTTGGAATAAATCTCCCACGTATATATGTTTATGGAACACCCAATTTAAGTGCAATCTACCCAAAAACTGAACGATGTACTGAACGGGTGTACTGAACGATGGCCAAATATTTAAGCTGCTGTTCTTCGGTACCGAAGTTGGTGGGTTAGAATCTCATTGTGGCTTGGATGCTCGTAGCCGTTCGAAATCGATTTTAATCAGTAGGTACTGATCTCGGTAGCTCTCATGTTGCAAAAAAGTAGACCGTAGTGCTCCAAACCAAACCCTGCTAAAAACCAAAAAGGATGTAAAGAAGTAGTCGGCTCAATTTGAAAAGTCTACCACCACCAAATTTGGCAGGATCAATACAGGAATATAACATAATTTTATTTTAATTTATAAATGCAGCATACAAACAAATAGCACTTCAGCACATGAGCTCTCCAGTATTTTTCACCAATATACTTAAAACTCTTAGTGTAGAGAATAGATCCAAAATAAGTTGAGGAGAGTCACAACTAGTACTGTCATAAGAATCAGCAACTTCAATATGAAAGATACTAGGCCTGAGACAGTCATGTTTTCTAAACATTCTAAAGGGTGCAACAGCAGCTTTTCTTTGGGCATCAGGAACACTGGTGGTATTCTCATTACGAACCGTCCAACTCTTGTCTTTAGATGCTTCAATCAAATTTCAATTTTGTTGGGTTTGAAATTCATGTTTGTTAAAAGCCTTGAAGAGTGTAAAGTTAATGCTGTCGTGGATCTAAGGGCGACTAAAGCAAGTAGCTCTGAGTAGTAAGAAAATGATATATAGGTACATAGGTCACATCACAAAGGAGAGAGGTAAGCCTGCAATGGTTCCACCATAAACAAAACGGCTATCTATGTAAAAACTAGAAAACAAAATTTGAAATACAATTAAAATTCATTAAACATGATTGTTATATTTTAATACACCATCAGATTAATCCTGAGCCAACAGGAATAAAATACATTTCCAAAGAAGCACACGAAGTCTTTTGGGGATAGACAGGTCTGCTGTAAAAAAAAAAATTAAAAAAAATCATTAGATTTGAGACTCTAAAACACGTATTTTACCTCCCTGAAAAACTAGCTTAAAACCTGGCGCCAGTCATGATAGCATGCATTATTAAGGTATTTGTTCTAAGTCTAGTCCAAATATTTTTTATGCTGTTTAAAAGAAACAAGTCAGGCACCCAAATAAGATGAAATGTCTAAAACGTACTTATACCCTTAACAGAAAAATTGAAAAAAAAAAGAATTAAATGGTGCAAGTCGTTGTTTTTCTTTAAAAAAAACTACCCCCAACATTGTTACTTATACGTACTTTCCATTTCAAATATTTATCTCAATCTAAATAACATTCCTCTACCTTAAATTTCCAACTACACTCTATCCTTGTAATCCCATACGATCAATTTAATGAGGGTTATTTTACAAAGCAATTTAGTTTATGTTTTCTTGGAATCCCAAAGTACTTAGTTTTGTCTGTTAGTAAAAAGTTATGCATGAGCGATCGAAGCATACTTATCACTGGCAAATAATTTACCTCTCTGGGTGTATTTCCCTGATATTCCGATCCTCCCCTCCCCCATCTGTCTCTTTTTTTCTTTTCTTAGAGGAGACGGTGAAGATCTAGATTTTCTGCATAAGTGGTTGTTTATTTTAGCTCTTGGTCCAGTAAAAAATTATTTACTGTTCTTTCTGATTTACTAATATAATCACTGCTAGTTTACAAACGATTTTAGAATAAAGTTTAGTTTTGTTTTTTGAAAAAGGGAAAAACACTTTTTAGAGCTTAAACAGATAAACATGGGGTTCAACTTAAATCGTATATACAAATTATGGGCACTCACACTGTATGTAATTTTTACTGGCACAACGCCATTGTTTTTGTGTCTCTGTGATGCGTTATATTTCTAATTTTTAATCAAATAAATGTGCCATTACAGATATTTAAATGCATAGATGTTCTCTTTTCTATTTTGAATATTTATTCTCCCAATATCCGAAACTAATTATTGCCAACTGTGAAAAGTCATCTGTGTATTTTAGAGATGCAAAGCAACTTACTTACCAAGTGTTTGAGCGACAAGAAGACACATTCCCTACAAACCTTCGAAAATTCGAGTTTTAATTATTTTTACACTTATAAAACTTCTGGATATTTATGAATCGTCCTTGATATTTCTGAATTGAAATATTTTAATGAGAACATGTAAAGTTATGTTATCTTTGCATTTAATATCATGGCTCTTAAAAAAACTTGTTGTTGTCTTGTGCCACTTTGTCAAACTAAGCACGATTGAGCCATACGCTACTCGAATTAACCTTTTTCTTTTCGCTCTTGGCAAAATGACGGGGTGAAGTTCCACCCTTTATTTCTCCCACCCGCGATAATTCCGAGCTGGAGTGTTCAAAAGTAACGTGCAAAAAATCTTTGCATTTAATATCATGGCTCTTAAAAAAACGTGTTGTTGTTTTTGTCTTGTGCCATTTTGTCAAACTAAGCACGATCGAGTCATACGCTACTCGGATTAATCCCTTTCTTTTCGCTCATGTCAAAAAGACGGGTGAAGTTCCACCCTTTATTTCTCCCACCCGCGATAATTCCGGGCTGGAGTGTTTGTTCAAAATTAAAGCGCCAAAAAATATTAAAACAATATCTTTCTTAAGCCCGGAATCATGTTTATTTCTTAATATATACACGCGATGGCAGTACCAGACTATTTGTAATGTGTTAGATCAAACTATTTAGAACTCGTACCTTATTTACACACACACAAAATAAAAAAAAACAATATATCAGATACCAATACAAAAAGAGGCCGGCCGAATTAGATAATAACTCAGTCTTTTGATTGAAAGGGATTTTATTAGATAGATACCTCCCACTGATAAGAAAAGGCAACCATCAAGAGAAAGCAAAGTTTGTTATTCTAGAAGAGATAACAACAATTAGAGATGCAGGGAGGAAGCTCGGTATTACTGTCCAAATTGTGATGTTTGATTTGACATCTCATGATTTGAAATTTATCATACAAGAAAGAAATCACTAATATTTATTTATATTATAAGTAAGTGTAATAAGATTCTCTTTTAATATTTAAAACAAATAATTTTTTTTTTTTGTATTTGCTGAAAAACCAACATTCAGTCATAATAACCCTGAATGTTGGCTTTTCATACAAAATTAATTTTATTTATTATAAGCTCAAAATGGACCAAAAATTTAAAAATGAATACATATATCATGCATGCACATATTTTAATAAAATTTTTTTGAGTAAAAAAATTAGCACTTTTATGACCTTTTCCAGCAAGATGTATAATCTTGCGGAAAACGGTCATAAAAGTGCTCATTTTTTTACTTAAGGAGTTAAGGCAAGGGGTGCGCCTTTCGTTTATGAAGAACACCACTAGGGTGAAAATATGACTTTGCTCAAAGTGGGCTTTCGTAATTTAGAAGAAAGGAACAAACTGAAGAACCCCAAATATGGCCTGCCACTTCCAGAGGTATCGTTTGAGAATCTGGAGGACATTGCAACCACGAGCATATTTTACGTGCCCCAGTCACCCTTAACGAACACGGCGGATTTAGACCGACTCGAGCTCCGAACCCGCAACCCTCCAGTTACGAGAGCGTCCCTTCGCTGACTGAGCTACCGCGAGTCTTAAAAAAACTATAAAACTTTAAAAGCAATTTATTAAGATGGTGCTCTTTTAACTTGCTCGAACTGTAATTAAAAAATTCACATATTGATTTAAAATTTTCGCAGTAAATACATTAAATACCTACGATGAAACTACCTACTTTTTCTTTGTTGTTTATTTCGTTTAGAATTTTTAGTATTTGAAATGGAATTTTTAAAGTTTATTTTAGATTTTATACCAATTTAATCCCATGGTGTAATATTTCTGATACATTTTAAAAATTTAAATAGGTGTAGAAATACACCTAATAATCATTGTTTACCAAAAAGAAAAAAAAAATGTAATGAAACTCACTGTATTTTGTTGTAAGTCTGCTCAAAGTGTGTCAGAAAAATTAAAAACTTTTTAAACAAGCTCTCGCTTTTCAATTATTTTTAAATTTCTTAGAAACAAAGTAAATTCAGGAAAACAAATTAAATAAAAATAGAGAACAAATGCTGAAAGTCCCATGGATTACACAGTAATTTAAAAAGGTATAATAAAAGAAAAAATTTCATTTAAAGTTCAAGGTGATGTTACCTTTAATTACTGTGGACTTGTTTTGTGTGAAAAAATTATCTAGATTTGTTTCATCCAATTAACTTTTAACTAGAGTGTAACTTGTTTAGGGATTTGATAGCAAGCTTTTGGAAGATACTGAGAAAGTTCCGGATCAAGTAAAATCGGTGAAAATGCTTCGGGATGATATCTGCGAGAACGCACAACAACAGTTAAAGCTACAGTAGTTGGGTCTGGTCTTATTCAACCCCGAGTATCAAAATATTAACCGTAGTGCTCTCTAAGCTAAACTAAATCTAAACTGTGTTTCAATAACAGTTATGAAGCAAGTCTTAGAGATATAGTGAAAAACAATCCAAAGAGAAAAACATTCAACCTACATAATTGAACTTTAGTAAATGTGTCGGGGTGCATGCTTATATAGTTATAAGAAAAATGCATTATATCGGTGGCATAGGGAACCACAAAGTATAGATTGACCTTTTTTTTTAAACAAATTTATATGTCTGTTTTGGTTATCAATTTATTTTATGCTCTCGCGGAGTAATAATTCAAAGCATAAAACTCTACCAGACTTGGTTGTTGTGCAATACAAAGAGAGTATTGGGAACACATTCCACAGTCACCAGATATAAATCCTATTGAGAATTTATAGGAAGAATTAGGTTGAAGAATACTTAAAAAGAGGAAATTGCTGAAGACAAAATGTTATTACTAACGTTTCTAGAGCAGGTATTTCACCCACTCCCTTATTCGAAGTATGAATGAGAAAGACATACAAAGTGACGAAACATACACAGAGGATTATTATTTATTACAAAGCGCAGACAACTGCGGAGATGGATTTCAGGATTGCACTAATTTTATTCCGAAAAATAATTCTATTTCTTGCGAATGACCTATTTCATCCCATGGAGAAAGTAAGCCTTATGCAATATTTGAACACGTGCCCTCCAATGCGGCAGGCGAATGCAACAGTCATTGCGCCATTGGGTAACCAAAATAAAAAAAAATTACATAAATAGTAATTTATTACAGTAAAACAAACTAGTTGCTTGTATGACGTTTCTCCTGTTTTAGTATAAAAATTACTATGTGAACACATAACACATTGTTAAAATAATAATTATATATGTCAAAATTATTTAAAATGATAATGGTGTATCAAACCGTAAAAAGAACATATTGTTGGAAATGAATCTGTAATTATTATACGTAAATAATTTGCCCGTCGTTGTGTGAACACTGATTATAAGAGAGTGACTCTTTGTACTGTTTTGAAACTAATGCCAGGTTCTTTTGACCTAGTTGTTTATGACGGACATGATACTAAGGCTGAGGTTCATTTTGTGGTAAAGTTTGTCTTTTCGTCTCTCCATGATTTTCTATAGTAAAAAAAACTTGCGTGGTTGGCTCGAGCATGAGCGTGTTTCCTGTCTTGTGTATAACGCAAAAATTTAAAACCATTATAAGTCTAAAGAACTTCTTACAAAATATTGGCTATACTATAAATCCCTTATTTGTCGTTTCAGTAAAAATTCGAATACTCTTTTATCCCACGCTAAGAAGAATCGACAATTTTTGCTGTTTATCATATTATAAATTTATTTAATGCCGTTGAAAATGTACCTGAAGTATATTTCCAGTAGTATGAAAAGGCCGGTTCTAGCCCACCATTTCCGGGCCATACCGTCGGGGCATTAATTGGAGCCATAGATGCCATAAAACCCGTAAAAATGTTCGGGTACTTCCCATCACGGATTTAACCATGGAAGTGTACCATAAAATTATCCAATAGAATGTACCATGGATTTGAACCATAATTTTGTTAGAGAGCCATAATTTTTTAGAGGGTGAATTCAGATATAATTTATTAAATGTTCAGAGGGAGGCGAGAGGGATAATTTTGTGAAAAGGCATAAGGGTAATTCCTACGATAATTTTCGTTTGAGGGAGGTAAATCCTGTTAGAATCTAGAGGGCCTATAGTTTTTTAAAAGCTTCTGTTGGCGCGATTATCGCCCTTTGGTGACCGCCAACTTGGCCCCAAAATTGCAAAAAATAGCAAAATGCCCGGTTTCCCTGGAGGCCTTCACGGTTGTATAATTAATATTTTTACGGGCTACAGTCTCCAGGAGGCCGGGGGTGCTTACGGTAGGGTCCTGATTTAACTACCCCTCGTTTTGACACTACCTTTACATACTACTATTTCCTGTCTGTTTTGGAATTTCATTATGTCTAAATAAAATTTCTGGTGTATTCTTGAAACTCTTTGAATAAAGCATTGTTTCAACAGTCGAACCAAGGTCGAGTACTTTTATTTGGAGTAACTGTGTATACCCCACTACTCTCCATACACTCTTGTTCTTAACAACACGAGCACAACTGCTAGCGTACAGTTTTAAGACAATTTGTCCATATTAGACTTAAAAAATGTTTTCAATTAAATGCTGCTTTCTCGTTTGTGGAAATTGTCAATATTAGCAAAAGGAAAAAATACCTCTGTAGTCTAAAACGTTGACAACCACAGGGTTCACCGGTGACCGGCGACTCAGCAAATAATAAAAGTACATGATTGCCATGGGAGTCACCGGTGACTCCACCTCGAAAACAGCTTCAAGCAGGATTTTATAACTCATTTTATCTGCTGCAAATAATATTTCAGCATAATATGCATCGCATAATGAAAAGTTCACTTCGGCCCCTTGGCCAAACCATCAAAAATGCGTCTGGCAGTCAACGTGTTAATATTTTTCTCTCTCTGAGAAAATTTCTCTAAATATATTTTCAGCCCCCCCCTCCCTGAGAGGAGGCAAATTCAGTATCTCCCCCGGGTGACAGAAACAGAAGCTACACCACTGACAATAAATATTAAGCCTATTCCTTTCAAAAATTCCCTTTTAACCCGGTTATACATAGCGTCCCTTTTTAGGCACAACTATAAAAGTTTATAGAATTTCTCTGTCTTATCGGAACGAGTTTCCCTTTTCAGCGAAGATATATGGCGATCCTATAAACAATCTCCCAATTTTCTAATTTTCGCTATTGTTTATAATTTTGTCATTTGTTCAACATTTTTTGACTTTTCGTGCCTTGAACACCAGTTTGCTTTTTCGGGTGGTACACCAACTAAAATCACAATAGCAAAATTTATCTATTATACAGTTTGCACATAATTATTATTATACAAAATTATTTACTTTAATATTTAAAAATATATATCTTTAAACATACTTTCCAAGGGGGACAGTGTTCTCCAAAGAACATTATAAGCAATTACATGAAACGTGTGCAAAAGTTTGGGACACCAAACAAATAGAAATACCAATAAAAATAAATAGTAAAAAAGTAAAATAAATGTAAAAAATATTCTTTTACGACATAAAACATGTTTTACTGATCAGATGTTATATAAGTCTGCACAAACGTGCCAACAAGTCGCTAGTTGATGAAAAACGTCATGTGAATTTAGCATTGAGTTGTCCATCTTCCTATCATAACTTATTTAGAAAAATCATTTTTGACATTTTTATGTAAAAGATATTGTATTCTACCTATCTGTTTTGTTTATTATTTATTTCAAATAAATATTATGTACAGGAACTACATATACTAACATAAGGCACTGACATTAAAAAAAATTTAGATTTTTAAATAACTTTAGAGTTTCTAAAAATTTTATTTCTCTTTCCCGCTCTAAGGGTTCTGTGAGATGACAAAGTTGGAAGACCACTGGGTTATACTATTTATTAAGTCAAGCCAATCTTTTATTATTGACACATATTCTTGCTAGAAAATGTGAGACAATCGTTCATTTATGATTTAATTGCATCAGACACTAGCGCGCGCTGTTATGTAATTGCTAGTAGCGCTTAGGTCAATAATCATTTCCAGCTTTAAGTGAGCCCTTCATAACAATAGTTTTCCAAAGGAAAGGTATTTTTCCTGCGATAAAAAACCGGAGGTGGGGAAAAGCCAGAGTATTCAGACCACTAACTCCACCTCGCGGGAATTCATAAAGTAAGCAAACCGGCAAGTCCCAGAATAAGCTAAATAGCAAGCGAATATCGAAACACGGCAAGCGGTTCTTGAGAGGTTCAAGGTTAACAGCTTTCTCCGATTACGGAGTGAGAAGAGAACGAAGACTCATAGGAGAGTGAAAATTTGGAAGAGCGTTTTGTGGTGAGAAGAGAATTTGGAAAACTGGATACTCGAGAAAGCAACTGAGAGTTGCGAACTTGATGCACTCGGTTATTCGGCTAAGGAGGCGTGGACAAAAACAATTTGTAAAGGGGTTTTCATCAAGGCGTGACTTGGAAACGCATTTTCGTTGCGCATGAAGAATTGTGGCTGTTCTCAACTGAGTGGGCACACTCAAACATGCGTCCTTGCGCCGGGTAGTTCTTTACGACAGCAAATGCGCAGCGCACAGGCTGGGAAATTTAGTGGTGCCATATTCGATCGGTATACTATAAAGGGGAAGTTTCCTGTGCAAGGACAAATGCATTATCCAGTGATAATTTGTTCAATTATAGTAAACATAATATGCTAACATGTTATTACATATTTTTATTTTTGTAATAAAAACTTTTGCATAATTTTTTATTAATTTTATCACATTCGCTACCTACCTTCCTGTCCGAAAACCGCCACAAGTCATATGATACCGCTCTTCTTTGAGTCGGCCTGTCAAAAGCAATAAGGCGCTTTGATACCGCCGGCTTATTAAGTCAACTTTTTTAATACTATCTTGACTTCGGTTTTATTATTGTTTTACAAAGAAAATATGCCGTAGACTCCCCCCTCTCTCCCAGGAATGGCACTGCCTAAATACACTCTTAGACAAAAAAAAAAAAAAAAAAAAAAAAAAAAAAAACAAAAAAAAAAAAAAAAACCTCACCAAGAAGATGTAATGCAAATTGGACACTAATTGATATTCATGCAGGTTTTGACGGAAAATGGAAAACTTTGATGTTTGGTGGCCAATGAATGAACATTTGTCTTTGCAGAGCATCTTATCTGCTCAACTGGCAGGATATTTAAGAGATATTTTGATTCTAGGTCATAAATTCTTTGAGAATTGTATTCAGGTAGACAGTAACATGCCTCGCATAAAGGTGATCGAATGATATGCGCAGATGTCAGGGTATTGAGAGAGGACGTGTAGTCGAGATCAAAGAAGCCGGTTGGTCTAATCGATGAATCATTCGCCATTTGGTTAGGATTGATGCCACTTATTAGACGATATTTGCAGGAATAGGTGAACCATTGCCGAACACAGCGTCAAGAGCCCCGATGATTAGCGAAGACGTGTCTAGAGCCGCCCCGGAAAGTGGTAGGATACCAACCTGAATGTTTCTAGGCATACAGGCCGACAACCAGTAGTGATGTTTTAGGGTGCTATTTCATTTCGTAGTAGGACTCCTTCGGTTGTCATCCGTGCCCCTCTTACAGCACAGCGGTACGCCAAAGTTCTCCTCGTTGTGTTGCCTTTCATGTCACGCCATCATGGGCTTACATTTCAGCAAGATAATTCCCGACCTCATACTGCACGTATTTCTATTGCTTGTCTTCGTACTTGCCAATCGCTACATTGGCCAGCAAGGTCACCTGATATTTTTCCTATTGATCACGTTTAGAGCATTATGGGCAGGATCCTCCAACCAGCTAGGGATTTTGACTATTTAACCCGCCAGTTGGACAGGATTTGGCACGATATTCTTCAGGAGAACATCCGCCACCTCTATCAATCATTGGCAGTCCGAATAACTTTTTGCATAAGGGACAGAGGTGGATAAAAGCATTATTGAGTTTTTCACTTTGTAAAGTTCTATCACTTGAATGAATCATCTATTTTTTTCTCAAGTTGTAATAATTTGTTTCATCTCTGAACATGTGCATCACATCTACCGATATTAGTCCCATTCGGATACCTCCTTCTTGGTGTGTCTTTTTTTTTTTTTAAGTGTGTATAAGAGGTCTCGGGTGTAAGGTGTTTTGACATTTTATTTTCCTGCTTTCATTTTTTCTGTGACTACTGGAAGAGATGGAGACACGTTTATATATGGAGACAAGTTACAGTCGCCAAGATTACCGCCAATTAACGGCAACTTTTCAGAAATGTGTATTTTGTTATGAAACCCACTAATGTCAACATAATTAACATTAAACTTATCACTGGAAGTAAATTTTGAAACCTCTAACCTTTACAAAAAGAGGGAAATGGTTAAAAATCATTAATGGAGAGCAATGATCTCTGACGAATGATAGAGTAAACTGTGATGAAGCTGAAGTTGTTAAAGTGCATCTTCAAACTTTGTTAAAAATTCCAATGGCACCGATTTTTTTATATAAAACTTAACACTTTCCATGTAAAAAAAAGAAAAGAAAGAAAATATGAAATTCGAATGCATTTGAAAAAAAATTTATTTGACAGCATTTATTAAGGCTAATGGAATTTTAAAAAGAAACTATTTAAATACACCAAAAAAAATCCTTAATTTTTTTTATACAGTGATTGTGAAGATTATCCTAAAAAAATAGATCAAGTTTATAAGAATTGGGGAAAATTTAGCATTTTGAGGATGTGGAATAACTGAAGAATAGCCAACTAAGAAAAAGGAATTGAAACATTTCTTTATTTTCTTTTTAGCATATAATCTTTCTTAATTTTTTTACTAGAAATAATAATATAGATTATTAGTACCTCAGTAAAAAAATAAATTCTAGAAACCTTAATTTAATCAAATAGAGAAGGTGTTGTGCAGTTTTTTTAATGCATTAAAATTTTATTGAAATAGACAAATTCTGTTAATATACAAAAATTAAAACCTAACCTGTTACACATTTATAATTAGATGCCAGAAATCCTTAATAATAATCACTTAAATACAAATTCTGAAATAGCTTAAGATTAAAAGTTAGAAATTCAAATTTCCATATTTAATGACCAAATACTTTCAGATACCATTTGGAGACCTCTGATTTAGAGAAATCTATAACACTAAAAAATTGGAAACACCATAATATCCCCTCCACCGGCTTGTCTCCATCTAACTGTTCATACAAGAGCTAGGGTTTCCTTTGGAAATCGGCGTATTCTCAAATGCTCGTCAATGTTATGGACCATAAAACTTTCTTTCATTCTCCTAATGTCCAATTCCGGTGTTTCTTGGTCCATTGCAGACGCAGTTGGAGATGACGTTCCATCAGGACAGCGACTTGCTTTGTCCCTGGATACGTAGGCCTGTACGCAGCAATGTATGAGACACTGTGTTGAGAAACACTTTCAGGTCGCCACTGTTGTAGCTGGTGATGATTTCGGCTGTTTTAGCTCTTCGGTAATGGCGAACAATGCATTAGCAATCTCCACTCTCCTCTGGAATCAATGCGCCGTAGATGACACACCGCTAAACGGCGATTCCTCGTTTTACCATCCATACATCACTTTCGATATGTGCTCACAACAACTGCAAGTACACAGCACAATATACATGCCGTTTCTGATATTTACACTTCTAGTTGCCGACACATAACGATTTGACGATTTTCGAAGTCCAATAAATCAGCTGCTTTTTCCATTATATCGCTAATCACATTATGTTTGGCAGTCACTGTATAGCTGTTTTATGCACGCCAACATCAGCAGCACATGTGCAGTGGTTTTGTTCCTGGACGAGCCCATTGTTATAAATGGAGGGTGGTCATAATGCAATGGCTTTTCGGTGTGTGTGTGTATATATATGTATATGTATACATGTGTATATGTATATAATTACTGGTTAAAAACAATCGAGATAGTAAATTGATTTTTTTTTGTTATTTTTAGTAACCATACATAGTTATATATATTCCCCCGACTCTCCTTGAGGTTTCGTAGGTCTTTTTATAAGCACAGAGCGAACCTCTGTCTTCATGCTGCGAATTATTTCACTCTACAGTTTCCAGAAACAAACAAAAAAAATCAACATTTATAGCTACATTTTACACATTATATATAGAAGGACCAATTAATATGTAGATTAAGTTTTATTCAGATACCTAGGTTATTTCTTAGTAATAATTAAAATTTTATGATACCCATAAGTATATTTGTCTATCTATCCTCTCATCTTTGTACAACCTATATAGCACAAATTTGTTTAAGGCATTCCCGGATAACTCGATTTTTATCCCTAATTTCTTCCAGGAAAGAAACAATTTTATTGGGATGTCCTGAAGCAGGAGCTTGTTGACACATCTTAGAAGTTGACTCCGATGTATTCCGGGGGTGAGAGGAGGAACATCTCAGGAAGTTACACTTGAGGCATTTCCCAGAATTATGCAGATTTAAAGGAGATGCTGTTAATATTTTGATTCAATTTGAATCATTCCTCTTATGTAAAGCCAGTTTTCAAAATTAATTGCCATTCAAATAAATATCCCAGATAACATGTAAGCTTGTGAAAAGGCTGTCACTTCCTAGTCTGATACTTGTACGTTTAATGTTTACATTTTAGCATTCTCATAACGTTTACGCTACATCAGAAATATAACCTTATATCGTATAACCTTAGCGCAATGTTTACGGTTTTCTTTCATTGACAAGCTTTACAATCTAAGACTGTGAAAAGGTTTGGTTTCGTTTGAAGTGCTACGGTCTACTTTTTGCAACACGAGGTCTAATGAGACCGAGACCTACTGATTAAAGCCGATTCCGAACGGCTACGAACATCCATTCCACAGTGATATTCGGACCCATGAATTCCGTTACCTGAGATCAGCGCCCTAAACATTTGGCCATCGTTCGGCGGGGAAATTTTGCACAATATTAAACAAATAAACCTTTTTCTTGACAATTTTATGAAAATGTTAAAATAATTTTTTCTCAGAAATGTTTTTGTTAAGTTTTTCACTGTAGTTGACACTGTCACCGAAGAAATTACTTTCAGATATACAACTTGATGTTATTTTACAAGTGAATAAAAAATGATTTTGATGAATGTTTTTATTCTTCAATACTCAAATCAAATAGCTCTAAGTATCCTTACCAAATGGTAGTATTTTTCTTTCCAATATTCATTCATTATTTAATTAGATACACATTATAATAGCTCAAAACTTTTGGATGCTAAGCTTTGAATATTTATTTTGAATTGAAATTTAATATGGAGACCCCCTGAATTGAATTTCACAAAGGTACTCTCTCATTCTTCATAAGCCGAACGATGGTCGATTGGTTAGGGTGCTGGCCTTTGGTACCAGAGTTCGTAGGTTCAAATCCCACAGTGGCATGGATGTTCGTAATCGGCTTTAAGCTGTAGGTCTCGATCTCATTGGCCCTCGTGTTGCAAAAAGTAGACAGTAGCACTCCAAGCCGAACCAACAAATTTTTGGCAGCCTTATTCATACGTTATGACAATCTTGATTAAACTTTTTACTGAAAAGGATGCATCACCGTTTTCATGGCAACCTTTATAAAAGGTTGTATTGAAAACCTTGATTTAATCTTTTCATTTTTCATAAACGAAGAAGATTGCGACAAATATTTACTTAAGGTTCTTATAAGATTTATGTAAGGTTAAATTGTTTCTGCCGACAACCTTGTGAAAAGTTTGCATCCTTGTCACCGATAAATTTGAATCAAGGTTGGGAAAACCTTATTTGATATCTGGGATCGAACTCGTTTAGATAAACTGAATGATCTAAGCTTGCGATTTCCACAACAAATCCGAACAAAGAAACAGTCATTAGTTCTTGGCAAGGGCCTCACATTGATTTCTTTAATGCTTTTAAAATCAGTTTTCATTAAAGGAATATTTAATCCTTATTTAAAAAATAATGTGCTTTGTTTCCCTTTAATAATGTTGACGTTTGTAAAAACGTCCACTGTCTACCAAACAGTTTCGACAAATTTTTATAGAAAATGATTTACTGCGTCAAAATACACTGGTCTATAATTTTAAAACCTAAAATGATGCCACAGATTTAGTAATAACAAAACTAAAAAGAAAGAAAAAATTACTAAAAATGAAGGAAAGGTAGAGAATTTCAAGAAAAAATTGTCATCTGTATAGTAATATTTCCCTCTATGTATCATCTTATAAAATATACTCAAAATTCAAATATTTTATAGGATGACCAGAAAGGGCCATATTATTTGCTGCATGCTGATGACTTCATTTTCAAATAAACATTTAGTGTATATTAAGAAGATGGAAGACAATACATAGAGCTTTTATAAATTATTAACTTGAAATTATTGAATTCAACAATATATAAACAGAAGTACAAGTTAATGATACTATAAATTTTCTTAAAACCAATTAACATTTTTCAATAACTTGACCTTTATGAAATTTTTCGTCAATTCTTAAAGTACTACTTGATATTTAATTATTCGTCGATTTCGTCAAAATGTTACAAACGCTCCTAATATATTATATAAATCTGGATATCCTTTTAAATTTTAGACTTCATTAAAACTAAAGTTTTGAAAATAGGAAATTTACATGAAAATTCTGCTTACAAACATAAAAAAAATTTCCTGTGTACGAACTATTCAATCTATTAGCAAAATGACCTCCATATAAATCGTAATTAGGGAAAGCAAAAGAAAAATAATTAAAATTAGTTCAAAAGAAACATTTTAAAAATCCACAAAATATTTTAAAGCTTTGAATAAAACGTTATGACAATCTTAAACCTTTTTTGTAAAGGATTTTTGCTTTTTATAATACTTTTAAATTTAATTTCTTTGGTTATACAATAGACTCCCTTTTATTTGGCTTCCATTTAACTAGATCTCCGCATTAAACGATCGTTACATATAAGCACGAAAATAGAAAAAAAATGAAAATTCTGTAATTATGAATTTTAAGCATCACAAACGCCTTTATGCTATGTACAATAACAAGCATTCCAATTTTCAGGTTTATCTTGATGTGATGCTTTAAAAAAATTGCTAAATTATTATTAAAATTACACAACGTTTTAACAACTGTGTTTTCAGTTTTTCAATATTAAACCTTTTGTAACACAAGACTTCTTTTAGGATTTTCAAAAGCATACCCGCCAAATAATGGCCAAATGGTAGGGCGCTGATCATGGATATCAGAGTTCGCAGGTTCAAATTCCACTGGTGGCGTGGATGTCCGTAACCGTACGGAATCTGTTTTAATTGGCTCCAGTCTCATTAGACTTCGGATAGCAACACTGTAGGCCGTAGCGTTCCAAACCAAACCAAATCAAGAGCATACTCAGTTCAATAACACATTAATAGATCTAGAATGACCAACATTTTGAATAAGAAAGATAATGCACCTGGAACATTTCGAAATTATTAATTCGATACAAACTGGAGAATATGTTTCAAAGTTTAAAGTATGACAAAAAATAAGTTTCAGTGCAATAAAAAAAATAATGTTACACTAAAAATATCTTTTGGTAAAGAGGTGTATATCTAACTTAAAAAAAAATCCTATCATATTTGGTCAAAATGTGGCATGTCGAAGTCCTTTGTCCCCTTAAGATATAAAATGCTGTCACAAATTTAATATTGTAAAGACTAGATTTAAAGAAAAAATATTTCCAGAGTAAATACCTTACCACAAATGAGAAAAGCGACTCCAGAATTCCAGACAAATTCTCGTTGATCCATAAATAGTTCCCTCTCTGCGTCACATTCAAATTACTTCGAAAATTAAAATAATTTGGATATGAACCAGAAAGGGCCATATTCTGTGTTACATGTTGATAACTTCAGTTTTACGATAACATTTTATGCACCTTAAAAGTAATAAATCGTAACTTACTTCCAAAATCAGTTTCCTTAGTCTTTTAAAAAGTCTAGAAATATTTTCTTCTCATATAAATAATTACTATATTAAAATACACTTGCTCTTACGTTTGTACACATGTGTACATTTATGGAATATATAAAAGCAGTTAATATGTAAAAATCCTGTATTTTTTCAATGAGTACATGATATAAGTCATACTTTCCAGAGACTAACATTTTCTGCTTAAAAAGAATCTAACAAAAATTGAAAACAAATATTTGGAAATTTTGATTATTGAGGTAAAAATAAGACAGAGCTTTATTTTTATATTATATTTTAATGATTCTGAAGTATTTGTATGACTTCAGTGAAACACATATTAAATAAACACTGAAGAGCCAAAAAAACTGGTATAGGCATGCGTATGCAAATAAAGAAATAATGAATCAATCAGAATACGGCGCCTACGTAAGACCAGTGTCTGCCACAGTTGCTAGATCGGGTATTGCTTCTACAATGACAGGTTATAAAGATTTAAGTGAGTTTGAACGCAGTGTTATAGTTCGAGAGATGGGACATAGCATCTCCGAGGTAGCGATGAAATTTGGATTTTACAGTAAGACTATTTCACAAGTGTCCAGTAAATACCGGGAATCCTGTAAAACATCAAATATCCGACATCGCTGCGGCCAGAAAAAGATCGTACAAGAACGGGACCAACGACGGCTGGGGAGCATCAATAATTGTGTCTTTAAGTGCAAACCTTTCGCAAACTGCTGCAGATTTCAATGCTGGGCCATCAACAATTGTCAGCGTCTGTACCATTCAACAAAACATCATCGATATGGGCTTTCGGATCCTAAGGACTACTCGTGTACCCTTGATGACTGCTTTACTCCTCGCATGGGTCCGTTAACACTGGCACTAGAATGTTGATGACTGGAAACACGTTACCTGGACCAACGAGTCTCTTTTCAAATTATATGGAGTGGGTGTACGTCTAAGGGTATGGAGACAACTTCATGAATCCATGGACGCTGCATGTCAACAGGGGACTGTTGGGGCAGGTGGAGGGTCTGTGATAGTATGGCGCACGTGCAGTTGGAGTAATATGAGACCCCTGATAGGTCTAGATACAATTATAACATGTAACAAGTACGTAAGCATCCTGTGATCACCTGCCCCCAGTCATGCCCATTGTACATTCCGATATACTTGGGGAATTCCAGCAGGAATTGCTACAGAGCGACTACAGGAACACTCTTCTGAATTTAAACACTTCCACTGGTCACCAAAATCCCCAGACATGATCATTATCGAGCATATCCGAGATGCCTTGCAACGTACAGTTCAGAATTGATCTACACCACCTCGTACTGTTAGGAATTTATGGACAGCCCTGCAGGATTCATAGTGTCAATTACCTCCAGCATTACTTCAGACATTAGTTGAGTTCATTCCGCATCGCGTTGCGGCACTTCTGCGTATTCGTTGGGGCCCTACACGATGTTAGGCAGGTGATTTTGTTTTTGGTTCTTCAATGTATAAAAAAAGTAGTTTTAATGTATTGTTAAAATAATGAATTTTTTTACATCATAAATATATGTTGCAAATTCTAGATGTTTCTGGTACTTACTAGTAAAATGACTATTTAATCATAGGTATTACACAAGATAGAGAGCAATATAAATATGTGAAACAGTATGGCTTAACTTACTTTTAGAAGGAATTAACAATACGAAAAAATACTTTTTTCCTCATACTGTACAATTTTAAAACTGAAAATGATGCCACACATTTAGTATTGCTAGAACTAAAATTAAAGAAAAAATATTCCTGTGGAAAATTTCTTACCAAAAGTTAGAAGACTGGCCTAAGAGTTCTAGGAAGAAATTGCCGTTGATATATTAATATTTCCCTCTCTGTGCCATCGTTTAGAATACTTTCAAAATTAAAATATTTTATACAAACACACAGACAGGGTCATATTAGTTGCCGGTTCTCGACTTCGGTTTCAAGGCATTTTCTTTCCAATGGAGCTGGAAAGACAAGCAGACATCTTCATGTCAAACATGGCTGCGAAGCTGTTACTCCTTTAGCACCACCCAGGAATTACGTGTAGCGTAAGGAATTGTATGGTAGAGAGTAAAACTGTCCCCGCTGTGTCAGCAATTTAGAAGTAAAGACCAACTAAAAGACCCTTGGCTTAGCCTGTGATATCCAGAGTTAAAGTTTGAACTTTGATAACACTGCGGATCATTCACAATTGAACTGACAATTCTCCGGTTATGAGAATGCCATTAGCCGACTGAATTATAATATAAAAGTGTAAATTAGTAAAATTATAATGTTTATACTATCCCTTTTGTTTATTACTAATATGTGCAGTAAAAATATTTATTTCGTCAGTTTAATTGGTTTATTCTTTAAAAAATTAAATTTATTGATGTTATTTCATTTAAATAAAGTTATATACTAAATTAATACTTATATTATGTACTAATCTAATATTAATATAGGACCGCATAGGTGACATTTTGTATTAGCAACATTTTTGTTGCCCAGTCAACCATCATTAAACATCGTATAATACACTGTCTACCAATAAGTATTTAGACACCTTTGCAAATGACGATATCTGCTGTCCTCAGGTACGTCACGACCTCCGCCGGTATACATCGTGTAGGAAACAGCATCGGCATTAGTAGCATGCAAGATGCCGCGCAGTTCGGAGCTCTCCGATTTCGAGAAATGTATAATTATCGGGTATCACAAATGTGGCCGATCCTTAAGGGACATACATAGAGATCTGAAGTACCTAAAATCGACAGTGGCCTATGGGATTAAGAAATGGAAGGTGAGGGGTGATTGTCGGAATGTGCCCAGAGCCAGCAGACCAACGAGTGCTCTCCAAAGAAAGTGGGAAGAACCGCCACTCAACCGATGGCCCTCATCCGCGAGGAGTTTCAACAGGCATCCGGGAGTATTGTTTCAATGAATATCATCAGTAAGAAAACACATCCGAGTGATTTTCATGGTCGTGCAGCTGCCCATAAGCCTTTGATCAAAAGTCCAACCGCACTGCTCGGTTAAGGTGGTGCAAAGCACATCGAAATTGGACCTTAGATCAGTGGAAACGGGTTCTTTGGAACGATTAATCAAGGTTAACCCTTTACCGTTCGAATGGCAGGGCCTGGGCAACACCCCCTAAAGAGATCCAATCTTTTCCCCAATCCTAATGAAGATTTTAATAAAAGAGCAAAAATGTTTAAACTGAGTGCTTTGGTAGATATGGTGGGTCGATTGCATATTTATTTCATCAAGATCTAAGAATCTGAAAATTAAGCTCATTCGAAGCAAACCCCAATTCTGTTTATTGGAAGATGGAAATTTCAAAGTTAAGCTACTTGCGTCTCTCTTCGTTCAGATAGTCAGTTTAGGGGGTTGTCGTTGGACATGCCAAAAGTTTAGAAAAAAAACAGTCAAATATCCTATCAGAGTAATTTGTGAAGTATATTCTGTTCCCCAAGGAAATAAGAGTTTTGTTCAAGATAATATTTTTACAAACCAGATGCCCAAGCTGTTGGTTATTACATGCATTGATAATGATGCATTCAACAGAAATTATAAAGAGTCCTTTTGAATTTAAACACTGTCATACTAATTTCATAGAAGTTTATGTGGACGGCCCATGCCGTATAATCCATTACAACCCGATTTCGATAAAAAGTAACTTTATTCGAGCGTACCAGAATTTATTTATGACCTCAGAAGACCGAGGATTTTATCTTTCCCGTTCCGAATTTCCAAAAGGATACTGTCCGTTTCATTTCGACCTATCTCCTAATTTGCGTGATGGATCAACTAAATTTGGTACTCCACAGCAATTTAAGACTGGAAATCAAGTTTAGTGTTCCGTTAGAACAGACCATTTCCTTATTACTGTACGCTGAATTTGAAAATCTAATCGAAATTAACAAAGATCGAATTATTTTGTACGATTTTGGAAACTGATGAATTCTACAGTCATTCGAAACATACTGTCCCGTGATCCTTGTACTACAAAATAATTTGCAGGTGTATGTCCATTTGATAAAATACCTGAAGTTTCTGTTATCCCTACAGCATTGGTCATCATTACGGATAAACACAATAAACCTGGAAGTCACTATTTAGCTATCGTTATTGAAAACAATGAAACTCCAAAATTTTTTTATTCTTTTAGATTACCTCTCACAGCTTACGGGAAGACCATTTCAAGATTTGTGAAGAACTTTCCTAACGTGAAATGGAATAAACTATTTTCAAAGCCCTACTTCCAATATATGTGGACCTTATTGTAATTAGTTTCTTGTGAAACGATGTCAAGGATAGTGTAGGAATTTTATTTTGTATGAATTGTCTGATAAAAATGATTTTCGCATGTATCAATTTATAAGGAAAAGATGTGTAAACATGATTTTCAAACAAATTTTTATCTGAAAATTAAAATGAATTATTTTTATATAAAAAAATATTTTTCTGAATAAAGAGAAAAATATTTTTAAAAATACAAAGCATAAAAGAAGACATAACAAATAAAGTACGAAAAAAATTATTAAAGCTGTAACCACACAGAATTTTCCCACTTTACCATACTTTGGTTTAACATACGAAGTTTTTCCTTGGGTTTACAGATTTTCTTGTTTGGACAGATTTTAAGTATTTTTTACAAATTCGGGAGGAAATTCTATTCTTTGCAGAACATTTTTAAATTCAAATCCTGAGGGGTATTTCTGCTGATTTCGGAGTAAAAAAATGAATCAAATTTAATATTGGTATTAGAAATAAACCTCGTACGATTAATTCTTTCATAGGAGTCAAAGAAATCGCTTGTTTATGGTGTAGTAAAAAGTCCAACATCTTTAATTTTATATGTCACATGAGCCAATAAAACTATTTCTTGTTCCATATCTATTTCGGTTGCAACGTTTGTAGATTCCGGATGTTTGAGATCAGGGAAAGACAAATTTTTGGAGGTACTTATAAGTACCTTTCAGACTTTCTTCATCCGATAGATTTTTTCAGGATGGCTTGCAACTGTTTATTTTAAATCAGATAAATGTTCTTCAAACAGTTGTTCCCAGTCTGCAGGCACAAGTAGAAGTTTACCAGCGGACTCCATTTATTAAAGTATTGAGTACAGAAACAGCCGCAAGAAATAGTATCGATAAAAACAGGTCTCCTTTTTGAACGAGAATTCTTCGTTTCTTCAATAAAGCAATTTTTTTTAATCACCCAAACGGCGCAGTGTCCTTTTATACTGAAAGAGCTGATGTTTCTGACGTTTACCGAGGGGAGACGTGACCTTTCAATACATTAAGCGCGCATTCACAAACTCTTAGGACATTAACGGAGTAAGACACCTGTCTGCTTACATTTACTCAAAATCTTAAGATGTCCGACGTCCGCGTAAGATTACATTCTGCATACAAATGAACTTTTATTAAAGAGTCTTTTATAAAGGAAGCGTAGGCAGCTACCTTTGTAAGGGCACAGTGATAAAAATTTGATGGGTGATCTAGGCACGACACTCTGATATTTATTTCCAAGTTTTTTACTTTGGGACAATTCAAATTATTCAAATCTGTTATTCTTCCCCTAGTAAACTTTAAAAATATTGTTTACTCGAAACCTTTTTATGCAAATATTTTAAGAAGCAAATAATGCCTGGAGAGTGGGCGTAAAGCTGAGTAAGGTAGTTCGCCGCTTTCCAAACTTAATCCATGACAATTTCGTGTCAACCATGCGAATGTCTTTCCTTTTGGTTGATAAATGTTCCCAGGGACAGAGAGGAAGAATGACCAGCGCCCGTGATAATTTCGTTTTACGTCATAAAGCTAATTCTTTTATAATATAAGTATGAGGGCGCAATTGAAAGCCCTCCAATTCGACGACTCCCACAGACATGTTACTCCTCAAATGATTAGAGCTTAAATGACTAAAGCTTAATTGTCTCGGGGCGCAAATCAATAAATACCCATAAGCGGGGGTCGTAGCATCATGGAATATTTCTTTAAGGGCTTTATATTTTCCCAGAAACATCTGCCTAGCTAAATGCATTATTTGACTCATCTCTTTGGTTTTTATATAAAACCAAAGACTGAGAATTTAAATGAATAGTAAGCATTTCTTTCCCTTTATGAAAAAGATTTTGCACAATGAATATAATACAGGTTCCTACGATGACTACCTTTCGTGAAACACTAAAACGAGGGTCGTTACTCAACTGCGTCATCAAATCGTCTACAATAACAAGCGCATTTTGAAGAGAATGTTAGAAGGCAACCCTTCTATAAAGTGACATTAAAACTATCCAAACAGAGGTTGATAGACACCATAACAATATAGTATATTCTGAGGCATAAGTTCGAACATCTTGTACTCTGAGATTCTTCATGAAAACCGTCTTACCAGAACCCGTTGGACAACTGATCATACATGTTGAGGGATGAACAATTTTAAGGGACATTCTCCAAAGATAATAAAACCGACTATGAACAACATTCATCTAATATCTATATACAAAAATAGTGGAAACAAAAATAACTAGAAGTCTATTTTTAGGTAATAAACATTTATTAGGGGAAAATGTATGAACAATTTCAGCATCGGATATTGAGATTTGTTACAATTGTATGAATACCAATGATTAATAACCATAAGGAAGAGTAGTAAGACCCTTCTGTATAACCCTATACACGATTTTATACACGATTATATATATTTTTACTTCATTTTCTACCTACCTTCCTTCCTTCCTTCCTTCCTTCCTTCTCTTCGCATCTCTCGTGATTTTATGGGGATTGCACAAAGGCATTTCTTGTTGCAAATCTAAATTGAATATTAGACTTTTTATACACTCGTAATTTAATGTTTGCGAGTTCAGCAAATTTAATTTAAAACCACGAACTTTACATCAAGTCTTTCCTTTTAAAGTCTGGTAAGAATAATTTTAGATCCTCCTGTAATGAAAAACATTAAATAATTTGTCGAAATTAAAAACATTATTGTAAGGTAACTGAAAAAGGGATACAATGTATTTATGGAAAAAATATAAATAGGAAATATTAGCTAAACTCTTACAAGTAAAAAATAATAAAATACTTACTAGACACAAACGTTGATAATATCCCCATCCAATTCGTCGGTGAATCCACGGATGAATTTACCCAGGGGAGGATCGTTCACTCCATTGCTTTCATACACAATGGAGTCCGTGTCATGGTATAGTACACGCCGTCCCAGCTTGCCCATTTCATTGTACAACCTTATGCAAGCCCAAGCAGTTGTAAATGTTGCCAAGAAGATGTTAGTTAAGCCGTCTTGCTCTATAAAATCATTGCCTGCCTCCCATTGAATTACTGCCACCTCTTCTGTGGGAAGAAATACATCTTTGATCTGGAAAAAAGCAAATTTAGAAACAGTTGTGATTAGAATAATTGTTAATGTATTTATAAATAATGGTCATGAATATAATAAATATTACTACAATATTACATATATACTACTTACGTTTTTATTAGGGTCCGATATCTTATTGAAAGTTTATAGATCACTCCCATAACGCAATTTTCTTTTATTAGTGTTCATCCCACATTAATAAGAAGAGAGAATTTCATTTCTCATGTCTCATAATAACTACTTGAACATACTAACAAAAATTAAGTACTCACCGCCCCTCAAAACTATTTAGTGCTAGTTTAGCAACTTGCCTACTGCCAGGGTTTTTTTGTACAGCGTCTGAATCTAGCTTGACACTCTTTCCTCGTACTGACGTATATACTCCATCTTTCCATCCTCAGTAGTACAATCTGCAGGCCACCAACTGCTCTCCTGTTTTATTTTTAAAAACAAATCAATGCATGATTTGAACAGGATATTCGAAGTGTTTTCAAAATGATAAACCTCTTATGCCTTAAAGGAAAGTAGAAAAGGATGGTGATGTATAAATTACAAATTATTTAATATTCATAACAGCATTGTAGAAATAAAGGCATACATGTGTGATCAGATAACCTTTACTCTTTTCAAGCTTGAGTTCTTCACTTACCCTGTCCAAACAAGAACTCTTTCATCATCTTTATGATTGCATTTACTTTGCTGCGTAGTTTCAGCACAGGTCCTGCTTAAAGGAAACAACTTATTCTAACACCTGTACGGAAGTACAGGTAAATAAAGGCCTCTTGGTGGTAAAACTCTGCAATGAATCACTCCAAAGCAATTATCTATATCATTACAATTTTCCGTTAAAATCCGTGGGTGGCCTACAGGATACGTCTCGTATTTACCTATGAAATGAAAAGATAAATTGTAAATGCGAGTACATTTAAAAGTATACAAAATAAATTTCCGTTTAAAAAATAACTTACCCAAGGGTAGAGGAAAGTAAAAATATTTTACATTTCCTTCATAGTATAATTTCACGGCATTAGTCATACCTCCAAAAAAGGAATCTAGGATTTAAACGATCCACCATACCACGAGTTTGGAGAAACGAAATTAATGCAGAGTGTTTAAGGCGCAAAAATTTATGCTCCCACATTTCTTAGTTTGATTATTCTCCTCGGTTTTCTGCCTTAATGACCCCATGCTTATATTTTTCAGAGGATGACGATGTCGCCACCGTAGCATGGGCTAAATCCACGATAAAAACATCCCTAGAATAAAAGAGAATAATGTTAACCTATAAATTGAAAATAATTTAAGTAAATAAAAAAATGTATAATTTTACCCGATACTGATACACGGTAATAGTTTCAGAACAAAACCATCCACTGATAAGCCTCTAATCCTCCTCTCTCTACTCGTTTAGGGCATGTTGAATATGGATTCCATGTTTATGTGATAAGAAATCCAACCAACGGATTCAATTAGGGGTGTAATTAGTTCTATTCACGTACCCGTGTACAGGAACCATTGCTATTGTCGCGGGCCGTATATGGTTAGCCCTGTATGTGGCCATGCATGCAAATGCGATAGTTACATACCTGAACAAAAGAACCATTACGTTTTAAATACGTTTTTCATACATAATTGTTTTCTATATAGAGTTAAGGTTATTAAAGAACTAATTTAGTCCAGTTGCATACCTGAAAGGATCTACACCAGCTACTTCCATGAATTTAGAGTGAAATTTAAGACAGCAACGCCTAAGGATATCCACATCGGAGCTGAAGACCGTAAAAAATATATATGCATTAAACTTTTATTATTCACATATAGTATCCGAGAGTAATAAAAAAGGAAATATATGTATATTTACCTGCAATAAGAAAGCATGTCTTTTGGAAAATGAAAGACTATCTGTTCTCATACCATAGAGTAAATGAGTGTCTAGCAGCTTCCGTCATAGAATCTGGGCTGTAATATTTGCAGTCAGGAAGCGGTCCAACATATGTCTGGTTCTCACGAATTTTAAAAAGATGAGGGAAATATCCCTTTAACTCCGTGAGACCAAGACAACAAGGTAGTTTAGACAAGGGCATAGGTAAAAAAAAATTAATGAATTAACGACCCGTATGCCCAAACTTTTATGCAGTATGGACATGATTATTGATCCGTTTGGTACAACTTCTGGAGTCGCTCCCTGTATAAGTAACCACTCCATTAAAAACTAGCTATCAAACCTATGAGAAAATAAAAGATAACATAATAAGTTTCATGTTTAAGTTTTGTTTATAAAAAGAAAAAAAACTTACCCCTCCATATAATGCGCGATCGCAGTATATCCCTTGTGCTTGCGAGTAAACAAGCATGCACAAAAGTCTCCACATGCTGTATATCCCTTAAATACTACTTCCAGAAAGTCAGCATACCGAGAGACTGCAAAGTTCACTATATGCGTACCTAAAGACTGGTCAGTCTCAAAATCGAAAAAGATTAGATTTTTGGACTTATTTGTCTTAGGTAGCATAAGTGGTTTTCTGCAACTACAAACTGATCGCACATTTGACGGTGCCACATTTGTGTATGTCCATCGGACAACCCCGTCTTCTAATAACTTTAGAACATTCCGCACATCGGTAAACCTAAAGAGGGAGAACTATACATAAACATATATAAGTACGGTTTACAAGTATTTGGAAAGAAAAATTATTTAAAATATTAATTTACTCTATCACAAATGGAGACCTTCATTTCCCAACAAAGCCTTGTACTGTAAAACAGCCGCTAGATTTGCACAGACGCTGACAATCACGACATCGTTGCGTTTCCCCTTCTACACAATGAACTCTTAAACATAAGTAACAGGCATTAGCACATCGATGATCTTTATTTTTATACTGATTTTCACAATAAAAATTAGATCCAAAGCAACCTTTTAACGATTTTATGATATCGTAATGGCCGTCATGAAGCCATAAATTTATTCGTTTTTGCCCGTTAGCTTTGTACGAAACCTAGAATCAGAAATTTTGAAAATTAAAAAGAATTCATAAGCTTTCAACAAGAAAAAGTTTATTCATTAAAACGTTCTAGAAAAATATATAAAACTTGATCTATTCATATCTGAAGAAAATACCACAATTTGTAGGTCTAGGTGATCTTTCAATTGGGCAATTTCCTGAAAGGTACACCAGCAGCTTCGTGTAATGCTTTTGCTGTGCTTAACAAAGCCGGTCCTCTGTTAAAGCTTGTATATCCGTTCTATTGTTTTCCAAATGCGCTATAGCATACCTATCGCTTTGGCGCAGCATATTCCATCGTCAAAGAGGATTGATAACAGATATTATTTTTCAATCACTCGTAACTTGTTGAGGAAGCTTCTCTATATTTAATCGTCCTTCATAAATAATTTCCTCCGACTGATATTCTTTTATCTAGTCTGCATGATTTTTCAGTTAGGATCAGAATCTTCCAACTGAAATACAGAGGAATCAATGAGGATACCGAAACACAGAATTTAAAAAAGCATAACAGCGAAAATTACGTGTGAAACAAGAGTGTCATGTACGACATCAGAGGATGCTACGGTTCGTTAGAATCCTGTATACTCACTCGATAATACAAAGGTAAACTTATCGCGTTTTCTAAAAACGTCTGCGATGCCTCATCTAAATCTAACGGATTTTCTATGAATATTTGCGAGCATTCATCTAGAAACTAAAAATTAGAAAGAAATTATTCATGTTTTCGTGTATATAGAAATTTAAGAAATAAAAACTGAATTTAAGTTAGGAACATTATCATCGGCATCTTCCATCGGAAGTTAGGGTCTTCAAATAACACTTCCGTAAAATAACGTATTATATTCAATGAAACTAATAAAGTGTTAACATAATGATTAAAATATACTTATTGAAATTAGTGTGCACCCAAGAATAAAATCATTACGAGCGTGAGAAAAATAATTTTACGAATGGTATAATATGTAATAAACAGTACGAGAGAAAATAAACGAAAAATATCGTAAAATAAAATGAAAGCATTTTAATAAATATATAAAAGTATTAATATTTGAAAAAACGCTAAATAAAAGTAACTAACATTTTCTCTTCATTACGTTTGTAAGCTATGACAAATTTATTAATATATGGAATACGTTAACTCACAATATAATACGTGTATATTTAGATGATATTTTAAGACATAAAATACTTAAAAATTTTAGGGTCAATCAGTTACAACCGGCAGGTGAATATGAGCTCAGATGTATACTAATGCTTAAAGAATTGATTTTTTTTCTCCGAAAATAAAATTGTGAAAGAAAAAATCTAAAATCTTTCGAAATTTTAAAATAAATTTTAGTCTTCAAAATAAGATAACTAAATTTTTAATATTCATAAAGACAATAAAATGAAATTTTAAAATGTTTTTTCTCGTAAATTGAAAATAAATTGAAAATAAATCTCCCAAACTGAAATGCAAAATGAATTTTAAGTTTTAAAAGATTTAACTTAAATTTAAGTTTAAAAATATAAAAAACTAACTATTTTAAAATAAATCTCCAACATCAAATCTAAACAGCACACTACAACACGTGAGCAATTCACTAAGAAAAAAAAATCGAATCCGAATATATTCCACGTGTTACCCAAAAACATTTTCGAGTATAACAATACACAATGCTGCCACAACATTTCAAATTCAGCAGAAGGAGGAAAACAACTGTCTACTCCATGGTCTTCCTCAAACCCTGGCAGAAGGAACCCTACTACTCCACTCCAAACATGTCGGCACTTCCGGTGACGTCACGACCACGCCCCTATAAGCCACGCCCACTGATGACGTTACTTCTGTCCCGTATACAGCCCTGATTACCCCTCATCTCTTTGGGGGGTGTTGGCCTGGGTCTGGTGTCTCTGGAGAACGTCTCCTGCCAGAATGCATTGTGCCAACAATCAAGTTCGGCGGAGTTGGAGTTATGGTCCTCGTAATATATGGTCTCGTAAGAGATCCGCATACATTTAAAGCATCACAAGATGTCATTTACAAAAAAATTAAAACTTCGAGATAATAAAATTTTATGGTATATGTAATTTCAGTATCGTTAAAAAAAAAAATAAAAGTAGTAGATATCCGCATAAGTGATCAGCTACGATTTTAAATCTTCGAAATTTATATAGGTATAGTTATTAGTTATGATTTTAGTCCCTGTACCTGCCGAAAAAGTAAATAGCGCGAGACTCAAATAATTGTATAAAGGTTATTTTAATAACAAAATTAAAAATAGCAGACTGTAAAAAACTTTGGTTATTATATGTAAGACTGCCCCATACCTATGCTATAAAGAAAACTCATTAAAAAGAATTTTACCAAATACGTTTTAGATTGTCTGAAAAGGGACGCAAGACATTAAAAGGTTAAGAGGATTTGGGACATTGAATTTAAAAACTTAACTATTTTCAATTTTTATAATTTATTATAATGAGGAAATATGTTACATGAATCATATAGAACTTTAAAATCAATTAAACATCTTTGATTAAAATAAGACACTATTTCATAAAAATTTAATTTAACAATATTCCTTAAAAATCTACCCATTGCAGAGCATATCAACTAATTCCTTACAATTTTTACAGCAACTTTAAAATTTATATAGAAACAAAACGGGGTCTAGATTTTTCTTGCGTTAAATGGTACTTTTAACAAGATAAATTTTATAATTATACAACGTTTTACCGTTAATTTTATCCACTGTTTTACAGTATTAAATCCTTTATAACTCGAGAAAATATTTTGGGTTGGTTGGTTGGAGTTTTACGGCGCAAGGTCCTGTTTAGGATATAAGCGCCAAGCACAAGGTGTTTTCACAAAAACAAGACCTAACTGATAAAAGATCCCTAACCTAATAATAGAACAAGGTAAAACCGTAGCAGATTAATAAAGTTATAAAAAAAGTGTAGTGTATAAACTCAATTATACCAGATAGGTATGTAAAAGGTAATGATTAAACATTAAAGAGCTAAAAGCACAATAAATTTTAATTAAAAGATGCAAAAAATATTAAAACACTTAATAGAAAAAAGTTAAATAGACCAAAATAAGCCTATAAAACGTAAAAAGGATAAAAGACAGGGATGCGGGGGTTCACCTAGTAACTCCGTTAAGGTAGGATGCCTAGTACTAAAAAATAAGACATACGCAGGCTGTAACTGACTACAAGATGTAAGTAAATGTAAAATTGTAAGTGGAGCCTGACAGAAAGAACATTGGGGTTTGTGGTCATTAAAAAGATAGTAATTATGTGTGAGACGAGTGTGCCCAATACGCAAACGAGTTATTAAAACGTTGTGCTTACGACTAATATTAACCGATAAAGATCGAATGTCCTCAGTAATGTTGTGTAGCTTATTGCGGACACACGAGTCCCACTCGTTCTTCCACACAATATGCAGCTGGTGTTTAATTTCACACTTCAAGTCAGAAAGGGCTATTTTCGATGACATTAAAGTACTGGCATTCTTCGCTGCATCATCTGCAAGCTCGTTCCCGAGGATCCCCGCATGCGCTGGAACCCAGCAGAATAAGACTGTAAAGCCCCGTTTATATAGCGAGGTATACAACTTCTGTATTTCATTGATAACAGGGTGCAGCGTCTCATCCGAGTTCAGAGAATCTAGTACACTGATTGAGTCTATGCATATTATAAAGTGCCGGTTCTTCCTGTGCGAAATATGCTTTAGAGCTTGGTACACCGCTTTACATTCAGCTGTAAAATTAGAGCATTGTTGAGGTAATCTCCAACACCTCCTAACAGAATTATATACAAAGCTGCAGCCAACATATTCGTCAGTCCTAGAACCATCGGTAAAAACAAGATCATGCCCAGAATATTTAGCTATGTGGGCATAAAAGAGCCGTTGATAAATGATATCACTAGTCTCACTTTTTAAGTAGTCTGGACAAGGATGGGTATATGATATCCGATAATTTTCCCAGGGAGGACAATTGAAGAGTTGTTGGGTTTCCTCTGTTAAATCTGCAAGACTACTCCGCTGTAGCAAACGACGAGTCCGCAGGCCAAACGGAGGTATGCATGATGGACGATGTTTATACCAATTTTCCAATGTAGTATTCAAAAGGTGACTTCTGAGCGGATGGTACGGATGGGCCAAAATGCGGTAGTATAATATAGTAGACAATCTGTCACGTATAGAGTTCAGACATGGTTCATTGCAGTATACGTATAGGCTTTGAACAGGTGACGTCCGGAAGGCACCGGAGCAGATCCGCATCCCAGTATGATGTACTGGTGTCTAGATACCGTAGGACAGAGGGGCGAGCAGAGCCATAAACTGGACAACCATAGTCCAGTTTCGAACGGACAAAAGAGCGGTAGATCCGTATCAAGGAACTACGATCCACACCCCAACTGGTGTTAGATAGTACTTTCAGTAGATTTAAGGCACGCTCGCACTTCCTTCTCAGGTGTAAAACAAGAGGCAAGAAGGTTAAGTGGTTATCCAGATAAATACCAAGAAAGCAGGTAACGGGCTCGACACGTAACTTTGAAGTACCAATATAAATTTCGGGGTCACCGTGGAGGCGACGCGAGCGACAAAAGTGAACGCAGCAGGATTTATCTGAAGAGAAGGTAAAACCATTTTCCTCATTCCAAGATACCATACGATTAATCGCAGTTTGTATCTGATTGATAATAAAGGCCATGTCACTATTTGCACAAGAAATCTGCAGATCATCCACATACAGATACCCATATACGGCAGATGGGAGTTGACGCAGGATATTGTTTATCTTAATTGAGAACAGTGTTACACTTGGCACACTTCATTGTGGTACACTTTCATCTTGAGTGTAGGTACGAGACAGTGTACCCCCAATGCGAACATTGAAGTACCGGGTATGCAAAAAATTCTTTATAAAAATTGGAAGATTCCCAACGAGGTGCCAGTTGTGTAAATCTCTTAAAATGCCGTACCTCCAGGTACGATCATAAGCTTTCTCGATGTCCAGGAACACAGATACCAAGTGTTGACGTCTCAGGAAAGCGTTCCTTATTTGCTTCTCAAGAGCTATAAGGTTGTCCATTGTTGACCTTCCTCGGCGGAAGCCACTTTGAAAGGGGGAGATATAGCTCTTCTCTCCAAGAAGGAAAACCAGTCGGGTGTTCACCATTTTTTCAAGGAGCTTGCTTAAGCAACTTGTAAGGGCAATAGGACGATAATGCTGGGGATTTGTTTGATCTTTCCCAGGTTTTGGAAAGGGAACAAGAATAGCAAAACTCCAAGCAGTAGGGAAAACGTGTTCCAACCAGATACGATTATATAAACACAGGAGTTGTTGTAGAGACTCTGCAGAAAGATGTGACAACAAAGTGTAGGTTATCCCGTCAGGGCCTGGCGATGAGTTGAGACTCCTTTTGAGACACCGAAGCATCTCATGCATTGTAAATGGGCTATTATATGCCATTTGGGTGTCAGAGTGAAAGTTCAAGTTCTGCATTTCTGCTTGATGTTTGTAGCTGAGAAACGGTTCGGAATAAACACTACCGTTTGAAATAGCAGCAAAGTGGCGACCGATGACATCAGCGACCTCCGCCGGAGTAGCGAGTAGCTGCCCATTTTCTCTAATACAGGCTACTTGACGGTCAGGGGAAATTCACAATGATCTTTTTACCCGGGTCCAAAGCTGACGACCATCAGTAGAGCCACCGATGCCCGACACATACTGTATCCAAGATTCTTTTTGACTACGTCTACGAATCCTCCTGGCAGCAGCACGTGCACGCTTAAAGGCAATTAGATTTTCACTTGTGGGGGATCGTCGAAAGACGTTCCAAGCTTTTCGCTGTATCCTAATAGAAGTTTGGCACTCCTCATTCCACCAAGATTTCCGATGACGGCCACGGAAGGGGGAACTTTTAGGAATAGTCAAATCGGCCGTATTCAAAATGGTACGAGTGACGGTACCAACAGCATCATCAATGTCGCCGGCAACCATGTTTGAGGTTATAACAGCCTGAGACTTAAACGTTGGCCAATCAGCTCGGTCATAGTATGATGGCTTGAAGATGCCATTTTCGTTACCAGCGGGCGAAACAAAAATCGGGTAATGATCACTGTGAAATAGCTCAGAACCCACAAAGAAATTGAAGTGTGGGAAAAGTGAAGGCGTACAGAGGGCAAGGTCCAGACAATGGAAGGTCCTACTGGGTTCGTGAAAATATGTATTCTCCCCATTATTTAGAAGACAGAGGTTGTGATCTGCAATAGGTTTTTCTACTTGTTGACCCCGGGAATTGGTATCTTTACTACCCCATATCGGGCTATGCGTTAAAATCGCCAAGTAAAATATAGGTTCAGGGAGTTGCTGCACTAGATCATCAAGTTCATGCTGGTCAACAGAGATGGAAGGTGGTATGTAAATATTACAAATAGTGATTAGCCGCTGGGTATGTACCCGTATGTCAACAGCTTGCAGTGAAGTTTGAATAGATATGGCTGTGGACAGATAATCATTCGAAATGAAAAGAGCAACACCGCCAGATGCTCTACCACCGCTGTCATTATCCTTACGAGAACAAGTGTAACGGCGAATTTTAAAATGATCAGCAGGCTTCAGGTAGGTTTCCTGAAGTGCGAAACACACAGGATTGAAGTCCCAGATAAGGGATTTAACATCGGCCCAATTAGGACGAAGGCCACGACAGTTCCAGGAGATAAAGGAAGCTATCAAGAGGTGGATGATAAGCAAGACCCAGGCGCAGAGGGGGGTAAAATTGGTGGCTCCATGCCAATGTCCTCGCTTGAAGGATAGAGTCTAAGCTCCATCTCAGATGTAGCAAATTTCGGGAGATTTTCCGGATTTATAAATTTTGGGTCTCTCTGCTTTCGAGAGCCCCCTAAGGATTTCCTCTGCTTAGTAATTGTTTTCATGCTAAGCTTTGGAGAGGAGATCACAGGAGTAGCACGAACAGTTTTTGAAAGGGGTATTTTAGGACTTGGACTGGTTTTTTGACGATTCTGTTTTGGATGGTCTGGTCGATGACTTGGGTTTTGAAGTACCCTTTGACTGACTTCTAACATGGGAACTCGGTAATGAGTGTTTATGTCCAAAAGATACATCGGTTTGGATGCCTATATGTTTCACATATTTAGCAGCGGCACTAGCGTATGATATCCCGACTTTCGGGGATCGAGATTCAACCAATTTCCTAGCCTCTAAAAACGAAATATTTTTTTTAACCTTTACGACTTGGACTTCTTTCTCATATAACCACTTCGGGCATTTTCGAGAGTATGCTGGATGACTGCCTTTGCAGTTAGCGCAGAGTGGATCTTTTTCACAGGCATCTTTATCGTGTCCAACTTCTGAGCATTGCGCACATACTGTTTGGTTCTTTCGACAGTATGTCTGTGAATGTCCACGACTGGCATTTGAAGCAACGCAGAGGGTTAGGAACAAAGGGTCTAACCTTGCAGTTTAGATATCCAGCTTTGATACTATTCGGAAGTGCTGGAGTGTCGAAAGTAAGCACCAAATGTTTTGTAGGTATATTTTCGCCATTTTTACGCAAAATGATACGACGAACGCCACACACTCGTTGATCTGAGGTTTTCGAGTATCTCGTCTTCTGATCAGTTCTTGCTCAGATATAACACCTCGGGAAGTATTCAGTGATCCGTGAGGTTTCACAGTAACTTTGAAGGGACCAAGAGATGTACACTTACTTAATGCATAGGCTTGTTTTTCCCCACCAGCTTCGACCAGAAGGTCTCCAGACCGGAGATTTTTGATACTTTAGAGTACCTATAGAGGTCTCTAGTGCTTTCGATATCAGGAATGGCGAGACAGTTTCAAATGACCCATCACATTTTTGGATAATGAAGTACCTTTTGTAGTAATCTTTGACAGCACAAGACAGAGAGCGCTTCATGAACCATGATGAAAGAGAGGAATTCGGACCCCGACGCACCACCCACCACGGAGCCCAACAAGGGGATGCAGAAAACGCACCAGTGCTACCCGTTGCCTATACGCACACCAAGTATCCCTAAAGCGCCTACCACAATTAACGCAGTGCCTAGGTAACACCAAGCGCACTTGACCCTAATCCGGACCACAAAGGGTGACGACCAGCCGATTGATGCATACGGGCCAATATGCACCTCCCGTTTACCCGAAGCAGGGGCCAAAGTAATGTGTTGGTTTCCCTCAATTACCAGGATCCCCTTTTCCGGGGACACGGGTCTCCACGCACGGCAAACAGTCCTCGAGAGGCTATGCTCAGTATAGAGCATAGCATCACGAGGAAAGCCCTCACCTCCGAGAAGGATACCGCAAAGAGGGGGAACAAAGGAGAAAAGTAGCAGACAAGAGGAGGGGAAATAAAGAAAGGTGAGGAGATCGCTGGGGTACCTCGGGACTGCGACACCCGTGTTTACCTAAAGAAGGTAAACCCCCTGAGGGGGAAAATATTTTGGAATTTTCAAAAGTATTTTTGCCGAATCATGGCCGAATAATAGGGCGCTATTTATCAGTAGCGGAGTTCGAGGGTTCAAATTCCACATGGATATCCGTAACCATTCATATTCGGCTTTAAGCAGTATGTCCAGGTCTCTTTAGCCCTCACGTAGCAAATCAATAAACCATATCGCTCGAAATCAAACCAAAAGGATACCCAGTATAATAACAAATTAATCGAGAATGACCAAATTAGAGTTAGAAATACATAAAAGTAATGCACCTGGAACATTTCGAAATTAATTAGATGCAAAAATCGTCAAACCGGAAAATATCTTTAAAAGATTAAAGGATGGATGACAGAAAAGCAAGAGTCAATGCAGTAAAATAGTCATGTCATTCGAAAAATAAGGAGGCGCATATCCAATTTGAATAAAAAAAAGTCCTGCTATAGTTTGTCAAAATAAGATATTGACAAAATCCTTTAACCCCTTAAGACATAACATGGTTTTACATATTTATGTATTGTTAAAGCTAGCTTTAGAAAATATTTCCAATGTAAATAGCTTACCAAAAATGAGTAACGACTTCAGAATTCCAGACAGAAATTGCCGTTGATCTATAAATAGTTCCCTCTCTGTGTCACACTCAAATTACGTTGAAAATTAAAATAATTTGATTGTGAACCAGAAAAGACTATATTCTTTGTTACCTGTTGATAACTTCAATTTTATGGTAACATTTCATCGTATCTTAGGAGTAATAAATTTTACTTATTTCTAGAATTGTATTCATACTCTAATAATAAAAGTCTAGAGACTTCTCATATATATACACACTTTGTTGTTACCCGAGTGCATTTAGACACATTTACAGAATACCTAAATATAGTTAAGAGTTTCATTTTTATATTATATTATATTATATTATAAGGATTCTTTAGTACTTGTATGAGTTTAGTGAAACACATAGCTTTAATTTGTCAAAATTTTAGATCTTTTAACATTTTAAATATTTTCTAGATATGCTTTTAGTATTTTCTAGTAGACAATCTATTGAATCAGAGGTAATATAACTTATGCAACAATATAAATGTACGAAACAGTTTTTGCTTTACTTTTTTGGTAGATGGGAGCAACAGCATAAAGACTTTCCTACATACTCCACAATTTTAAAACTTCAAACTATGCTACACATTTAGTATTCCTGAAACAAAAATTGAAAATATATTTGTGGAAAATTTCTTACCAAAAATTAGTAGAGTGCCTTGAGAATTCCAGGAAGAAATTGTCGTTGATATATTAATATTTCCATCTCTGTGCTCTCGTATAGAATACTTCTAAAATTCTAAAATATTTTATATAAAGACACAGTGAGGGTAATACTTGTTGCCAATTCATAACATCGCTTTCAAGCTTCTTTCTTACTTTCCAACGCAGCTGGAAATACAGACAGATCTTCATGCCATAATGACTGCAAAGCAGTTATACATTTAGCGTCACTCGAGGAGCATGTGATGCTAAAGGAATTCTACGGATGGACGTAAAATTTCGCAATTCGAAACGAGGGAACAAGCAAAATACCTCCTGCTTGACTTGTGACATTCGGATATATTATTTGAACTTTGAGACGCAAGCCTACTGCAATGATCCTCAATGTCTTCAAACTCTCAACTCTCTGGTTATGAGAAAGACGCCTTTGCAATTTAATTAGAATTAAAAGATCGTTTATACTACTCCTTTCTGTCCTCTGATGAAATGTAGTGAGAAATAAGATTTATTTCATAATTTAAATTCCTTTATTGATGCGTTTAGCATTTTAATACGAGATATACCGTTTTGATATAAGATTTTTATTAGGCACAGAACTGATATAGAACCCCATTTGTATTAGCAACCTTTTTGTTTCCTAGCCAGTCATCGTTAAAAAGCATATCAGTTACATAGAAAGTTAATTTCGCAGAATACAAGTTAAAAAAATAGAAGGAAGATGAACGTTGTAGATACTGAAATTTTTATTTCTGTCCAATTTACATGCCTTGTAATTTCCAGAAATAAATGCCAAAGTTTTCCCAAATGGGGAGCGTCTTCAATAGAATCCTGTTCTAAAGTTTTAGTTACAACTTTTGTTCTTATTGTTTTATAATTTTATTCCAATTTTTATTTAAATGAAACCTGCATTCAATAATGCAAGTTAACCAAGATCAAGCTTTGCAAATTTTGGTATTAGACAAAATTTACAAATTTAGTACATTTTGCAGCTTAGATTAACAACACAAGTCATTAATTATTTCAGAATGAACAGAAAATAAGTTGTCAATATTTTGTTTAGGATAATGAGGTGCTTTTTAGAATCCCCGCGAGAGCATCAGCCATCAGTCCGTTATTCCAACGCTCCAATATATAGTGGAGCGTATACTCATGATACCATAATTATTTATATGAAATTATTTTGAGGACAAAATTTAATAATCCAGGGAACTTTTTTTAAATAAAAGTTACCTTTTTCAGCTTTCCTGTAACATTTAATAAATCGCATTGTAAATATCTTCACATAAACCGATTTAAAAATTACATTTCTTGTTCTATTATACATATTTTTAGATAAGATTTTCTGAATGGTATAAAATACTTTCAAAATCCCGACTTAACATGTAAAATTATCGGCGACGTTTCTGGGCTACTTTTTCAAAATATTAATACAGTCAAGGTTTGTAATTCATAAATAAAAATAGTGTAATTTTAATTGCTCATGACATCACAGAATCAAAAACAAAAACTTTGAGTTCCCCTTAAACTTTTTAGTTCCACCATAATTTTCTGAAGAATAGCTCAAAAGTTTATTTGTATCTGAAATAATTCTCATGTTATTGTAAAGATAACGTTAACTCTGCCAATTCTCTTAACATTTTCTCAAGAATGAATTACGAGAAATTTCATTCACCTTAAGAAACTCAAAAAAAATTTAAGATAAGATTAAGAAAAAGTTGAAGTCCAAAAAAATATATTTGAGGAATTTAAGATGTGGTACTTTTAGAAAATCTTCAGATTTGTGGTAATTTTTTGTCAAACAGAAACAATACTCATCATTCATGATTTTGCACGGTTGGTTAGCAGATTCAAAGCCCTATATCCTGGTACATTTTGCATGAGAATTTTCTCGTTTTACATTCTTGTTCTTTAATTTTGCTTCAATTCTTCAAAAACCTTCGTTGATATCGAGCGAATAGCAACAGACACCTACTTCTATCTATATCGCTGAATTCCAAAGCCGAATGACTAACTAAAAATGAAGGGGGATTTTTTATACCAGTCTTAGTTGTGCTCAGAAAAGTGAATTCACTTTAATCCTGAGTGGTATTGATGCCTACTATCAAGTCCTTCACGCCAATACCATTTGGATGACAATCTGGTAATTAATACTTCGTTCGTGGGATTAATTAGAAGTTCCGAGTTAAAACAATTTAGAGTCGATTAAAGCCATCCTGAATAACTTAATATATTATGTTAGCTCGGTTAGCCATCAAAATATTTCTGTGGAAAATTTTAATACCAAAAATGAGCGCACTGAGAAATTGTCATTGAAAAATTGTTATATTAATATTTCACCTCTGTGCCTTTGTTTAGAAGAATTTCAAAAGTAAAATATTTTATATAAACACACAGAGGGTCATTATTTGTTGCCGGTTCATAACTTCGGTTTCCAGACTTTCTTTCCAATGCAGCTGAAAATACAGACTACATCTTCATATGCCAAACATGGCTGTGAAGCTGTTACTTATTTAGCAACCCCAGACGAGCACGGGTAGCTTAAAAAATTTTACGGATGCGAGTAATTCTGTGAATTTTTTGGTTTAATAATTAAATCTAGCCATTAATATTTTGTATTTTATGCTCCAATTCTTATTTTGCATGCTTCATTGTGTTGGGTTCCTTTATCAGTGTCTTCCTTATACATATAGCATCAATTCTTTAGTTAGTGTTTTTTATAAAGTTTTGAATTTTAGCCTTTGTTTGTTTTCATTACTGTTATTCAAGTGTTACTTTTACAGGTGTAATATTCCTCTGTAAAGATAGTTTAATGTCCTATTCAAAGTTACTTTCAATTTTCTATGCAACTTTTTCTTTTTGTTACCAAGTCCAAGTAGAAAGTTTGTATGGGGCTTCTTGACACAGTCGTATCCCCAGTAGCGAGATGTCGTAACTGATGTGCACCATGAGATTACCAGAAGTATATTACAATAAAAATAATTTAGAGAGTGAAGGATCTTTAAAATATATATATTATAAAATTACAATAAAGGCCCTGTCCTTAGTAAATAAACAATAGCAATAAAAATGAAAGGAAGTGTGAAAAGCAAAAATAATTTTTTTTTACTTTTTTTTTTAAATTTTTTTTGATTTTATAAGTTTCTGTTTAATTAAATTGTTAGTAAAAATAATTAGAGAAAGGAGTGAAAATTAGTGAATTCTTGTTACCAATGAGATTCTTAATACATTTTACTTTTTTTAATTTTTTTTTTTTAGTGGTAGCGTTTCCCCATCACCTCCCTTGACTGTGCTCCGTCGCCATTTTTGGACACCCTTCCAGCTACAATTATGTTTGCCATTACTGGCCACTTATAGCGCAGCTCTTTGCCAGTCATCTTTTATCTCCTGGCCGTTTTTATATACTATTTTAGTGTTTAAGTAAATTTAGTCTATCTTATTTATCGCAGGTTGGCTTTCGCCATTGAGTCCGGGGCGTTTCCTGGGCTTTTAGTATTGCAGCAATACTAAAAGCACTAAATGCAATTTTTAGAATTTAAACCTTTAAGAATATGGTATTTAAAGTGATAATGATTTTTGCATTTGAAATAAGCAGCTTATTTCAAATGCAAAAATGTATTTAGACATTTGCCTATCTCCGTATGTGTGCCTTCTCATGCAAAACACCAAGTATTTCATTCTTACTATTAAACAAGAATTTGAAAGTGCACAACACTTATCTCCCTTATCCAATAATTTTTTGTATCCGAAGTTACCAGAGATAAGTAGAAAGTACAGAGGAAGAATTGCACCTAGAACAGTTTGGTACTTAAGTATTTTTCCAGTCTAGGATCAATTTTATAATACATATTTATTTGGCATAATATATAGTACGTTATCATAGGCTGTTCATCTCTCCAAAAGAATTATGGCCAAAATTCATAGTACTTTGTTTTTTTTTACTGTATTCCTGTTTTAAAACAAAAAGTTAAGATATAGAAACATACCTTTAATGGATTTTTAACACAAAAATAACATAAGCTTACCTGTAGAATTCCTAGAGAGATTGAATCATGTAGGAGTTTAAGTACAAGAAGCATCTGTTGTTAAACAACATAACACTTCCTCAGAATACAACAGTTCCTGTTTTTGATATAACAAAGAACTGTTTATTCTGATGAAGCAGTATCTTTTATCCAGTAATTGATCATTCAAAGGAACCAACAAGGTCGACTCATAAGCATCTTACAAATTACTTCAGAACGACTTCCGAATTTTACCTACAAGAAAAGAAAATGCTACTAATGCTGCTAGCTTGCAATCTAAGGAATATAAAATATAGCCATTGCGTAGCAAAAAAGTAACCGCAGAGATTCAAACCAAACCAATAGAGCAATTTTTTTACCCTCTCAATTGCGATCCCAGGGAACTAAGGAGCACTTCTGACCAGCTTCTCTTTGTGAACCACTTTACCTTCTACAAATGTTTCTGGGGTTCGAAAGACAATGGGAAACAAAAAAGCAAAAAAATATTTTAAGTAATTTACTATAACGTGCTATTAGTCCTTGAGAAGCAAAAAAAGACCGCAGAACTCCGAACCATATTAAACCAGAACCAACAATATTAATAAGAGCAATATTTTTTTTATCCTCCGAAATTGCGATTCCAGGGAACTTAGGAAACACCATAGTCCAGTGCTGTCAAACCTGTTTGCCCGTGGAACACATCGTCTTCTACAATTGTTTGAAGAGGCAAAACAAGTGTTAATAAATTTTATTAGTTTATTAACACGAAGTAGTAATAGGAAGCTATTTTTAGTCTAATAAAATGCATGTAAAATTTAAGAATAACTGATGGGAAACGAATTTTCATATCCATATAAATAATGGCAATTTTCAGCGTAGCACTCGCTTGAGTATAAATACCTAATTAATAGCAAATGAATCAAAGGAACTAAAAATTAAGTATTTTCTAAATTGTGCTTGTGAGTCAGATGTCGGTTTCTTCGACTTAAACATGTCGAAGTAAGTTTTCAAATAGTTTAATCAAGTTAAAAATGTAAGGTATAAAAATTTAGGTTGATTTTTCTACTGCAAATAATTTCCATTAAGAGTTTTTGTATAACAAATTTTCCATAAAACAAGTTACGAACTAATCCCATTATAAGAGACTTTACTATTTTTACAAATGTCTTTCTATCTCAAGTATTTTTAATTATCCCTTCTTTATAACGAATATATTACTTAACAGAATATTGTGAAAAACTATTCTATGCGACCGTCAGGAAAAAATAATTAATAAGTTACTAAAAATAATTTCACTTCTTACTCGTGCTTTATCACGAAATATGGTTAGTTTTCCTTTTAAATTAAAAAGCAAACATTTTAAGTTTAAATTCAGAAAGATTTTTCACTGTCAAAATAAAATCAAATGTGCAACGTAACAGATTTTATTACACATGAAATGGGTCTCATTATTACTAAGGAGAAGTGAAATATGAGGTAGTTCAGTATTATTGAACATTGGCAAAATTACCAAAGCTTTGAAAACCATATTGCATTGGAAAAATTGCTAAAATTTTGTAACTTACCTGTTACAAACCAAATAGTTATGTTGCTTAGAGTGCATCATCCCCCCACTCATATTCAGCTTATAAAGACAATATGAAAACATAAGCTAAACACAGTAGGAAGTGACACATTCTTCATATACTGAAACCAATCGACTAATTATATCCATAAAAAAATTGCTACATGTTTGTGGGCTCAATAACCTCAAAGTTCAAACAAAGCTGTGGAGGTGGCGGGCTGATCCTTGGGGTCTTCTGCTTGATCCCTTCTTAATTATGAGGACCCACTTTGATCAAAAGTCGTACTTTCACACTTGCAGTGCTCCTCAAACGAAAAGCTCATCTCTTCGCCTTAGAATCTGGCTCACTTGCTTGGTTCTGGAGTGGCATTAGTAACATTGTTTCTATATATACGGAGTAATTTTGTTTACAATTTATATATTGTGGAGTACAGTAGGAAATAATTTATAACGCTTTCATTTATAGATATGTCTGGGAACTTTAAATTTCTATAAGTTATCGTGAATTTTTCCTTTACAAAAATGAAAACTATTTACCTTGAATAAATTGTGAAAAGCAATTTTTTTGTAGATAAACTTGATTAGTCATTACACTCCACTCTGCTATGGGAATAATTAGAGGTTTTTCAATGATTTCAACAACATTCTGACTGAACTATGAAGCAAACCTTAGGTGATTTTGATTGAAAAGTTTACTCTTTTCCTTTAAAGTCAATCTATGGATGAATGATTAGGGCGCTACTCTAACCGAGTTTGTGGTTTCGAATTCTTCTCCTAGCATGGGTGTTCATGGCCTTTCGGAGTTGATGCAAGTTGATCCCGGCCCCGTTAACGATCCCTACTAACCAACCAACCTAGCTAGCTTGAAAAATGTGTTCTTTTCGTGGTAAAAATATTTTGAACTGAAGTAATTATTGTTACTGATTAAAAGAATATTGGAATAGTTCACGTCGTTTAACGTTAATGTAAAAAATACTTAACTTTCATGTAGAGGGAAAATCGATTTTAATTTCTATTTACATGTCATAAATTACCACCCATGCTGAACAGTAGCTATGGTTCATCACTTCCACACAGTAAGCCTACGTTTGGCTCTCATATATGGCTTAGCTGTATTTGAATTGCCACCTAATAAGTAATGCTGACCTCTTGTTTAGTTATCGCATAATAAAGACGAAATCACTACGATATTGTAAGGATAAATGCCAATTAGAAAATAAGAATTAATTTTAATATAATGAACTACGGGATTTTTAAGCACCTTAAACTCATAAATTGATTCTAAGCCTATTTCTGAAACAATGTAAGGTTTCAAAGATACAAGCTATTTCACTTCTGCATGAAGATTCTAAAAGATAAATTATTTAAGGGATGCCATACTTTAAAGGAAATCGATAAACACTGAAAATGCTTGTTTTAACTCGTAAGTTTTTAAATGCTTGATAATATTAAATTTGAGGTATTCAAGATTTCCTCTGTGATAAAATTAAAAAAATTTCTCTTAAACTGTAAAAACTAGTTAAAAATTAAAGAACAATTAACATAAAAATTTTAGTTTATCTACCGATTACAGTTTTAAAATCTTACGGATAGTGATACAATTTAAAGTTTCATCCGTGTGTATAAACTTGCATTACCTACAGAATGAATTGATATTCCGATAATTAAACGGATTCATTATTTTTAATGACCAGTTATAATTTCATGCAACTTTTACTTTGCCTCAAGTTTCCCGAGTTTAACTGCTTATATAAAAAGATTTCTATATTAATCCTATAGAATGTAAATCTCAGATCACTGTAATTCAGGTTGTATATTAATACCTATATTTTAAATTAAGTTTCCGTGTGGACAGTAATAAATTAAACTTTTGACAGGATTATGATGCAATATTTTCTAAACTCTTATTATAATCAATACATGACTATGCTTTTAAAGCAGTTGAATCTTGTTTAAAACTATTCTTAAATTTTTATATAATTTTATCAAGCATCTAAGGATAATCTATCGAAATTTTTACCTTTCCTACCAGTAACGCAGAGTGCATATAAGTAAATGATAGCAATGGAATCTGTACGCGAGTGGTGCAGTATAAAAATATGATAAGTCCTAAAGGCTTCGTTAAAATCTTATTTAAACAAAACATAAGTCTGTTACGTACAGATTAAATCAATGCTGTGATCAACAATTGCTACAGCTAACCAAACAATCACCATGCTTACATTCGATCCGCCCGCCTTCAACACGGGCTTTTTATACAGCAGTGAAAATCCACAATGAAACTAAAATTTGCATTGAAATATATTTGCATAAACACCATTTCATTCTACTGTGTTTCAAATAAAATTAAGCCGAATGCACATCTGGATGGAAAGAAAGTAAAAATAAGGGCAGGCACATCATATTACTAAAGTCTGCCCCTTTATTCTTAATGAGAATCTCTGATAATAAGCTTATCCTTTAAAGGGATAAAGTTTATAATATAGCTTTGCTAATTTCCTAAATTATACTTACTTTGAAGTGTGCAATAACAAATTGTGGAAAGATATCATGCTAATTTTTGCACAATGTAAAACTATTCTAAGGAATAACATTAGACAATTACAAAACAAGGAAAAAGTATGCTCACCGACTTTAAGCAAGTAAGTATACCGATACAATTACAATACAGTCTATAATAAATTAATACAGTTCCTATTCTATGTTTTCCTTTCCTAAGGTATTCATGCTTGATTCACTGATTTGTCTCATTAGGCTATATTGGTTTAACGGGGCGTTTAAATATGCACACTGGACATCGCATTGCAGATTGAACAACTTGCAACTAATACTACAAAGAAAAAACTAACAATACTAAAATTAATAACAGGACTAAATACTTAGTCGTAAGTTACTCCCCCTTTTTGACAATTACCTTGAGCTACAAGTCTTGCCTTATACGTTTCTACTTTCCCTTGCTCGTGGGTTTGTGTTAAAACTCACCTGCAGCCTAAAATTTTAGCGTTATCGGGTTCAGGTATTAAATCCCATACCTTTCTCTTCCTCATTGCTTACAATTCTTTCTGCATTGCTTTAATCCATTTCATTCTTGGAGGTGTTCTTGGTGCATGCAAGTAGTTAAATGGAATTTGTACTTCAGCCTCTAGTCATTCCAAGTCATAAATGGTAGGTAAATAATGAATTTAATTCTCTATATAAAATACTTGCTTCTGGTGTTTATTCCCCACTTACAACCCCACTAAATTTATTTTCGCGTGAAAAATCAAGTAATTCACTTTGAAACTTATTCTTTTCACAGTACTTTGCTATTTCCCCCCAGTGATCTCAATCTAGTTTTCTTCTGTATAATAAATATCATTAGATCCTTTTTCACGGAGTACTTGCCTTAACCAATTTACTACTTTTTCCCTCCATGGGTTTAGGCATTCTTTCGCAGTAAACCTTAGTTTCCGATTCCTCTCCTTCTGAGTCTGAATAGGATTAGAGTGATGTCTGCGGACAGTCCCGATATTTATCAGAATTTATTTCTATTGTCCTACCTCAGGTAATTCTTAAAGTTGGGAGTTCTAGTTCACTTTCCTCGAATGTTTTAGGGTGCAATTTCTTTTCGGAAAACTTGTTTTCGAACCTAACATTTGTTTCGATTATTTCCCTACTGTCCGAGTCCCAGATACGATACCCTTTCGTTCGAAGTGCATAGCTACCAAGGTACCTGCTCTTGCGTCAAATTTCTTTCTTAAATTTTTTGGGGACACCAATGTAGGCTTGGATTCCGAGAGGTTTCATGTGTTTTACAGATTGTTGTTTCCCACCAAATAATTCAAAAGGAGTCTTATTTTGCCTATTATGACATACTGTTTCAGCTGTAGACAAAATGTAGTGCTTCCGACCAAAATCCCGCGCTTAACCCACTATCATGCAATAGCACTTTTACTCCATTCACGGCGGTATAATTAAATCTTTCCGCGATGCCGTTTTGTTCTGGGGTATATACACTTGTAAGCTCATGTTCAATCCTTAGATTTTAGCAATACATTTTAAACTCATTGCCCACATATTCCAGACCATTATCTGAACGAATACTTTTTATTCTACTGTCTAAATCTTTCTGCACGCTTTTGAAATTTCCCAAAAGTTAGTATTTCTGTTTTGATTTTAAAGGAAAACAGAATATTTTTTTTTCTAAGAAATCCTCAATTATGGTCATAAAATATCTATGCCCATGGATAGAATTAGTTGGTGACGGTCCACACAAATCAGTGTGTACCAATTCCAGGGGTTTGGGGGTAAAAGTTTTGTTAACGGGTTTAAAGCTAACAGGTCTAAATATGGTCTCCTTACATGACCTACAGTCATGATTTGGTGACTTAAATTCAGGCAAACCATAAACATTTGTTTTTACTATATCATCCAAATTTATACGAGATAGTTTTGTGTGCCATTCCTCTAGACTTTTACTGGCAAATTTAGTCCTTTTTCCTGGTTTTGTATTTTTAAATTTGACACTCTATTTAGCATTTGTTTTTTGGTTTGACACATTGAAATTAAGCATCTCATTCATATTATACACTATTTTCTGGATTAGAAAACTCATGTTCGCCACTTAAATTTAAATATCTACCGGGAAATATATTATACATTCTACTATAGAATTTGGCATAGCATAACAATTCTCAATTTTTTCTTAAAATATCTACTTTTCCGTTTTTGCTTACAAATTTATCACTATTTTGGTCAACACATGGTCCTGATATTAAATTTCTTCTTGATTCAGGTGTATACATTACATTTTTGAGTGACAATTCTACATTATCAAAAATTTTACAGTACCTTTTCCTTTAATGAGTGGTCTGGCCATCCACCGCTCCAGTCAGGTTTTGGTTGTTGAGGGTAACAAAGTCATCCAGAAACATCTCTCTCGTCTTACAAAAGGCCCTCGCAGCTGAATCGAAAATCCAATATACTTCTTGTCTTTCAGTTGTAAGCACTTCCATTAATAAACTTTCCCTACTTCTGGAACTTGAGTATTTGCCTGCTCTCTTCCTCCTTGCTGTCCTACTTTGTCTCTCCTGTTCCTTTTTTCGCAACGGGCAATCCTTTTTAAAATGACCCTTTTTATTGCAATAAAAACACAGGTTCCGTTCAAGAAGTATAACTTTAATTTCTTTACTCCACTGCGGAATATTAAAACCTTCTAAAGGTCGTATTCTAAAGGTGATTTCACTGACGTCCATTTTGCATAATCCAAGCTTAGCTGCTGAAAAAATAAACTTCTATTAAAGTTCAGACTTCTGTCAAATAGAAGTCAATTACGACATCGATGCACAACCAGTTAGTTACATACTGCCATTGGTTGGGACTAGGCTCAGAACCACTTCTGTTACCTTTCCTACCGGTAACGCAGAGTGCATTTATGTAAATGATAGCAATGGAATCGGTGTACGTGACTGGTGCAGTATAAAAATATGATAAGCCCTAAAGGCAATCGTTAAAAGTTTATTCAAAATTTAAACAAAACATACTTCTGTTACTTACAGTTTAAATCAATGCTGGTAGCAACACTTGCTACAGCTAACCAAACAATCGCCATGTTTACATCCGATCTGCCCGCCTTCAACACACAACATGGGCTTTTTATTTTGAGTTTCACTGCGGAGTTACGGCAATGAAACTCCGCAGTGAAACTCAAAATTAGCATTAAAATATATTTGCATAAACATTATTTCATTCTGCTGAGTTTCAAATAAAATTAAGCCAAATGCACATTTGGATTTAAAGAATAAAATAAAATTAGGGTCATGCACTTCATATTACTAACAGAAATAGATATAGTAGAAATTCACTTATGTCAGGGGTAAAGGTTCAATTTGGTTTGCAACTTTACGGTGTACTTTTACCTATACGAAGACTAATGAGACTGAGACTTAAAGGGTTTTTGTAAACGCTGCGGCAATCAATCAGTGGGAGTTGAGCCTACAAACTCCGGTACCGAAAAGCAGAATCTGCTGAATAGATGCTGGTTTTATTAGCTGTTGTCTAACATTGGGAGAGGGGAAAAGAACACACTGTAGTGCCCCGAACTGAAGTTGAAACCCAGAATTAAAATGAGCGTCGTGCCACAATGATATTAATATTTTAAACTTTAAATTTACTCAACAGAATACTCAAACAGAAATTACACAATCCCATCACATATATTCAGAAAACTTCCCCTTCTACATGTCTAACTCTCCTTTCTTCTGTCCACTCAAATATACCTTCAATATTCCCCACTGCCTTCCACACACACTCAAGAGGCTCGAGAACGTGTCATCGAAATGCTACGCTTACTTAAATCAATCAACACCCGTTCGAAGGTCAAGGCTCATAGTTCAGCGAATCACTTCGTATCTTGTACTCCTCACGACAACAGGAAATGCTGGCTGCCATAGAATACATGCTTTTTGCAGCCGAAGCACTAAACAAGCAATAATCAAAGTTTGACGAAAAGCCTTTTTAATTTATTTCAAAAATATTTTTGCATCTTTGAGTTCAAACTACTATGGTAGAAAATTTCAACCCGGAAAGATAATTGAAAAAACCCGAAATTCCGGGAATTCTTGGTTTATTCAATATATAGACCTGACGTGGCCAGACTTTTTGCAGCAAGAGCCTAAGTTACCTACCTAAAAATCTTAGGAGTCACACCTAAAGTTCTTGGTAGAAAGAAATTCAGAATCATAACGTATTTATTTTGATATATTTCCTCGCGTTTATCAAAATATTTTATTTACTCTTCGCTACTACAAGATAAAGGAATTTTATTTATAATAATCAAGTAATTAGCACTTAGTAATTAGAAACTGAAATTATTATTAATTATTTTGGATGCTGGTAGATAAACTTTGAATTTCGATTTAATAAATTTCATTGCACAATGCAATGCTTCAATACCATATCTCGATCCTAAAATCGACAGTAAACAATATGCTGTATTTTAAAATTTTTTGTACTTAGTTTTTGGCACACATTTTCAAAATTCATTAATTAATTCGGAAAATTCGTGGAATATTCGATGATCTTGATCTGCTTCCTATATGATTTGCTAAATTAACAATAATGACTGGGAATCCTATCCGACCTACATGAAGACTGAACAAATGTATAAGTATTAGAACAATTACATTTTTACAAAGGTTAAACAGGGTAAAACTTAAAAATACCCAACAACGGTACGAATCATTTCCTATGGCTGCATGTATTTACCCGACTCGTAAAATTTAAAATATAACAAATATTTTTGATTTATAAGTTGAGCCACAATAAACTGCATGAAAAGCCACATGCGGCTCGAGAGCCACCATTTGGCCACCGTTGATATAGACAATACATTGAATAAAACGAATTCAGATCTCAAAATTCATGCTTCGGCATCTTTCTAAAAATATTTATAAAAACTTAAATTAAAACTGTCATTTAGTGCGCAATAGATTTGTCTGGACATTTTTTAATGTTATATACACACAAATATCACATCTTTTTAAACTTATAGTAAACCGCGATAGCTCAGTCTGCAAAGGCAACAATATCGTAATTGAGAGATTGTGAGTTCGGAACCCGAACCGGCCTAAGTTCCGCTGTGTTCGTTAAAGGTGACTGGGACGCGTAGAATATATTCTTGGTCACAATATACTCCAAGTTGTCAATTAAAACCTCTGAGGGTTGCAGGCCAAATCTGTGGGTCTCCTGCTTGATCCCTGCTTCAAAGTTCTTACTAGAGCTAAGTAGTTCTTTCCCCATAACGGGGTTCGTTAAAAGGAAAGGCGCACCCAGTGGCCTTAATACTAGAGCCTGCTGGCTCAGTCGTGCTTGGTTTGTGCAAATGGCAAGAGAAACAACAACAACGACATAAATTTCTAGTGAAAAAAAAAAGCTGCAATTATTTTTTTAATAGTGTTTCAATAGCTTTTTAATGGCTTTTAATAGTTTAGTTATAACTGCACATTATTCCTAATTATTTTCAAATGAGTTTCCAGCTCCTTCTTTTTAAATCCCCCTTTTTCTCTTGGCATATAAATTGTTAACGGAATATGGCGAAAAATTAGTTTAAGTGAATGTCAAAAAACACAGTTATTAAACACTTATTATTAAAACTTCCTCTACTTACTTATGCCTACCACACGCCTATTTCAATTTTCTTCAAACCACAAAGCACTGCTTTTGACATTCTGATATTGAATTTTTTCCGAGATTAATATTTTTGATATTGAAATTGAATCCTCACACCATATGGGAAAAGATACGTTTAGAAACGAATATTTCGAATGGCGAAAATAATTAATGCTAGTGCTGCCATCTGTTGATAATTTAAAATATAAAATTTATACCAAGCAGTTTTTTTTTTTTTTAGAAGACGAATTTTCGGCAGCTTATGTACTTAAATATACATTATTACATTGTTAATTATTAGCATAAAAAAGTCTAGTTATATTTTCAGATAAGAAAAGTAAATGTGGTTCATTGGGCAGTTTTTAACCATTAAAGCTTGGATAATTTCTGCTGACTATATATTGGTAATATCCAACATAGACTTTATTATGGATACATAGAAGGAAAGCAAAATATGAAATTTAAATATTGTTGATTATTACATTACGTTTTCGTTAATAATAAGCTGTCATTAAACATCGTAGACTATCATTAAACCATTTGATAGGCACCATTAGAACTTCTTTGATTTTTAACGAAATTAGTTTGTAAATGTTATCTATAGATGTATAAATGTGAAATATGTATAAAAAGTTCACATTCCTTAAGAGAATGAGTTGGGGTATTGCTAATGAGAAATCACTCCCTTTGTATAGCATGAAACAACACTTCTTAAAAAATGTATTTATATTGTGAGAATATTCAATATTTATCACCAAAAAGGTGTACTAATTACATAGAAAAGAAACTTATAAGTCTGGTTTCAATAGGTTCTTTTATATTAATGCCGTAATCTTGAAAAATTGAATTTTGCATTACATGGGTACAGTCACGTTTTGACACGAATATTCAGAAGGCGACCTTTACGGTTGTTTTGGAGTGCTACGGTTTACTTTTTGCAACACGAGGGCTAAGGAGACAAGGACATACAGCTTAAAGCTGATTCCGAACGGCTACGAACATCCATGCCCTGTGGGATTTAAACCCACGCACTCCGGTACCGAAGGTCAGCACCCTAACCAATCGGCCATCGTTCGGCCCAACTGGGGATGGGGAAGGTTAATTAATTTTATAGTGCTGCCATCTATTAATAATTTATATACCACAATATAGAGAAACAAAAAATTTTTCCCTAAGTTTCTAACAAGCAGAGATTTACTTTAATATATGGTATATTCTCTATTCAGTAGCCCTTGTAAGGGTAAAAATAAGAAAACTTCGTTACAAGAAATTTATTTGTTTTCATATGTAAATACAGTACTGTAAATGAAAATTTTATAATAGATAATGTTATACGCTACAATTTCAACTGAAGGCCGTGCTGGCCTTCGGAACCGGAGTTCATGGGTTCGAATCCCACTGTGGAAAGGTTGTTCGTAGCCGTTCGGAATCGGTTTTAAAATGTAGGTCCCGGTCTCATTAGCCTTCGTGTTGCAAAAAGTAGACCGTAGCACTCCAAACCAAACCAAACTTTCTGAAAAAATAAATTCATATGTGAAACTTACATCATGAAATATCAATTCCAAAGGCAAAATTGTAATTAATAGCTAATATTCGAAAACATGGATGAATATTCATACGATAGCAAACTATCGTCATTTAAAAGGAAAAAAACGTAAACATTCCATAAACTATCTTTTGGCTGTCTTCAATAAAGATGCTAGGATAATGTGTTAACGTGGTTTACACCCTATCTATCAATGTAATAAAATTATTAAATATTGGAACTGATCAGTTACGAATTAAATAGTGTATTAACTTATTGTGTACTCAGCTTTTGAATGCAATATAAAGGCCAACAGTTGAATATACAAGAAAATGATACATTCTTCATATAATAAAATTATATAACTTTGGCTACATTATTTCTATGATATTTTATCTAATATTAGTACATTATAAAGAGAACACATCCCTCTGAAAAGCGTAGAAGTAATGAATTTCTAAGGATTTTTTTATATGGACTAGTCTGAGAGTTTCGAATAACCCCATAAATGTTGTGTGACTTTTCCTCAGAAAGTAAGTAGAATTTAACTGAAATGTATTGTAAAATGTAATTTCTTTAGATTACTTAAATAGGATAGTTATCGCACTTTAACAGGCTATGGGAATAATAGAGATTTTCAATGATTTTCTATAACTTGTGGTGTGAATATGCAGACAAACATGTTCTGCATAGTCAGTATTCTTGGATTCTTAGCTCTCTCCACCTGGAAATTGAGATCTTTCCATGATTTTTTTTTCGAACAGGATCAATCATTTTATTTAATTCAATCAACTGTTATAAATATTATTAAGTGACACTTTTTATACAAATTTAGGCCATTTAACATTTCTTTAAAATGTTGAATACTTATATAAATGGTAAATCGATTTTAAGTCATTGAATTTGCCGGCCGAATTGAAGAGTGGTTACTTTTTTCAGCTTCTCCACAGTAACCTTCGAGCCGAACGATGGCCGATTGGTTAGGGTGCTGGCCTTTGATACCGGAGTTCGTTGGTTCGAATCCCACAGTGGCATGGATGTTCGTAGCCGTTCGGAATCGGCTTTAAGCTGCAGGTCCTGGTCTCATTAACCCTTGTGTTGCAAAAAGTAGACCGTAGCACTCCAAACCAAACCAAACCAGTAGGCTTTGATTTCCAAATAAGGCTTAGATGTGTTAACGATATTACTTAAGGCCCGTATTACCTGAGACAAACTTAAATATACATTGACAACTGCTTTTTGCAATTGTTTCGTGTTGCAGGCGGGAGAAAATACTCTAGATATATGGTATGAATAATCATACAACTAAAGGAGATAATAAAAATAATGCAATTTTTTGTCAGAAAATTTTGAATAGAATGAAATCCTTTTATATCTTATTTTAGTAATAATAATCTTACTATTAATATTGTAGATTTGAGAATCTTTTTGATGACAAGTGTAAACCTATATCACACTATATCTATAAATAAAAAATTCATATCTGTAAATAAAATACTTATTATTTTGTTAGTTTTTGAAATTATATCAATATACCTCTTCTTAAATTAATCTAGTCTCTGTCGATATATATATATATATATATATATATATATATATATATATGTGTGTGTGTGTGTGTGTGTGTGTGTATCAAGTTGACAAAATATTCCATGAATTATTAAATCAAGAAACTTACAGAAAATAATTATTAAGCATTTATACTTGCAGATATTCTCTTAGTGAATACCATTTGAACTCATTATGCTCAAATTAATCCTTCTCTCCTTTCCTTTCCCATCTTTAAATTATGTTACAATTTACTTCTGACATTTTCACCGATGGGTTCCTATGTAATTCTCCATTCTTATCATTTGCTCTACCTTCTCTAGAAGTTCATTGCAACTTTTACTGGACTCCCTTTATGCTGTATGCAATGCATCATTCCGCCAGAATATTGAACATTTGAAAATAATATAAAAATCAAGAGCTTTACGTAATGATAAGCGACACATTCTGTATATTATAAAATTTTTAATATATATTATTCTCCTACATATTAAACTTTTGTACTTAGTACTAGTGCATTGTAAAGAGAACACACATTATAAATAAAATAACATGTTGCTTAGAGTGCAGCACTTACCCTGCATATTGAGCCTCTGTTACGAATACAATAAACAAAGGCTGCATATGCTGGAAAATGACACATTCTTTACAGTTAAATCTTTGAATATGTTTTCTCTCTGATATCAAAATATTGATGCATTGGAAAATGATAGTTTCAGATTATAGAGCGTACTATGAAGACTTTTCAATGCTTGTTTATTTTATAGGTGTAACTTAAATTTTGACCGAAGCCTATAATTTTGTTTGACTTTTTCCAAGAAAACGAAAAAAATGTTTTGAATACATTATAAAGTGCAATTTCTTTAGGGAATAAGTAGTAGGAATATATTCTTTCCTTATTCGATGGGGATTATAGAAAATTTCAAATAATCTTGCATCATTTTAACACTTGGCATGCGGATATACTTTACCGCCAACTTACGGGTGCAGCGGGCGTTTTTTCGAGAATCGCTCGAAAGTTTAGTTATTCAGAAAAATCGCGGTAAATCGAAAACTACTTTGTTTTTATGAACGAAACTTTTTATATTTTACACTTCAATATATATTGTATGATTATTTAACAAAAAAAACCAATATTTTTACGAAATCGCAAAAATAAATGATTTTTAAGATTAAAGTCTGATAATCTATCAGAGCATATTTCTTCATCACTATCTTTGTTACAACTGCTCATTTTATCAATTTTGTATTCAACAATAAAAAAAACCAAGCTTCAAATTGACAAAACGTTTTGTACGTTCTGGAGCTAGGAATTCGATTGAAGGCGAAATAACGCAACAAAAAACCGAGTAACTCGACAATCATAACTTGTGGAAAGAAAAAATGCAAAGCGTTGCATAGCAACGCAAACAACACGCATATGATGTCATACATACATATAATTATACGTATTTAGTAGATTTGTGGTGGTTAGCGGGTATCCACCTCAAATCTACTAAATACGTATTTTTACGTGACTCGCGCTCTAGTGACAGACTGCAAAAAACGTAAAAATAAGTTGCCCGCAAGCGAAGATGCATTTAGTTGCAATCTGTAAAATTCTTCTGGCTGAAAGGCATTCTTAAAAAGCATAATGAAAAATTACTAAAGGGTATTCTGGAAAATTCCTTGTATACTGAAACTTACCAACTGCAAATCAAATACTATATGTTCCTTTGAGTTTGCAACACTTACACCTGACATTGAGCTTTAGTAAACAATATGAAAAACAACAGATAAACATCATAAACAAGTGGCAAATTCTTCATACCATAAAACTTTGAATATATTCCTTCTTAATATTAAAATATTAAACTTAGCTCTAGTATATTGTTAAGAAACACCAATTACAAATAAGCTAATGTATGTCGCTTGGAATGCATTCCTGGCCCAGAATATTGAGCGTTTGAAAGCAGAATAAAAATCAATTGCTAAACATGCTGGGATGTGACACATTCTTTATAATATCAATCTTTAAATATGAAACCTACATTATAACAAAATATTGTATCTAAGTGTAGTACATTGCAAAGAGGACACCAAGTGCAAATCAAATAATATACATTACTTAGAGTGCAGAATTTACCCTAGATAGAGAACTTGTAAAATTATAAAATATAATTAAAAACTGATACACAAAATTTATGAGATTTTTGAGAATCAATAAAGAATACAGAACATAATGGTCATTAATGGAAGTGAGATTTTATCTCTTTCTAGAATTACTCGTGAATATCTGAGGAAGAAGATTCAGAGTAATACAAACACCTTTTGATTAACGCTATACAAAAATTTATTTTATAAACCTTTCTTAGATATAACAGAAAAAAATAATTTAAAGCATGTAACGAAATTCGTCACTTACCAGAAAATTTTGGAATAAAAAATAAATACACAGATTTTGACACTAATCTTTGTTCAGCAAAATAGCATTTCAGACAATCAATAAAAAAAAGAAAGGGTTATTCCATGTGAAATCAACTCAATTTTAGAACAAATTCTACCTGACCACCTCCAATTTTGATTAAATTTGGTATAGTAAGTGACTTCATGGTAATAAAGAAAGTCCCCAAATCTTATGTTCAAATAATAATTGGTTTGGGAGTTATAAGGCTTTAAAGTTGCCAGATTTGTCTAAAAAATACACTATCAGCATACCTTTAAATTACACTTGCTACTCACCTAATTAAGCTAGAGATATGTGCAAGGTGTTATTTTAAACCTTTTTTAATGGGCTTTCATATGATATACAACACATGATGACTTGAAATTTTTTTTAAAAATTAAAATTTAAAATTTAAATTTCTCAAAAAGCCAAGTTTTTAAAATTTTGAAAAAAATCTCAAAAATTGCTCATATTATTATTAATTAATCCTCAAAGTCTCCTGTTGGGATCATAATGGGATCCCAAGGTTCCAAATTTTTTTGGTTTGATATATTTACTATTGGAATAACGAAAATGAGAACATACATTCATTACTTT
>CM063502.1:63045472-63085472 GCA_032207245.1 Pardosa pseudoannulata | reverse complement strand
AGCTATACGATGTTTAAACTTTATATCTAGGACAGTATGCTATCAGTTTAATCAGTGTTTTGTTTCGTCTGCATATATGTGCATAAAGAATTTAAATTTTGAAACTTTAAGCATTCATTTTAATCCTCCGTTAATGCATTTTGACTTCTTTCGTCATGACGTCTGTACGTAATGCATTTATCTAGCATAACTCAAAGGCGATTAGCTATACGATGTTTAAACTCTATATTTAGGACAGTATGCTGTCAGTTTAATTGTCGTTTTGTTTCGTACCATCAAGGATAAATTTGATGAATTGGAAAATCAAACTTATGATAAATTATCAGATTAAATTAATATTGTACCGATGAAAAAAGCTGCAAACCTATTTTATATGAAACAGACAATGATAGTATTTCGAATATGTGTGAAAATTCTGTGAAGTACCACAAAGGAAGCTGTTTTACCAACTATCATACTAAAAAAAACAATACTAATACTATTTATGTATATCTTCTGATAATTTCAATAAATATTATTAATTTCTATATTAATTAAAAACTAATTTTTGCAGTTTTAATACATATCTGTTGAAATATCTTTATATCGCTAAAATACCCCGATACATATGAAAATTTTAGTAAAGATTGCTCGATGCCACTATGTGTCGTGTAGTCCTCGTTAAATATTTAAGTATCAACCTGTGATCAAATGTATAGTGGAATTTATTTTAAATTGCGTTGTGTTAAATATTTGTTTTACTACAATTTAACCACAGGTTCTGAGCAACTACAGACATTAAAATGAAGAATCAACTAACCTCTAAAATAATGGCAACTGAGACTAGCTTAATATAAACAAATAGATTTATTATAAAAAAAAAAACATTTATACATCTATTTACAAAAAAAAAACTAATAAGTCAATAATTAAGCTTAGTCAAACTATTTTGATTACTTCTGACAAACTTTATATATATTTAGGAAAATTTTGTAAGTAGAGAGAGAGGACCTAATCTCGATTTCCAAATGTAATGCAAAAAGATGGGTACCTTTGTGGGTCTAAAGTGATGGGCCCAGAACACTTCTGGTTGAAGGGTATGAGAGGAAAATATTTTTATCAACCGTTGATCTGTTGTCTCTGGGGTGCGACCGTACAACTTTTGCAGGAAACTTTCTGGCGGACTTGGCTGGAGTATATAGCAACTTCCTTTTGGGACCTCCGGACTGAACTTCTCTTCTGGGACCTTCTAACCAAACTCTCTGGGGCCTTCTCATCCAATTCTGTGGGGCCTTCCGATCGAACTCTCTGGGGCCTTCTCCTTCAACTCCCTGGGAACTTCTCCTCCAATTCTCCGGGGCCTTCTGCTCCAAATCTTTTGGGCCTCCTCCTCCAACTCTCTGGGACCTTCTCCTCCAATTCTCTGGGGCCTTCTCCTCCCTCTTCTTGACTCCCAATCGGGATCGTTGCCAGAAAGTCATTGGTCTCAGCAAACCCCGCCCTGAGACCACCAACGTGAGTAACCTTATCACCTCTAATTTGGCCCTGTCCCTTAGGGACTCATAAATACTCCACAAAGGTACATTCTTATTTAATGTCAAGTACGGAGACAGGATTCTTATCTGTGACTGGAATCAGACCCCCGTACAAGACTACAATATTCCGTTAAATTATGGTCCTCTATCTCTGACGATGTGATGAGGTCAGATTTAGATCCCGAACATTTTACTTTTTTTATGAATGAAACAATTATATATCAGATCTAAATCGCCTCATCACATACGCTCCCTCCTCCAAAACAAAAAAAATCACTTGTACATAATCAAAACATTTTAAAATTCACAACAAATACAACACTTCAATCTCATCCTAATCATCAATGTGGACCTTTCCTAAATGAGAAACTTCATACAAAAAATATACATAGCACAGTATCCTATAACAAAAAAAATCTAATCATTCACATCATAAGTTTGTTTACATACATCGACCTCGTAAAATCACAACATACTATAAAATCTTCATTTCTTATGCTGTTCAAATTATTATATTAGTCTGCTCGCCTTATTTAGCACCATTACTTTGTAAAAAAAAAATGGCTATCACTGCATACAACACATGTTCTTCAAAAAGTCCATTTTTTACACCAAGAGTCAATATTTGGAGCACATCTCTTAACTTTGTTTTTATGTTCATTCTATTCACGTAAAATCACACGTCCTCCTGCGTAATAGAATTCACAAATTTCTAACAGTCAAATTTGTTTCAAATCATGCCTGAGTAAAATGAAGACACTATTCTGTATTCATGTAGGTAATGTATATAAGTTCTTGAACACTGATGATTTTACAAATGGTCTTCTGGCGATACACAGCAGCATACGATGTCATAAGGTACACTTATATTTGATAACATTTGAAAAGAAAATCAGGTCCTCATTTTTAAGAAAAATTTTTTTTTACCATTCCTCAAAACTCATCTACACATTAAAATCAACAATACAACTAATCGTTTTTATTTTTGTATTTGCCATACCACTTACTCATATACAAATATAGCACCTCAAAAAATTTTTTAAATAAAAAAAACTAATCGTCAATTCTATAATAATAAAAAAATAAACAAAATTTTTGCTTTACAATGTTTCAATTTTCTGACCCGTGGAATCTCTGCAAAGTCTTATTCAAAACCGAAACCTTCCAATTTTCCTCTCCAAAACAATCTCCCGTACTACAATCCATCAATGTCATCCTTTTAAACTCCGGGGTCGGTCTGGAATGAATCAATTCACCCCACTCTCAAAGGGAACGACTAGCGAATTCTCCCCACCAGAAAAACAATTAGCAATTTTTTTTCACCCTTACAGTTAATAAAACACTCAACTCTCGTCTAACCTCAGAATTCAACACATGGCATACACGTGGGCTATAATACCTGCGCACGGATTACTTACGGTGGTTTGCTTTCGTCCCAATTTTAATTATTTTCAAATTTTCTTTTTATATTATGCATTGCATTCAAATATCTACGTTTGATACCTTTTATTGACTTGAATACCTTATTCATTTTTATCTTATTCAAATACTCTATCCTCACCATTCTAATTTTTACTATTTGTATTTTTGCCTGACGATCAACTTATATTTAATCCATACCATTATTTATTATCATTATTTCAGCAATTAATAACGCTAGATATGTTTTAGTACTCAAACATTTTTTTAGTCAAGTTCTTGCTTTTTATTTATTTATTTATTTATTTATTTTAAATTGAATAATTGTTTTTTAATCTTCTGTTTTTTTAGCAATTTCATTACATTTTCAGTAATATAAACATGTTTTCCATTATTCTGAACTAATATATTTTTTAATTACCTTTTTTTATGCCAAGACCACAAGAAGATCATATTTTATTATCTGCCCCCTTTTATTCAATTTTTCAACCCAGCACAAAATGGTAAGATCCTTCCAATTTATTTTCATTATAATCTTTATGATTTATTATTATTATTCACATTGTTTAAAATACCCATTTTGCATCACCATTCATGTGTCTTATTTATACACTTATTTTTATAATACTGCCATTATTTTGTATTATTTTACATCGTAAAATGTTTTAAATAATTACCCATTATTTGTACACTTTTCGCTTAAAAACTATGTGTTATTTATCACTCCATTTATATAATATCTTTTATTTTTCAATATCATTAGAAAAATGCAATATAATTTTGGCCAGAAATCATATCTCATTTTCCAATAATATCTCCATTGCCTTCGATGCTAGTTGTCCATTTGAGATTTATCTGCAGTTAAATCTCCTATAGGCAACACATTATTATTATTATTATCATTATTTCTTCTCATATCACCCCACAACTACATTCTGCATATCATATATAGTCCCCCTTTTCCTTCTTATCGCATACGGGATAACATTTGTAAACAAACCCCTCTTTTTCTCGGGGGTGGGGTAAGCCTAGGCTAATTTTACCTACAAAACGTTTCGCGGTTTAGTGAAATTTTATTGCCTATTTTTAATTATTTTTATTCGCTCTTGACCTTAGAAAATAATCGTGATTCGACGTTTTGACTGTCTCGCCTTTATTCTTTCTTCCCTTATTTGCGGAAACCAAATCGTCACTAATCTCTATTCCCATAGGTTGATTATCACCTTCCGTACCATTGTTGATTTCCGTATTTTGTTCCCTTTCTAAATTATTATTTTCACGTAACTCCGGGACACTTATAATCATGGGCAATTGTATTTTTAACTATGAAAGATTCAATTTGACAGTAAAAATGGGGTGGGGGAAACAAAATTTAAATCACATGCATTGTCACTCGTTTTTAATTTTTGACTATGTAAACAAAACTAACCGCAAAAACCATCTCTCTTATCACCGCTTTTTAAATACTTTATTTTTTTTATTTTTAATTATTATCTCCCTAATAATTAATCCTTCTTACGTGGTCTCAGAAAATATTTGTGTCTGGGGGCATTTAACTTTTTAGCCTTGTGTTTATTACCTAACGATTCGCTCGCATTTTGTTTATTTACTGCAATAGCATCATTTAAATCTACATTTTCATCTTTTGACATGTGCTTTTCCACATTTTCAATCTCCGAATCAACATTACTCTCCCCATTTGTATTACTGTTTAAGGACTTATTATTTGTTGTCCGCATGTCTCTGAATGTTATAATCATTGGTTTTGATCCATCTGAAATTTTTGGTTTTTTTGTTACGTCATTACATTTAATCCTTGCACAAACCTCACATGAGTGTATAAAATTTTTAACATCATTGAAATAACCTTTCCAACAAAATTCCTTTCTTATGAACTCAAATGTTTTATGTATACCTAAGTGCGTTCTATGTGCCCTCTGCAACACAATTCGTCGTAGTTTGTTCGGAATAACAATTTTACAACGGCCAAAATATTTCCCACTAGTTTTATCGTTCTTAATTTTGAATAAGAGCAAATCTCTATTTTCATCTAAATAAAAATTTGTTGACCTAATTTTTTGAAGATTTAATCCATACTTAATTTCACATTTAATTTTATACAAATACTTATCATTATTCTGTTCTCTCGCTATATTTCTGTCAGATAACAAGTTCTGATCGATTTCACTCTGCAAAGCATTTAATTTGACCTCCGGTCCCTCTAAATTATTTTTCCTTGTACCTTGCTTGTCCATAATCTCTACTATTTCATCAATCTGTTTCTTTCTCTGTTCGACACTACCTCTTGGTAATTTGTCCGCCGTAATTTTCGTTTGCACTATCACTTGATCATTATTTGCATTTAACCAATTAACACCTAATTTTTCTTTATTTTGGTTTTCTCCAAAATTCTCATTTTGTAATTTATTTGCTTTTATCTTTCTTATTTGGCTCTGATCCCTTTGATCCTTCAATTTGTTATTTCCCATTTTACTATCATTTCTATCTTGCAAAACTTCATCATTTTTCATTACATTAGCTGGTCCCCTGTTTGTGTTCGTATTTTGATTATTCGTTTCAAACTTACTTACATTTTGCACATGATTTATGTCAACTGCCTCTATATTTTCATTTATTTCTTTAACCTTATTTATTATATTATCTTTACTTTGATCCCTTACTATAATTTCTCTAGCTATCTTTTTCTTAACTAGTTTTATTTTTCCCACAACTGATCCTTTATTTAGAGTTACACTATACAAACTGTGATTTTTAATACGTAAATGTGGCTTTTTGTCTCTACTGATCAGCCTTCGTTCACATTCAATATGATTAGTAGCAAAATAATTTTGTTTAAAATTTATGTTTTGAATATTATTCATGTCAATATCCCCTGTAACTTCTACCACCTTAGTTTCGTTTGGTCCCAAATGTAATTTATCTACTAATTTAATGACTTGCTTATCATCTCTATTTTCTGATTTGTCATCCGCATTACCAAAATTTAACTTTTGTCCATTAATATTTATATTTCTTGGAACTAATTCAAAAACTCTCAAAGCATTTATTTCACATTCGTCTATGTCCTCGTTTCTATTATGACCTAATTTTCTATAATTTCTTATTGTATGTCCATGCACTTTACAATAATTACAAAACTCTCTCCTAAAATTTCCGTTTTTATTTGTGCGACCACCACTGCTATTTCCAACTCTCATTGAATTTATGGATTCCTCTAGGAAAGCAATTTTTCTATCTTTCTGAATTACTAATTCTTCAAACTTCATTTGATTTTTGTTTACATTTTCTAAACCATTGATTTCCTTAAGTTTTCTTACCAACCTCTGTTCTCTTTCCAAAAATTTTATCACTTCATCATAATCATCTATCTCTTTTCTAAGTATCATTTCTTTAAACTCCTTAGGGACCGCTCTCAACACCCGTTCTAAAGCTATCTTCCCAAACAATTCCATTCCTGCCGGGGATTTTAAATCAATTTTGTTTTTTAAATAATTCTTAACTGCACTCTCAATTTTTAGTTTAAATCCAAACACATCTTCCTCACCGTCATATTTAACCTCTTTTAATGTAATCGATTTTGAAAAATCCTCTTTCTTTTGTGAAAAATTTTTTAAATTGTTCTAACATATCTATGAAATTTAATGAATCATTATCATCAAATATCAAATCAAATTTCCTTCGGGCATCCCCGGATAATCGCGCACTAAACCATAGAAATTTCGCGTTATCGGACCAATTGTATACTTCCGAAACCATTTCAAACCTCTTTAAGAACCCTGCAAAATTTTCACTTGGGAGACCATAAAACATGGGAATTAACTCATCCACATTCGGCACAAGGATTTGTCTAACATTTGGTTCCGCCATAATTAATTTTCCAACTACCAAAATTTTTACAAACTTAACTAACTCACCTATCACCAAAAACTTTTATAATACCATACACAAATACAATAAAATTCACTATCAAACTTCAAAATATACATTACTGAAGCATTAAATAATATTTCTCTCAAAAAAAAAAGAAATTTTTATCACAGAATTCTATCCCAATTCAAAATTAACCTATACACACAAAATACAGCCCCTAATATATTTTTGTCAATCCAAATACCAAAATATTCTACTCACTAAACAACATTTCATATTCATGCACAAAATTTCAATACTCTTATTCAAAACAAAATAATTTTGCTCAAATACTAATTATTCATTTAATAACCCCTCACAATGTAAAGCAAAACAATCAAAAGACATGCACAACCAAATTAAAATCATAAAATGAATAAATACTCATTTGATATGGCAAACACAATTAACACTTTAATTATCAACACAAAATCACTTTCTCTCATAGAAGCACTAAACCAAAAAAAAAAACAACTTTTATTTATTTTATTTAAAAAATTTTGCACCATGTGCCAATTAATTCCCTCACAATAAAAAAAAACGGCTATGGTCACGGCACCATGTGTCGTGTAGTCCTCGTTAAATATTTAAGTATCAACCTGTGATCAAATGTATAGTGGAATTTATTTTAAATTGCGTTGTGTTAAATATTTGTTTTACTACAATTTAACCACAGGTTCTGAGCAACTACAGACATTAAAATGAAGAATCAACTAACCTCTAAAATAATGGCAACTGAGACTAGCTTAATATAAACAAATAGATTTATTATAAAAAAAAAACATTTATACATCTATTTACAAAAAAAAAACTAATAAGTCAATAATTAAGCTTAGTCAAACTATTTTGATTACTTCTGACAAACTTTATATATATTTAGGAAAATTTTGTAAGTAGAGAGAGAGGACCTAATCTCGATTTCCAAATGTAATGCAAAAAGATGGGTACCTTTGTGGGTCTAAAGTGATGGGCCCGGAACACTTCTGGTTGAAGGGTATGAGAGGAAAATATTTTTATCAACCGTTGATCTGTTGTCTCTGGGGTGCGACCGTACAACTTTTGCAGGAAACTTTCTGGCGGACTTGGCTGGAGTATATAGCAACTTCCTTTTGGGACCTCCGGACTGAACTTCTCTTCTGGGACCTTCTAACCAAACTCTCTGGGTCCTTCTCATCCAACTCTCGTTCTGGGACCTTCTATCCAAACTCTCTGGGCCTTCTCATCCAATTCTGTGGGGCCTTCCGATCCAACTCACTTGGGCCTTCTCCTTCAACTCCCTGGGAACTTCTCCTCCAATTCTCCGGGGCCTTCTGCTCCAAATCTTTTGGGCCTCCTCCTCCAACTCTCTGGGACCTTCTCCTCCAATTCTCTGGGGCCTTCTTCTCCCTCTTCTTGACTCCCAATCGGGATCGTTGCCAGAAAGTCATTGGTCTCAGCAAACCCCGCCCTGAGACCGCCAACGTGAGTAACCTTATCACCTCTAATTTGGCCCTGTCCCTTAGGGACTCATAAATACTCCACAAAGGTACATTCTTATTTAATGTCAAGTACGGAGACAGGATTCTTATCTGTGACTGGAATCAGACCCCCGTACAAGACTACAATATTCCGTTAAATTATGGTCCTCTATCTCTGACGATGTGATGAGGTCAGATTTAGATCCCGAACATTTTACTTTTTTTTATGAATGAAACAATTGTATATCAGATCTAAATCGCCTCATCACACTATGTTAATATTATTTTTTTTACATAAAAAAATTTATATCAGGTGCAAAATCCGGAAGCGTTCCAAATTCGGAATCGATGATATCCGGACGGTTCTCGATTTTAGACTCTTTACTGCATTTAATTAATGATATCTTATTATGAGGGAAAAGAAAATTCAAAAGCACCTTAGATGATATTATATTAATATAAAATAAGTAAGGAAGTTATTTTTGTGAATTTAGTTTATAAAATAAAGATTCAAAGTTATTCTTAGCTAAAATAAAATCGACAAATTTATCACCAGTGAATGAGTGGGAAATTAACGCATAAAACAATGGCATAAAAAGTTTGCTTTTACCTCTGGAAATTATTTACAAATGTGTACAAAAAAAAATGTTCCGAGATCAGAAAAAAAAAGAGTCCTCGAAAAGCACTTAAGGGGTGGTTTAAGAACTTTTCAATGTAAACACTGATCTACATCCTCTGAAACCTAACTATACTGTTTGACAAAAATCGGTCAATAATTGTAGGTTTGTGTAAAGGACAAAGAATTTTTTTTCATTTATTTATGAAGAATATTAAGTACTATCTGCACAGTGTTGCCAATTCTAGAATAAATAGTCAGGGGATGAGAATGTTATTAATACAATTTATTTCATTAATTCCAAGAAAAAATAATTATTATGAAATAGCCTCATAAATCAAAAAAGAAATTGAAAATATGTATCAAAAATCACTGGTCACAAATAAAAAACAAATAAATTTACTGATTTTGACACTGATTATTGTTAGATAATATATTACTTCAAAGTACAAAAATAACTCCAGTAATAAAAATTAAAAAATAAACGTGTTATAATATAGATTGTTTATAGTTCAATGATTGTTTATAAATATGATAGTTTGTTACTAACAATTAATAATTCCAAATAATGTATAATAATATATGTCGTTTAGAGTGCGGCACTAACCTAGTATGTTGAGCCTCTGTTGTGAATATAAAAACAAAGGCTGAACATACTGGTAAGTGACACATTCTTTATGTCATAAAAGCTTGGCTATATATCATTCTTTATATTTAGTGTTCATATTTCGAGGTTTTTGAAGGGCACCATGCCCTTCGCTTTTTTTTCCTTTTCAAATTTATATAATTTCTGAAATCAATTATAAACTAAGAGGTGGGCCTTTTTACTTAAAACATGCCTTTTCATTCTAAAAAGTGCCCTTTTCTTTGACAAATACCCCCTGTTCCTTTTAATGTGAACACTATTTATATTGTAGTATCTGATACTAATACATTTTTAGGAGAACATTTCAGTCTTTGAAGCATAGGGGAAGCATTTCAATGGATTAATTATAATTCAAGTAAGGATTTTAAGCAATCAACGTGAGAGACATTATATTTGTTCTTGATAACATTTGATATACCGTGAATAATTACAGAAAAATATTTTCACACTTTATTTTCAGTACAATTTTTTGGGGTTTTACTGAATATCAAAATTATAATCCAATTTTGGATTGTTTTGCTTCAAATGTACGTGTTCATGAGTTTCATTGGAGTCCGATGGGACGCTATCTGTTCAATCGGTTCATATTCGGACCTGTTAAGAGCCAGTATGGTACTCCAATAAAGAAAAAAAACCTCTTTCTTTGGAAGAATGGCAAGATAAAGGAAACATTGTCTCTAAATTCATCAATGTGGGATATAAACAATTCCTCTTTAAATATATTAACCACTATCAACTGCCTGTTCAAGTTTTTATTTTTCGTTCTTTTTAATACTGTAAGCCATAACTCAAAAACGATTAACAGTAAAATGTTTAAATTTTGCTTTTAGGTCTACTATTATGCATAATTTTACTCCTTATTTTGATTTCCATCTGCACTCTATATAATGAGAAAAATTCAATACAGCGTGCATTGACAATATGGGTGTAACTCAAAAATGATTAGCTGTAGAAAAATGAACTTTTATATTTAAAGCTATTATCACGTTCAGTTGTACACCTAATCTTTTCATTGCAATCTTCATTTTATATAACTAAAAATTCCAATATAACGTATATTAACGCTATGGGTATAACTCAAAAATGATTAGCAGTAAACTGGTGTACACTTTCATTTTTTACTGCAATCCACAGTCTGTATATAAAAAATTTTCAATATAACGGCCATGAACGCTAGCAATTTACAACAATGAAACTCAAAAATATCGACATATTCACACGCAGTTGTAACAATGCTATTTATACCGTGAAACAACTGATTTAAATTCTATTTTTAGTAAACAAAAAAAATATTATTTGCAGAGAATAATTCTGAATTTTTACTGTCTATTGCTTCCTATCACGGAATATAGGAAGCATTGTAATCATAAAAATGTCTGTGTAGAATGAAATATCTGTATAACAAAAATGTAATTATAACAAGTATTAACGTTATAGGTCTCCGCCAGATGAAAGTACTTAGTTTGTATCCAGACATCATTGATACCTTGACAAACGAAACCTACTTCGACGCACTCTGCATCGCGAAAAGTTTCACTATAACGGTTATGAACGCTGCTAATGTACAACAATGCAATTCAAAATATCGACGTATTCATACGCAGTAGTAACGATGCTATTAAACAATGAAAAGAATGCTGTTAAAGGAAGTCCAACTTTAGAAAACAAAATAAAAATATACTATTTGCAGAGAATTCAAAATATTTAGTACTTGTTACCTTCTAATACGGCGTGAAGCAACTGTTGTAATTTCGAAGAATCTCAGTTTAGAATGAAATATCTATATAACAAAAAGTATCACTATAAAGAACATTAATACTGCGGGTTTCCACCAGATGTCAGTACTTAAGCTCATCTCAGAAATCTTTGATATCTTGAAAACGATACTTAATTTGAATCTTGAAGAGAATGTGTAGACGATAATTCTGATAACGCATTATATATTTTGTATAACAGATGTACACGGAAGTCATGCAGTGTTCACATCATTGTCTTTATTTATGAGAAATTGTTCTCATTTAATTACTGGAATAAAGAAATAAAATATTTAAATATCGATTAAAAATATTTTTGAATGATTTGTGAAATTCAAAAATTATTCGAACTTACCACTTACAATGAAAATCTTGTATGTTGCTTGGAGTGCAGCAGTTACCCCATATATTTTGCCTTGTTATGACTATATAAAACAGAGGCTAAATATACGGGTAAGTGACACATTCTGTATGTTACAAAATTTTATGTAAATTTTCGCAAGAATTTTTTTCTGTTGACACTGGAAACACAATAATGAAGTAAAAAAGCTTAGCAGACAGTAAAATGTTTGGAAATCAAATGATTTAACAGTTTCAAAATAATATAATCGGGATCTTTTTATTAGTACTTGTAGAATTCTGTTCTTTGTTAGAGAGTAATGCTGCCCAACCATCTACACAAAGGAAGAACTGAAAATTAATGTACATGGAGTTCATGTAGATCAATGGTTTCAAATCCGAGTACTTAAATCTTTTCCTGGGGTGTGAGAAATTTTTTTTTTAATTCTTAATGTAAACTAACGTCTAACTGCAACCGTGTATGATGAAAGAAATCAATTACATCCATTTTACGAATAAATTTGAATTACGAGGAAAAATAGTCCTGCTAATGACACATGGCAAACAATTGTTTCTTATGTTTGCAGAGAAGTCCAATGCATACAAATGGTCTAAGAAGTTTCAGTATTGTGTGCAACAGGTATGAAAGGCTTTAAATATATTTTCTATTTTCCAAATTCCAGCTATTTTCCAAAAATGAAAAGGTTTTTTCACCATTATTGCAATCAAAAACGAAAGCGGGAAATTGCTTAAATCCAAGTAAAGGCTTACAAATAGCTCTTTAAAAAAATCTTGCGATTAAACTGTTTTTAAAAATAAATATCAACAAATGTTTCCATTATTGATTAAAATAGGTACGCTATGTATTTATATGCAAATTTTCTTAATAAATATTTTGTGTATTTTGGAATAAATGTTGTTTCCTGAATACAAAAAAAGAATGTTGTTTAGTGGGGATGTTAAAACCTATTTTCATATTGAAAGAGGTGTGGTTCGTTAAAAAGGATGGTAACCCCTGATGTAAACTAATCATAAGTGAACCAATGTTTTATTATTTAAAATAATACTCAGAGAAATAATATTTCATATGAGTTAAATTAAAGACTGACTAGCAACTTTGAGAAAATTTGCCACTTTTACCATAATTTTTTATGCTCCAAGTATATACCATGCAATGGAACTCAATGGCTGGTAGCCATTAAAGTTAGATTTCACCAATCTTTCTAAATACTATAAAAATAAAATTATTCTGCAAAGCTATGAGATTTATTTCATTTTTGATTTATAGAGCTTTGTAAAGACATTGATTCAATATTTGAAACACAATATGAAGCATATATATTAAGGTTTTTATAGCATTATCTTCGAATCTCTGAACAGACATTTAAGTTAACTATTCAGTAATCTATAGGGAGGATTGGGGATTTCCAATGATTATGAATCATACAAGAGATGAACGCTGTTACAGTGTGAAAGTCTTCTGGTTGTACAGCATTCGTGAAGAGCAATCTAAAAAAATATTAACCCGTATTGGAGAAAATTACTACAGTAATGAAACTTACCAGTTAATAATCAAATAATGTAGTCCGCTTAGAGTGCGTCACACACTCTAGATTTTTACCAATATTCTCGATACTATAATATTAAAATAATTCTGCAAAGTTTTGAAATTTTTTTTTCCAGTTTTGATTTATAGAGCTTTGTAAAGACATTGATTCAATATTTGAAATACAATATGAAGCATATATATTAAGGTTTTTTATAGCATTATCTTCGAATCTCTGAACAGATATTTAAGTGAACCATTCAGTGATCTATAGTGAGGATTGGGGATGACCAATGATTATAAATCATACAAGAAATGAACGTTGTTACAATGTGAAAGTCTTCTGGTTGTACAGCATTCGTGAAGAGCAATCTAAAAAAAATACTAACCCGTATCGGAGAAAATTACTAAAGTAATGAAACTTACCATTTAATAATCAAATAATGTATGCTGTGTAGAGTGCGTCACGCACCCTCCATAATAAGCTTTTGTTAGAAAAAGCAAAACAAAAGCTGAAAATCGGGGGAAAGTGACACATTCTTTATATAACTAAATTTTAAACATATTAGTCTCCTTCAAATTAACAATGGCAATGATGAGAACTCATGGTCCCTTTATATAGCTTTCAGGTTTCTGGAAATTTCCACAAGCTTCTAGTAAAATCCAGAGAAAGGGGGTTGGCAACAAATGTCGCCAAGTCGCAGATTTGGCGTCAAAAATGAGTCTCAAACTTCGCCAAAGAGCCAATATCTCGCCAATTTCGCGATATACCATACAAATTACATGTTTACAACATTCTTAACATTATTGTAACTAGTATTAGAAATAAAACACATGTTCCCAATCAAATAATATATGTTCTTTACAGTGCAGCACTTACCCAGTACTATCAACAATATAAAAGCAAAAACTTACATGCTGGTAAATCACACTTTCCATATAAAGCTTTAAATGCATTATTTTTCGACAAATCCAAACTATTAAATTACGAGTTTATTGTAAGTACATTCCCATCTTTACAGAGTAGAAGAAAAAAATATTAATGCTATTTTTTCACAGATTTATAGATTCTAACAAAAAAAAATTACTACAGATGACGAGTAATTTTTCAATATATTTATAATTAAGAATATCATACCTATAAATAAAATACTGTTCAAATTTATTTAAATTAATTTTTGAATTTCACAAATCATTCAAACATATTTTTAATCGATATTTAAATATTTTATTTCTTTATTCCCGTAATTAAATGAGAACAATTTCTCATAAATAAAGACAGTGATGTGAACACTGCATGACTTCCGTGTACATCTGTTATACAAAATATATAATGCGTTATCAGAATTATTTTCAAATGTGTTTTAATGTCCTTTTTTTAATTACTCATTCTCTTAACACATATTTTAATGTACTCAATCACACTCAATATTACTTAAATATGACATTACAAGTGAATCTCGGAATATAGAACTATTACGCACTTACCTTAAAATATTACACGTACCCAGCGCGTGCTTTTTTTATTTAGATCAAACCACTTAAAATAAGCTTTTTTAGCCTAAGCGACCTTTTAACAGTTCAAAAGCTAAATTAAAACATGCGACATTAAAAATGTTATTATTTACATTAAATGGACTGCGGGAGGTTTCAGTTAAAGCTTTAAATGTGATTAAATATTATTGATTGGTTGAATCATTCTGAGCACCCGCCTAAAAATGTTTACGTTCAATTCCCAAAGAAAGCTTGTTTATATTTGTGTTGTCATTTAATAGGCAATAACATTAATTGTCCATCTGATGCCTCTATATTCAAGTGATCAACAATCTCATGGTGTTGTATTCGCGAATACCACGAAATTGTACGCCTTAGAAAAAAATCGCTACATTTAGCAATGCGTGGTGTAAAAAAAATTCTCAGAAAAGTTATTTTACCGTTATTAATTGTAAAGTCTTAAGTTTTTTTCTTCAATTCTCTCAAAACCCATAATTTTCTTAGTAAAACCAGCCATATGAACCAACCGTATGAATACTTCAATATCTTAAATATAAAGTCTCTTTTATCATTATCATCTGTAAAATGATAATGAAAGAAGAAAATTCATCTGAATCATAAAAAATAATATAATTTATAATAGAAAGAAAAGATTCTATGCATTTAATCATGTATCATAATCCTATTGTTAATTTTGTAGATTTTAATTTTCCATTGATGATAGAAGACCAGTAATGAAACAATATATCTATGAATAAAAATATGAGTACTATAAATAAAACACAGCTCATTTTGTATGTATTTTATGTGTTTTAAACTCCCTCTATACAAATTATTATTTCTCTGTTGATTATGTTTGCAGAATTTTACGAGAATATTTAGTAATATGAATAACTCTCAGAAAGCACAATTGTTACGCACTTACTATAAAAATTTTGACATCTTGCTCGTCACCACCCTGCACTTTTTTATCAGTTCAAACGAAAAAAAACAATGGTTTTGATATTTTAGTTTCGCAAGACTTTGGTAGTTCAAAAACTTTAACTACAATATCCAACATTACATATCCTGATACGTGCGGTAAAAAAAAAAAAAAAAAAAAAAAAAAAAAAATTAAAATTTAGGAAGGTGGAATTTATATTCTTAAAGATGATTTAACAACATAACAATATGTTTTACAAAATTTATAAAACATTTGATCTTACATTTTGAGAATCGAATAGCATATGTTGCTTAGAGTGCAGCACTTTCATCGCTGGCTGTGCTTTTGTAAATGACAAAAGAAAACAAAAGCTCCAGCCGCGACAAAGTGACACATTCTTCATATTTTAAAAGTTTGACTTTATTCTTCCCCAACATAGTATTTAGTACTAGGTTTAGTGTTGAGAGCAGTGATCTACTTTTTTGCTACACGAGGGATAATAAGAATGTGACCTATCGCTTAAGGTATGTCTGTAGGTGTCATATTGAATACCCATAAAGCTATTCAATATAAACCTATGATAAAAATAAAGTTCCCTTCCGCCTTTTAAAAATTCTTTTAAAAAATTATAATACATGATAGAGCAGTAACTTTTCTAGGATGCAGACATGCCAACTACTCCGGAGCAGTTCCAGATAAACGAGAAAATTTGATAACTCATGAAACTTCTCAGATTTCTCCGGAAAATAACAAAACTTTTGAAAAACTAAAAGATTATAATTCAGCAATTAAATACAAAGTTTTTTTAAAAAAATGCTGAGTTCTACACTTTTCACACAGTAATGCAGCATATTAAAAGTTTTCAGTACTGTGGGGAAAAACTAAACAGAATTTAGGTCAAATATGAGCAGACAAACTCTAGAATCCCTGATGATAGGAAAAGGTAAATATTTTAATTAGGGTCAATGTTGCTATAAGAAACACTGTTCTGAAAAATAAGTTGTTAAAGCTAAAAAAGCTACTCACAAATTTTTAAATTCATGAATTTTAATTTACCTTTTACAATTTACTACTGTGAAATACTTTAAATTTAATTTTAATTTAGAAACTAATAAGATATGTACTTATTTATAATCTGTAATTAGCATGTTAATATTTTAAACCACGCTGTTGCTCCGGACACAAGTGCCTGAATGTTGGAATGTCAAAGGATGCTAATTACCTCCCCCTTCTTTTAAATTTATATCTGTTGAATGTTTTATTTGCGTTTGGACCAAAAATTTCTCACAAATAATCTAAAATTCAATGTATTTTTCTCGATTTGTTTTTTAAAGCAAAGGTAGCTCCCTAAAAAAGTTGCTGTCATATCATGAGGTATAATTTATTAAAGGATTTATAAAATGCTAGAAAGCCCGATAATATTTTATTTTTCTCATAGATTAACTCTGAACGAGGAGAATCCAATATCGTAGGTACAGACCCATCTTAATAAAAGCATCTATGCCAAAAATGGGATTTGAACCTGAAAATATTAGTACGAGGAGCACTGCCTAACCCAGGGATGGACAAACTTTTTCGGCCGCTGGCCAAAAATAGAAAGAAAATAAGTTAAGCGAGCCAAGATAAATTTTTCCAAAATTTTAAAAACAATATACAAGTACCTAACGGTTTAAATACGTTAATGAGAGGAATGAAATTGCGATTTCATTTTCAAAAGTTCCTTATACTGAGGTTCGAAGTGAGATGTACTGATTTTGAGGAACGATGCTAAATGCTAATCTGTCAGTCTACTTCTGAAATTATTCTTTCTAAGGTTCAAAGTTGAAAACACTTGTTCACATATAAGAAGTAAATATACCACTGATCTTCTGGGCGTGAGATAATAAATTTGGGATATAATATTTAAGCAAAGTAGAAAAGGAGATGTATATATAATGTATAAATATATATTTCTTTTAATTTGCCTTGGACCGGCAACTTAAAATTCTATCCACGGGCCGGATAAAACCTTCCGGCGGGCTGTAGTTTGCCTATCCCTGGCCTAACCCATTGGGCCTTCGTTAGGAAATGTGGTGCTAGGATATTGAAAAGAGAACAGTTAATCTCTGAAACTAGCAATCCTCTCGAAATAAGCAATTAATAATAGTACAACAGAGATAATAAAATATTCTTTATCAATAATAAAATATACTAATAATCAAAATATATTGCATCTGGCAGAAGGAGTGGTGTCATGGCCTAACTGTTAGGTATATATTTGATATATGTAATAAAGCAAATTACAAATTTAAATTTAAAAATATTGTATTAAACTGCTCTGTGACTCGTCATGGTAGCTTCCTTTCATATCTATACAGAATTGAAAGACATAATACCCTTTGCAGTCTGTGTGGATTGATGGGTGAGTTTCACTACTATGCCCCTAATGAATACATATTTATTGAATCACATATAAAAAGGAAACCCAAGGAATCTCTTTGGGAATATTATCGTTACATCAACAATGTATTCAAAAACTTATATTAAACCAAAAGTATTCATTTATTTTTATACCAAAAGAGTAAACGGTATAAAAGTTGTGTGAAATAAAATAGGGTAAATTTGTTACTTTCTAAAGCAATTATGAATTCACATTTAATATTTTCTGATTGGAAGATATTTTGAAAAGTTACATCTCTTTTAAACATTCTTGAGCTATTTTCACACGAAAAAAAAATTTTTTTTTACAGCTGATTCGTATCTTTCAGGGTAGTTCTTACTTTTTGAAGTGAAATTTCTTATGATCGTTAGCATCGTTTTACCCATGAATGCGTAGCGTCAAATTTTAAAAGTAATAAATAATTAAATTCAATAATAAAAAATAGTTTGTGCTGTTTTTAATATTTTCTAGGAACAATCTTTTTTTAGAAAAAATTTTTGTTTTCCCTGACCGAATTTTTCTTTTCGGCGAATTAGATGGGAATTCTTCAAACATCCTACCAAACTTTCGAACATCTGCTGTTATTTGTAATTTACTCGACATTTTAAGATTTTTCAAAACTTGTGTATAAATTTACTTTTTAGGAAGGTACATGGAATTAAATCATGGCAAATAGATTTATCTAGTATAAAGTTTGCCTTTAGAGTATTGTGTTTACATGTGACACCAGATAAATCTGCTATCCTTTTCCTCTTTTTCCTCTTTTTTAAAAAATGTCCTTTATTTTTTAAAATGACAGGTGATGATGATGGTGTTTATACGGTTAAGCTATAATAGTCAAGTTGTTTAATTTTCATATTTTTGTCTATGTGTAATACATAATTACTTAGTTTGATTTAATTTAGAGAGCTATGGTGTACTTTTTGCTAAAACAGGGATAATGAGACCGGGACATAGTTCCTAAAGACAATTCTTAACGGCAACGAACACACATGTCAGTCATGGTATTAGAATCCAAAAATTCCGCTATCGAAGACAGGCTCCCTACTCATTTGGCCTACTAAATTGAAAAGTCAAACTTTTTAATAATAACACAAAATTAAAGAAACCTTTAAACAATCTAAATATAATTCTTTTGAAAATATTTGTAGAAAACATGTTCATTGTAAATATTACAATGTTGTATAATCTATGAAGGCAATGCATAGTTATAAAGTCCATTATCCATTTGCCAAATTTAAAAACTTTAGTCTATCGATTTTTTTAAAAAAATGTATAATTTTCACGTTTTTCTAATGGAAATTCATACGAAATTTTCTAATCGTAAAAGATCTGCATTCAAACTTTGTGAAATATTTTGCTGTTGGAACTCCAGAGTATTCTGATAGGTATTTTACAATTATGAGTTTCAAAGAAATTTTACAAGAAAAGGGAATAGGTGCAACTCTAATAATAATGAGGAATAGAATTCCAAGGAGTAACAATCAAAAAATACTACGAGAAAATGAAAAGAAGTGTTTGAAAAACTAACATTGTAAAATAGAGGTACATTAAAATAATTTATCTGATCTCATTACAGCAGTCGTTTAATGTAAATAGGCATTTAAAGAAATGAACTGAAAAATAAAAAAAGTTAATTGCTATCCACCTGATTATGAATTTATTCGAGGGTGCAATTTGAAAATGAGTGTGATCCATATGGATGACAAAATAGTCAGTTGTACCACAAACCAATTTATCTAATCTCATTAGAACAATCGTTTACTGTAAATAGACATTTAAAAGAAATAGACTAAAAAAGAAAAGAAGTTAACTAATACACTTCTATCCGCCTGATTATGAATTAATTCGAAGGTGCAATTTCAAAATGAGTAAGATCGATATGGATGAAAAAACAGTCAAAGCCCAATAAATGAAAAAAAAAAAATCACATGACACATTTGGCTGCAGAAAATGCATGGGTGAAATAGAAAAGATTAACAGGTATTAGAAAATTTTTCAAGTTTATTGATTTAGATTAAATACTGCAGAAAACCTAGTAGACTATGATGCAAAATCGCTAACCTTTGTTTCAGCAGAATATGATGACTACAACTAAAAATATTCCATAGAGCCGAAAATCATTCGATTAGCACAGCCATCACTCCCTTTTCCCTTTCCTCAATAAAAAGATACAAAACGTATACCTGAACTTTATGTCAACTCATATTCTGCAAACTGAAATAAACTGGCTATAGGAAAAACAATTATCGTCCAACTTTCCAAATATTTAAGCATAACTGTTGACAGAAACTGTTTCAGAGTCTTTATGAAGGTCAATGTAAATTTATTAGAAAATTTAATAACTTAATTAGACCAATTTTTTAAAATATATATAATTTTCAATACCAATTTTCTCAGAAAAACTAGAAAATTAAAAGCATTTATATATTATGGGAGTATACATACAAACACACACACTTTTTATTGATATATAATTTTTAATTTTTAATTTTTTTCTAAACTACTTAATGATTCATTATAATATCTTTATAATCAAAAGTATGGTAATAAGTAATTAATGTATTTCTAGTTTATATTATAAATTATTTAAAATACTGCAAATTATTTTACTTACTTTAAAAAACATTTTTCTCTAATATGATGAATCAAATGTAGATGGCAGCACTTATTTTGATGCAAAATATAGTAGCTTTTAATTTAACTTATTGTAATATTATCAAAAGTATGGCTTCATTTCCTTCTTAATATTTTGATTTTTATGACGCATCTGCAATTACAAGTAATATGATTTTATTAATTAAAGTTGTTTATTTTATTTTATTTTTTATTTATTTATTTTTTTGATAAGTGTTTTTAGTTTTATGTAGTTTAAATATGGTAACACCTCTTTCACATACCCTTATTCTCTAATTTAGCTTGCATGCTAAGCTTGCATGCATAGCTTGCAATTATGTAAACTACTCCTTCATACATTTTCACGAAATTGGAAACTCAAATAGTTCAAAACTAACAATGATTAACAAAACTACCAGTTAACAGCATTGATAGTATAAAATTATCAAAGCATTCGATTTGAATATTGATAAAAATACACAATTTTTAATCAAATTTAAAATAGTCAAGGGATTGCAAATTGCTGAAATAATGTAATATTTAACGTCCTGTTTCATAAAAATTAAATATTAACAAAAAGAAAATGCTTCAGAAAACCATTAAAATCGGGAAAAATGTTTATTGGATGTAATGTGAAATATTGAACATTTTTGAAGTGAACTTTAAATTGTCAACAAGCTATAAAGTTATAAAACATCCTAGAAACTAATGAAAAATCTGAAAAAAAAATTATAGTTTCTAACACAACCGAATTCAAGAAACTCGGAGAAAAATAATCTACACCAACATTTTCCTAGAACGTTGAGAAAATGCTCTGGAAATGCATTTGAGTCAAATAAGAGTTTTCCAAATCTCGTGCGCCTGTTTTAACACTATTTCGATTCTTAGAGACTGTTTCGTTTTGGAGGCTTTTACAAAACTCGCTAAAAAATGTAACCGTTAAAGTAATAATTGTTAACGACAGTTATCTATTAAAAATATTAAAATCATCAAAAAAGGAATAAAAAAAACATCAAAACTTTCGGTTAGAATAATGCAATAAATTACCGACAATTTTTAAACAAGTTTAAATTATCAATCGAATGAAATTACTCAAAAATATCTAATTTTAATGCTAAAATTCATAAAAGAAACAGAATTAATAATTCCAAATGCTTCAAAAATCCTTAAAATAAAAAAAGGTATATATTCGATGCAATGTAAAATATGGAACATTTATGAAAGTAGTTTTAAATTATCAAACGATTGCAATGTTATAAAAAAATATAGAAGTAATTAAATATCATCCAATATTATAAATTTTAAAATAAGAATTCATAAAACTGAAAAAAAAACATTAAAAATGTGTTTAAGCTACATAAAAAAAATTCAACATATATAGTTATCATAGACATTATAAAAGGTGCATTTTCAAAAAAATTAAACTCAATAACGGGTAAAATGTAGCACAATAAAATGTGTTAAATAGTGTGACTATTTATGAAACAAAGTAAAAATTATTAATATTTTACCAAATTATCAAAGTAAAAATTACTTAAAATCCTAAAATAGCAAAAAGTTCTCACCTTAATATGTTTTCTATTTTAGCAGTTTATCTCATGTGCCAGCTTGCATATACTTGCATCAAACTGTCTTTTATATGACCCAGTTTTTTCCAAAAATACACTAATATTTCACTAGATATATTCAGTAATGTATGAATCAATAAGACTTTTAGACTTCCAAGTTCCAGGGAACCTCGTTGTAATTAAACCCCGTGTTTCTACGATGATACTGGTATTTAGGCCTGTTTCCAGATCCTTAAAGGTCAAATTATCATTTACCTTCAAATCAGGGAGACAATACACTCTTTGCAACAATGGAACATAATTCTAGTCTCCAGAAGAATATGATACTGTATGACGCCAATCAACGTTTCTTTGGTCAAAGCCTTCAAGAAGGAGACCTTCTTGGAGACTATGCTCTCGTTTTATTTTCTTTTGAAGAGAAAAAACAACGCCATGTCCCTCCATTCAATCCCTCCCACCCCTTTTTTCCATTCTGAAACTTCCTCTTCCCAACTTTGATTACGTTAATTTCGACGACGGTCCATCGCACTCCCCAAACCAACTCATCGAATGCTTGAGAGCAGGTTTTCTTTCTTTCTTTTTCTTTCCTACCTTTTTTACTCTCCAGTATCATTTTAAAATAAATTTTTAATAATCATTAAAAAAGACCCACACAATAGGCGAGTGACATCATAGCCTCTTACTCTTTTGAAGCGTCTGACGCAAAGAAGAGTTTCATCTTATGACTTGCGACGGTTTTCCAGCAATAAACCAAAAACAGGTTGCAATGTCATTTTTTAAAACGAAATTTTAGGAAAGTTTCCTTATAAAAGTGATAATATTATGCAATAATATGTTAAAACTATTAAGTTTGCTATATTGGGCAAAATATCAATGACTAATGTATTTATCCTTGCACAGGTAACTTACACTTTAACACTTTATCGAATACCCACCGAATTTGACGCCCCTAAATTTTGCCACCTGTATGCTTTGCATTCGCTCCATACCCACATATAACGGGCCGGCACATAAGATACAAGGCAGTGCTAGAACAATTCCAGTCTTTTAGCTGTGTCAGATTTTCCAAAATTAAAATTTTAACCAATAAAATATCAGCGTGCAGTTCCGTCATCTATATTAAATATTAATAAACAATCTTATCTCCAATAACTGTCAAAAATGGTTGCTTTTCTCATAACACAGTCTTATAGTCTTCAGAAAATTTACGCCAACATTTTCCCAATACAATCCAGACAGTTGACAAAGTGGATGCAAAGTAATATGCACCGTATTTGAAAGAAAAAAAATGTTCAGCCTTCATTGAATACATCTATGAAATATGTATGAATATTTTTATGTAAAATTTAGACTTTTCTAAGATTCAAATTAAGTTTTGATAATATAAATGAACTTGAACGCAAAATGCACACAGATGTATTTTACTAATTACTAAGAGTGTTTGACAAGAAAAAAAAATCGTAACAAACTGCCAAATATTAAGTCGCAAGGAGCAGTTTAAAGATTAACTAAAAAAAAACCTAATAATAACTTATTAAAAGTATATTGCGCCTTGAAATCTGTTAATTCGTTAGCTCTGCCCCATCACATATTTCTGCTAATTTTCTGAACTACAGTCCAGATGACCGCTTTCAGCTTTAATTCAAATAAAACATATTTTCTACTAATTTTTTCTACCGAATACATTTTTGTTTATGCGGGAGCATATTTTACGTAAAATTAGAAAGTCATAAAATTTCAGAATTCTAAATTCATAAATAAAAAGTAGTATGTCCGAAACTATCACAATGCTGACATGCTTTCTTGTAATAAATATACTGACAATTGCATTGCACTTGAAATCTGTTAACTCATTACCTCTGCCCAATCACTTAAATGCTTCTTTACATTAGTGGAAGGAATCATGTCGACGGGGTATTAATTTAGGATATTAGTAGGAGGGAAGGGAGAGGATACTTCACAGGTTATTAAGGAAAGGAATGAGACTAATGCTATCATCCAAATGAGTGCTTGTGCACTGGGGGGAGGGAGAGATTAAGACCAGACAGGGATGGAAAAAGAGTAAAAGGTAACATAGAGTAAAAGAAGTTATAAGCTTTGTTCCGCGTATTCTGATTCTTTATAATGTGCGGAAAAGAAGTAAAACTCTTGTGGGGCAGAACCTTCAGTTCTGTAAGGTTTATGATTACTACCCTGGAGGTCCACCGTTCAAACTCCAAGAAATAAGAAGGGGTATAGTATAAAGAAAACAATGAGTGTGATTTTCTAGACGGGTTGAAGAGCAAATATCACATGAGTAAGAGTATGAATCAAATTAATCATCTAAAATGAATCATCAAAATGAAAATGTATGAATCATCTAAAACCCATCGATCATTTGAATGGTAATCCTATTCTAGAATAAAGACGGGGATATAAAACCATTAGATTAATCTAAGCTAAGCAAGTTACCTTACATATTGTATATATATATATATATATATATATATATATATATATATATATATATATATATATGACCAAACACTGTCGATTTCAAACGTTTTATCGAATATCTAGCAAATTTCTCGACGAATTATCAAGAAACTTCAGGGGGTTAAAGACCATATAAAAAGTCTATTTAATCGAAGAGGTTTTTTTTCCTAAAGGAAATTAGGAAACTCTTTATCCTCACTGCCACGTTTAAAAATTTCGAATGACCCCCTCCCTCTCGCTCAACCACATTATTAGGCACAGGAAAAAGTATTTTGCCATTTAATTCCTAATTTAATTTAAAACTTAATAAATAAAATAAACTCTCATTTATTTAATCTTTATTAAAAATTTCTTTTGTTGAAGTAAAATTACTTACCGTTTTTATTATGATAGGTATCCTTTTAAGGGCCGATCCCACCAAAGTCGTTTAACGCTAAGCGAGATTAATCTCTGTTTAAACGGAAAATTGCGTTCCCCCATTGGTTGGTGTCAGGGTTAATCGTGGCTAATCGTAGTTAGCCGTTAAACGACTTTGGTGGGATCGGCCGTAAATCAAATACATGTAACACGGTGAAAATTAATCTGCTGGTCACAAAATTATTAAGCCCTTATTGCATTTACTTGCCCCGGCTTTCTGGGCAAGGAGATGCCTAAGGAACTAGACTGAAAATACTGCAGTCGGGCCACATTGAAAAGAAGCACAAGTCCGAGTAGAACTTAAATTTTAACATAGTCGCTTCCATTTTACACTAAGGTTAACTAAGCTTATTCCTAAATCCGTTTATATTAAAGGATTTTTTTTAAACTAATTTGCTGTTAGACTAATTACTATTCCCCTTTTAAAACTATTAAAACTGTCAATTGCTTAGTTAGAAACAAAACTAGCATACAAAAAAAAGCCGAGGCATAACAAATATAATTTATTTCTTTAACTTAAATTTATGCTATGATATATAGTTAAAATTAACTATATTAAAAATTTTCAAGAGTATTTTTAAAATAAATGTAATAATTTTAAATTTAAAGGATAATTTCTTAAATTTTTATTATTTTTTAAAAATATTCTTCACATTTTAATTCTGAATTTGTTCTCTTAATTTTGTCTTATTAGATGAAACACATTTTAAACTTAGAAAAAAATATTTATTTGTTATAGAGATGTTATTTTATTGATTGGTTGAATAGTTAAATTATAGGAGTGTTTCAATATCTATACGTTATATATCATGAAAGATTCATATAAATTTAAATTAATCTCTAATACTCTAAATAAATTAGAAAATTAAACTGAATTCACAGACTGGTTTTAACGCATATTAGAAGTGGTTGATAAAATTTACAAGAATCTGCAAAAATGAAGTCGCAAGAATAATGACAAAATTGAAAAAAACTTTATAAAAAACGAGTTTAAAGCAATCTGACTTAGAAAAAAAAGGACTATACATACTTGTAAGGCGAATTTAACAACGGACGCAGCATGCGCGCCTGGAAACCCAGCTTGGGGGGGGGGAAACAAAACACGACCTTTTACATATTTTTTTAAGTGCAGTTATAATTTTTAACTTATAGTCTAACTTTATAGTACATTAATATTTGCTTATTTTCATTAAGGACCCAAGTCCAAATATGATGATTGGATAAAGGCTCTAATATAGAAAGAAATTATCAACCACAAGGTGATCTGCCAGAGCTGACAGTTTTAGCTATTCAAACGGCTACGAAACTATAAAAGAGGCATTAGATGAGATATGTAATTACACAAAGGAAAACAAAGTTGTTAAATTTGAACAAAGTTTAAATTAATGAAAAGTAATTATTTAAAAAACTAATTAGTATGAAATGCATCAATGAAAGTGCTATTGAAAGAATATTTTGTAACGAATCAATGCAACAAAAAAATCTTTACAGTTTATTGTTTAAGGCACGTCATTAATAAAAAATCTAGAAATTTTTATTAGTTAAAATACTGTACATACTTTTTAAGGAAATCTATTATACGATTTCTTTAAAAATTATGTTTGATGTATTAATTTATATAAGAAAAAAAGTATAAAAAAATTACTGCCAAAACATTTGAAGATGATTACAATCAAAAATCTTTGAAAAGTATTTCTTTTTCTGTTACACAATTTACTCTATGACTTTTATTTTTGTGATACTTGATTACTCTTAAATTATTGACTACATTTTTAAGATTTTTAAGTATGTAAAATCCTGTAACATCTCCTATTTTAACCTAAATTTAAACATTTCGTTGCAAATAATTATGAAAGAATAGTTTTTATTCCTTCTCAAATGCTTGTAAATATAACATTTTTCTTACAGTCTTAATTATGTTTTTTAACATATTAAGGCTATTAAAATCGTATTTTTAGGTTTAAGGTGACACTGTAATCAGGTTCGGAAAACCATATTTTTTTTTTCTTTTTTTTTTTTGTTACGCAATTTACTCTATGACTTTTATTTTTATGATACTTGATTACTCTTAAATTGTTGACTACGTTTTGAAGATTTTTCCTACTATGTAAAATCCTTTTAAATCTCTTATGTTAATCTAAATTTAAACATTTCTTTGCAAATAATTATGAAAGAATAGTTTTTATTCCTTCTCAAATGCTTGTAAATCTAATATTTTTCTTACAGTCCTAATTATGTTTTTTAATATATTAGGACTATTAAAATCGTATCTTTAGGTTCAAGATGACACTGATACTTTAAAAAGTACTTCACAGGCGATATTTTACATTTGTAATTCAAAATAAAGTTACAGTTGTGCACTCATATATATATATATATATATATATATATATATATATATATATATATATATATATATATATATATATATATATATATATATATATATATTTATATATATATATATATATATATATATATATATATATATATATATATATATATATATATATATATATATATATATATATATATATATATATATATTTATATATATATATATATATATATTTATATATATATATATATATATATTTATATATATATATATATATATATATATATATATATATATATATATATATATATATATACATATATATATATATATTTATATATATACATATATATATATATATATATATATATATATATATATATATATATATATATATATATATATATATATATATATTTATATATATATATATATATATATATATATATATATATATATATATATATATATATATTTATATATATATATATATATATATATATATATATATATATATATATATATATATATATATATATATATATATATATATATTATATATATATATATATATATATATATATATATATATATATATATATATATATATATATATATATTTATCTTAAAAAGTGGTAACTAATTTTCATTATGTTTTATTAATTTTTAATTCATTTGCTACAAATTCAGTAGCATTTTTCAAAAGCTGACAGGTCCTGTTCTATTTCATCAAAAAGTTTATTCGTTGACTACATATTATGAGTGATTTAACAACTGGAAAACTACTGAGAATTGTTCTGCTATCTCTACTTCAAGGTGACGAGACCACTTAGGAACATAGATAAAAAATATTACAAAAACTTACTTACCTGCAACTTCCCTTTAGTTGATCAGGAGGCGAAAATAATCCTAAGGATTCCTTTTCAACCCATTAATGCCTGTGTCATATCTACCGAGTATATATTGATGAATATCTTAAATCTAAGTTATTATGAACTGCACAGAATAAAACAGGTAAGGAGTTTAAATAACTTTCAATTTTGAAACCAGTCTTTAAACTGATCAGCTGTATTTTCAACATCATACGATGTCATTTATTTAAAGACAAAAAAATCCTGATATAGTCATTATAGTCCTATTATAGTCATTTAGAATCATATGGAAACACCGAACTGTAAAATTATTCTTTATAAAGCTATCAGGATTTCAGTCGATGTACCTGCCTAAAAGTAAATTTATGTACAAGATTCTAAAAGTCATAAATTGTCGATCCAAATAACAAAAGTATAAATAATATCCAAAACCTAAAAGTTCTACAGATTCTTTATTGTCTTCTACTTTCGCTAAAAGGAAAACTTGTCCTAAGAAAACATAAAAATTCTACAAATTATTTTTATTACTACTACAAACAGTCCTAAAAATGGGGCTCTAGGCATTAATGAGTTAAAGTAACATACACACTCACCTTAAACTTAAATTCTCAATAATACCACACATCTTAAATTTTATCTCTCAACAATCTTCCGCATTTTAAATTTTAGTTCTCAGGGATTCGTTCCAGACGAAATTTTCGTGCCTGCTGAAACGCAAATGAAAGGTCTTTCTATCCATCAAAAGGTTGATGTGTCTTCCACGGATACTGGTAGAACACTAACAGAGAAAGTGGACTGAGAACTAATCTCTGCTGATTGCGACCCCCAAAGCCCCAACTTGCCGGCTCCAAGAGACCAACAAGTCTAGGTTATTAGCTGAAGAAATTTTTACCTTTTTACTCCGGATGAATGGGAGAAGAGAAATCAAAAACTCAGGGTATAAAAAAGACTTCCTGAATGGGCGTTTTTTCTAGAACCCTTGAAAAGGTACTCTTTGGTAAGGATCGCAAAACAGGTTGCATATTTTGTGCAATGCCCGCGAAAATAGCTATCCCCTAAAAGCAGGTATTAAGACTAAATATGAATATTTTTTGTCTTGTTTCGGCCGTTTTTTTTATTCCTGTTTTTCGTAACCCATCAGAGGGGCGGGAAAAGTCAGGTATAAACTACTGTGGTTGAGGATGGGAATAGAGGTAACTATAAATTATCCTACAACCGGATTGCTGAAATTCATGCCAGTTGCCCGTAAAAGCTTTATAAAGGCTTACGTGAATATGCCCATACATTTGCCAGGCTCAAATCCTTATCTTAAAAAAAAGGGTAGAGGAAGAAAAAAGAAAGAAAGAAATGAAAAAAAAAGAGTGAGAGAGATAGGGTCTTGAAAAAATATGAGATTTTCGAAAATAATTGGGAAGTTTCATTCAAACCTTTAAATTATGGGAGAGAGATCAGAATAAGCATACTGCACACCCATACATTTGCCCGACCCGAATCCCTGATTATTATTTTCTTTCAAAACTCTTAGAAGTTTCCAAAGACATATATATTTACGAAGTATTTGACTACTATTACTAACTTTCATCCAAGCATTTAAAAAAACACCAGAAAAACCAAATTAAGTATAGGCTATATTTTACTAGTAATTGCGCAAAAGAAAAAATAGCAATGAAAAAAAAAGGTTAAATTTTGAATCTCCATGAGAAATGTCAGAACAAGCAAACGGCATAATTATATATTTGTCAGATCCAGATCCTTGATTTTTTATTTTTTCAAAAGTTGTAAAGGCTTACATAAATATATATTCTAAGACATTTTTGGACATAATTGGGTACTTTCATCTAAGCAATTAAATTGCAGTAGTAAAACCAAACTAGGTATATCAGTGATGGTGAAACTTTCTACGAAGTGGGCCAAATTTTCTTTCGTGATTTTTCCGATGTTAGCCCTTGAGTCTCTGAACATTTGAGTCGCTTTGAAAAGGAGGTGGATGTGGTACATTTGGAAGACCGATAATTTATTAGCAGACAATCTTAACAATTGATGCTTTTTCATTCAGTTCTCACTTTTGAAATCCTCTAAAAATGTTTACCTTCTGTTTTTGTTTTAATACCTTTACTTTTACTCATAATTAGTAAAAAATAAATGTCGTCAAAAATTTATATTAGTGGACCGATACCATGATCTACAACAGCGGGTTGCACCATACAACAAAATACAATAATTTTAGATGAAATTTTTTATTGTCGTACTTGATATACCCAGGCTGCCATTTAGTTGAACAGAGAGTAAAAATATAATAACAGCGGGAATTATCTTGAATCCCCAACATTCCTTTCTTACCTTCTACTGCTTACACAAGATTTGAGATTCACTTTTACATTTCTTTTAAAAACAGGTACATTTATTTAAAAAAATAGAATTAACTATAAATTTGGCAATTTTTACTAAGTAAAAGAGCATTTTTTGTATGCAATACTGGGACTATTTCACAGTAAGATATATATTATGTGTAAAAACGGATTAAGTTAAACCTCTGTGAAAAAATACAGGGCGTAACGTAAATGAATTCAAAGAAAGGCAAAGGCAGGGCATTCTTTGAAAAAAATCAAAGGTCCTGAAAAGCGAGAGTTGTCTTAGAAAAACATAATAATGGGTGTTTTGTAAAATGAATTACAGCTTTAGTTCTGACTTCTGTTAAATTATTTTATCCTCCAAACACATTATTGTATATAATCAAATGCTAAAAATATTTTAAATTTCATTTATATCAATTGTTAGTGTCATTACGATCATTTATATGTTTGTGTGTGTATGTATATATAGAGAGAGAAATTTAGATAAATAGACGATAGACCTATTACTATTATTATTATTATTATTATTATTATTATTATTATTATTATTATAAAACACAGTATTTTTTAAATACCATGTCAGGGGGAGGAAGGGGGAGGTCTTGATGGTCTGGTGCCCCTCCTCCACTCGATATTCTGGAGTTTGCTTAATTGTATTTTAACAATGAAATATTTCAAATTAATATAACAATAAAACAATGAATAACAATGAATACGTTTAAAACAATATAACAATGAATACATCTCAAAACATTATTTTTAAAATGGATAATTAAAATTTCATTTTCAAATAAAAATTTAGTTTTAAAATTGTTTTTACTGTTTTACTTATGAAAAATTTGTTTTAAATAGTTTAATTATTTTACTAAAGCATATTACAAAAAAAATGTACATATACTCATATATGAATGTATTTATAATATTAAATGTTATATACTCTTTACGTTATTAGTATTTAATTTAACACTAATATTAAACTGTATATAATTTACACTAAATTTTTAGGAATTGTTAGTCAAAAAATTAATGATATATTGTGGTAGGTTTGGTTTGGAGCTCTACGGTCTACCGTTTTGCACACGAGGGCTATTGAGACCGACTGCTTAAAGCCAATTTCGAACGGCTATGAAAATCCATGCCATAGTGGGATTTGAATTATTGTGGTAGGGAAGGTCCTCAATCAAACTTGATCCCCACCCCCAACTTCACCCGAAACTAAAACACAGATGTATGAGCAACAGTTTTCAATCTGGAATGCCAGTTGTTCCTAGATAAGAAGTCAAAATATGTTTAAAAAATTAATTTTTATACCATCGAATAGAACAATAACTCTTTATCTATAAATCACATACCCATTAGTAGCTATTATCTATAAATCACATCTTTTTAGTTTATCACTACTTAAGCATGACTAAAGGAAGCCTCTGACAAACCTTGACTTAAATTTTGATATGATAGATACAGTTAGTGTAAATAAATTCAACGAATTTAATATAAAATGTAATATGCTTGTATATACTATAGTTAAACTATATTATTCTTTCAGTTATAGCTTTTAGTTTTTTTAAATAAAGTTTTTGTTTCTTAAAAGATGTCTGTTTTTATATCTATTAGAGAAATAAGGTGGTGAGGTTCATAGAATTTTTTTTTTCTTTTCGGGAAAACTGTGTATAACTTTGCACGATAGCTGAGAACCGCTGTGCTAGGGAGACAATTTGCAACTCTTCCGCTTTCACCATGTTTTGTTCCAGAACTCAAAAGAAATCTCCGCAAAGCTTGAAACTATTTCAGGGAATTCATCCACAATCTCTTAGTAAATATAGAGAATCATTGGGATGCATGTGTGGCTGTCAAAGGAGATCACATATCTTACTAAACTGCAAAATCACTTTTTAATTGTATTTATTTTTCATTAAGGAATAAACTATTCATTTGTGTATTTTATTTTCGTACTTTGATTTTGGATTATGAAAATTAATATTATCCTATTTGTAGATTGTTCTCTCTGCCATAACCATATAATGTTTGCATACCACGTTTCCCACCATTCTAATTTAGATTTCATTTAACACTCAAGTAAACAGCAACTATGCTTAACTTTTGTTCCCTAATGTATATCAAACATCTATGTTGTTATGTTTGGAACATTTGTTAGTTGATCTTTCTACTCATTATAGTTCATATATTGTTTGGAAGTAATATATTTTTATTAAAATTTTAAGCACTTTAAAAAGCGTTATCACCCCTTTTACCTCATTTCTTCTAATAATGTGAAATGTTTCCCTGCAACTTAAAAGCAAGAGATAAAATTATCTTCCTAGATCAAAAAGAGATAAATTGAGATAAGTGAGCTGTACCGGAACGTTTGGCGCTTTTACTGCTCTTCAACTTTAATTTGTAATCTGCAACCATTCAATTTGAGGGTACAATTTTCTCCTGCACTACACTTTGCTTTTTTTTTAAATGGGTAAACAAGATGAAGATTCGACCTTGAGCTTCAGCTAGTACCTGACCAAGAGCTGTTTACGATCTCTGTGATTAAGCGGGAGTAATAAGTACCATTTTTACCTCAAAGTGTCACGATACACGTCCAGAAGATAAAATTTCCAACCGACCGAGGGAAGATAAGAGGCGATTATAAACCAAATCACTTTTTCGCGTGTAAAAAAGGTTTGGAAGGTGCAAGGCAAGTACTACCAAAATAAGTGTCCATACCTGAGCGCTTACATAAATAAATACCTGAGCGCCTACGACGAGATATCGTGTTCTCTTCAATAGGCTTTTATCGTATAATTCACCATATATTTTTATACTATTTCAGTTTGTCTATGAACTAAAATATTAACATCTTAGCTCAAACCAGCACATATTATTCTATTTCCCCAAAATTTCTACCAATAGTACTAACAGCACTATTTTCTGGACTTTAACAAAATGTTTGTAATCAAGCTTCTCGATTACAATTTGACACTTTACGATTTTGCACGTTTCTCTTACGTTACATATATTTCATACGTTATCTGAAAAAAATAACATGTGTGGTGTCTATAGACTTGATGATCTGATTTTCTTTTACTTACCGTCACAGAAATCTTTAAAAGGGTACAGAAATGTTGGGCTTCAAAGGTTGAGTAAAATAGTTTTTAATCCTTATGTTTGTTTTTCATTTCGAAGTGTGAAGAGCAACTTCAAATCTGGTTTTGGAAAAGAATTACACTTTCATTACTAAATTCTAGTGAACGTTAAAGTACACCAGTTCCTAGAAATTATTTCATGAATCATAAATCTTCGAATATTTCGTGAATGGAAGGTTAAAATCCTCCCACAATATTAGTTATACCAACATGGAAGTTTTAGTTCAATGGAGTATACCAGCACTAATATTTTTAAATATCTACCTGTTAATTTCGGTTTTCTAGCATTCATAATAAATTGCCATCCGGATTGCCGGAAAAGTACTTTATTAGTCCCAATCTACAAGAACATAATTTATGGTATTAAGAGTTTTAAATAAAGGCAAATCAGTCAGCTGTTCATTTTGTTTAAGGTCAACAAAAAAGTTATTTTCAATCATTTTGATGATTTTCTAGATGTAAATAGCTTCATTCGTCTGGAGCAAAATGGCTTCTGTTAAAAGTACACAGCACCATTAGGGAGAGTAGTTTGAAATTTTGCACATCCAAACAAGGCTTCTGACAAAATTTGGAGCATTTTTAAACTTCTAAAATTAGTTTTAATTAATTTTAACCTTCTTTAGCATTTTTAGCTTTATTTTTCCTCATTTCAGTCCTAGGAGAAACAGTGGAAAGAGTAGTTGTAGAGCAACAATAACCAGATTACCAAATATAATAACCGGAATCCGATTATTTACCGGAGTTAAAGGGCCAAAGTTAACTCCGGTAACCATTCATTGCATGCTTATACCGGAGTTAAAGGCTCTTTAATCCCGCTATGAGCGTACAATAGAAAAACATTACATTATTATTGTTGTCTGACTTCAATGAAATCGAAAGACAATAAAGAAAAGAGGAGAGAGAAAATTTTTGAAAATAAATATATCAATGAAAATAAATATAAGATATAATACAAATTGAAAAAGGAAATATCAAAAATGGGTAATTAAGGGAACAATAAAATTAAGGCTGTAGGTGGGCGTTGTACAATTAAATGTTGAAAAGAAATCGAAATATGAATGCATAATACTTTAGCTTTCCATGCTAAAGAATACGAGAGATTTCGCCCACTGATGCTCTCTTCTGGACTTATCAATCAACATCAAAGTACTACAAAATGATATTGATACTACTACTAATAATAATAAATATATATGTAATATTAAAATTCCTTATTTACATGTTTTAATATTAATTTAATAACTTCTGTTCATAAATTACGTTATTGGGGTTTGCCCTGTAATTCTGATTTTTCCCTCCAGGCACGCTATAGACTTAATCCAGCCTGTGTCTGTACTTCTTTGACCAATAGTAAACGCATTCTCTTTAGACATGGGTTTTATCACGTGATTAAATGTGCTTAGATATTATTCGTGGTCTTTTTACCTGAGAAATCCCTACTTAAAAAGTGTGTGTGCATGATGTTCTTAAAGTTCTTGTATGTTGTATTGATTTGATGCATCATCAACAGAAATAAAATGTGTTATGCTTTTTGATAAATCTCACCCATATTTCATATATATAACTACGTGTTTTCCACTTATAATATTTCAAATCGAACAGAAAGAGCATAGTGTACTATCGTTGCTTTAACTCATTGCACAGATGTATATAATTAGTTAAAATGTAAATAATGGCACAACAGAAGACTGGAACAAAGAACCAAATTAGACTAGCTTTAGATTACAAATGTAATTTACTCAGTTATCGTTAATAAGTAGTTAAGAAATTATCGAGCGAATCGACTGCGAAGTTTGTGGATCACAGATATTGCACCTGCAAGTTTTATATGAAACAAAATGTGTGTAAGAGAGCAAAATCAATTACTTATAAATTGCTGTAATGATTAATTAATATCATTAAACTTTCACAAAGTTTTAACACCTGGAAACATATGAGGTAATGCTACGGTTTACTCTAGGAGAAAGTATCCAAACGTTCTCCCCCACCCCTATTTTTTCCAGAGACGTATCAATGCCGCTGTCGTCCAGACTGCCACCAAAGACTAAATGCCGGATGAAGCACCATCAAAACCTCTCTGGTCTGGCCCATTTTTCCTCTAATGAGGAGGTAAATTTTTTCTCATCATCTACCTCATCCATCACTGTCAAAGTGCCCCTCCCTCGCCTCTCCATCTGGAACCATAATAACCTCGTAACCTGCAGCATGATTATTTAGTATAATAAGGTTGGTAGCACCGTTGATTCCGTATAACTACGTTATGCTTTTTTATGCGTAATGATGACATGATGTCTTTACTTCACAGACGACTAATGGCTTATTAATAAAGCATCTTTCTCCAGCAATCATATGTTTTTAGAGCTCTGTAGCATATCATCACTTCGGAATTTCCTATTTTTATCCGCCCATCTTTCTTTTAACAGAGCAGTAACCAAGTGATACGCTGATATATGTATGTACTATATCAAAATTATTTAACTTTAATATTTAGTTAAAAACCTCCTGTCTCCCATTCTAATTCCTTTAAATCTTTTTCCCAGCCTCCAAATAGTTTAATCAAAGGAGTATTTTCCACTTAACATTCTTCCCAAAAGTTTTCTATCCTAAATATGTAAACTTTCTGTCTATTCAGCGCGTTTCCCAGCTGTCGACGGCAAATGGTTTCGAGTTTTTACTGATATTGCATTTAATTCGCTTATTAAGTTTATTTTTTACAGTGGGAAAATTCTTTCTGTCTTCGCTCTTGGGTGCACCTCTGATCGATCAGAGTGATTTCTGTGGCTTTTCTTTGTCTGTAGTTAAGTAGAATAGATGTGCGTTGCAGCAGCTCTGGAATAAAGTTTCAATTAGACTGGTGCCGTTCTCTTCAATGTCAGCCTGACTGCATTTTTATTACTGCTAGCTGTTGAACTTTCTCCTTGTCAAGGAGTTTTATAAAAAATGGATTACATGTATGCATACTATGTTACTTTTACCATATCAAAAAACTACAGCAGATACAGAAAAACTCAATAATGGTTTTGAAATCGCTATTTAAATATAATGCTAAAATTTAATTTTAAAAGTACTGGATCACCTATTTTATTATTTTCATGGGGAATGTTATTGACATGTATTCATTAGAATTTGTTGAAGAAGATTAGATTTAAATGAATTTTTTTAAATTACTTGTATTTTTTAAATTAATGAAAATTTCATTGAAACTGCCCTTCTTCCATGGTTTTTATCAAGCAATAACAGTTACTTGATAAAAAGAAAGGTTTTTAAATTGCACAAACACCATCTTGATAAAGGATATTTTATTTTATTATTATTTATTATTATTATTATTATTATTATTATTATTATTATTATTAGACACAAACTAGGTAACAATCGTTATTGAATTATTTGTTATAATGTATATAATTACACAGCAGTGGACTGTCGAAATCAAAATAAAATAGCTTTCAGAGTTTGAATTCAATTCTTACAATTATAGGCAATGATACCTCTGGGAGGAGCAGGCCAAGCCTGTGGGCCCTTCTGCTCGGTCCCTGCTTCTAAACTACGAGGACACAGTGGAGGTAATTTTACTCGAGTCCGCAGCATACCTTAAGCTACACGTACTCTTCGAGTGGTGCTAAATGGATAACAGCTTCGCAGCCTTGTATTGACATAAAGGCATATAGTGCCTGTATTGCCAGCTGCCTTAAAGAACAATTATAGGCAATCCGTAGTTTTACCCTGTTTATTTCCAGGTGTTAAAATTTAATGAAAGCTTTATGATCTCAATTATTACCGCAATGCATAAGTCATTGCTTTTACCCTCTTACACACACAATCTGTTTCACACAACACTTGTAGGTGCAATATCCCTGGCCCATAAACTTAATAGTAGATTCATTCACTAATCTGTCAACTATAGTTTATTGATAACTGAGTGAATTAAATTGCAAATTTAAAGATACTCTAATTTTTTCACTACTACCAGTCTACTGGTATGTCAGTATTTTTTCTAATTGTATTCATCTCTATAATTAGTCAAAGTGAATGGTGTACACTACACTTTTTCTGTTCGATTTTAGGTATTATAAATAATAAAGAAGTTTATATATTATTATTATTATTATTATATAGTTCTCTCTTGCTCATCTATTCCACCTAAAGTGTTCTAAAGCTATTGGCGTCAATCAAGCAAGAGTTTAGGAATAATCTTTACTGATTTTATTGCTCTTTTCTAAGAGGGGTATTGTTATATCTTTTTTGCTAGAAGTGTAAGGAATTGTTATCACAATTTTTAGCTGAGTCTAATTTTCTATACCGTAGTTGTATAAAAGACTGATGCGGGTGTTAGTAGAGAAATATTCCGCATCATATTACCACTGAAATATGGTTGAGATTCCAAGCTACTGTGCATTAAGGTTTGTAATTAACTTTTAAAATGTGAATATAAGAGGTGCCGTGACACTTCCAAAAGTGGGGCTTCCAGTGTGCATGAAAATCATGGTATTCCTGATTGGGGAATGGCTGGAAGAGGAGGAGGCCTGTGTTGTAACTCCTGTAACTTTGGACACTAGAGGGCGTAAAACGCGCGAGTAGGAGATGCGAGCAGAATGTTTTTGTGTGTGCTTAATGTAGTGTGCTGTGTTTTTTTGTCGTGAAAATAAAGGGAAAAATCACATCGTCGCCTGTTTCTTCTCCACCGTCGTCTGACAGGTAGGAACAGTTTTTATATTTTTGCGAATTGAACGAAACCTTTAGCAGTCTAATCAGCCTGTCTTACTAGAACCCCGTTTCATCGTAGTACGTTTTTACAATTATTTATTTCTTTACAGACCTTTTAAGTTTGGTTAAATGTGAATTTTCGAATTCTGGATTTTTCTCTCCCAGGTAGAAAATATTAAATCCCAATATATTTTAGCCTAATGATTATTTTTATTATAATAGATACATATATAATTTGTAAATGTGAAATTCTGCTAAATTCAGTAATCAAGAATGCTCCGCCTTACTCAAAACAATATTCTTGTGATTAGTTTTCACTCTTATTTTGCATCATTTTTTTTTTCATTTTTTTTAAATAACCAAGATATTGTGTCTTTGTTCTATGCATTGATTTTATGGTGGTATCCATTCGTTATTAAACAAAGTTTACCCATACTTATAAGCGTTATTTCCTCTAATTCCATATTTTAACTAGTTATGGGAATAAAACCGGAATTTAAAACTTTCTGGGATCACAGGAGAAAAGTATATAACCAACAGCAAAAGCACTCGACCACCAGTCTTGGTTAAAACATGTTCCACTGGTCTTATCAGTTCTGTTATTAACTCACAGCTGTAATTAGTGGAATAAAGTCCTTTCTTGATATAGTAAAAAGGAAAAAAGAAAAAAAGGATTGGTATCGGGAATTCCCCGAAACCGATATAAGCACACTGATTAATTGTTGTTTCAATAAACACTAACCGACAGACACTTTGAAAGAAAAAACACAAACAAATAATAACTTCTACCTTAATTCTATTTACACTTCAGGAAAAATCAAACGAGAACCACAAAGACGTATTACAGTTAAAACAGAAAATCAGCTTTTATTTTCTGTAAAACGATTCAAATTACATAACTGTCTTACCAAGATTTAACAAGTATTATTCTAACAAATGGTGTCCTTCAACTAGCCATTCTCGAACTAGGGATCAAAAAATCAGAATCAAAACCCTCATAGGTACAACAGTCAGCCTCAAGTTCAAGGTCATGCCTAAAATGAATTAAAAGAATAGCATTTTATACAAGCAAAACAAAATTACAGAGGATTCTGGGAGGGCGTTGAAGTCGAAGTACTCTATTTTTCAAAGGCGTATTATGCCGTCTAGTTACTTTTCCAAACCTTTTGTCTCATCCTCATATAATCATATAATCAGACCTACATCTTCATATAATCATGTTCCCTTTTCCATATTTTATAGCTGAGCCTTGCTTGCTGGATTTAGTTCTTTATTGTGACTTTGCCACACCTTTATCTTTCATTTCGATGAAATTTAATTTTGATTCCTCTTCAAAAAGGACTGTCTTCCAAATGATAACTGTGCCTATGCAGTACTACTTTGCAAAAGATAATTTTAAATTCTACTTCATTATTTCTTGTAATCATGTTAAGAATTTTTTTTTTCTAGAAATAATTGGTATA
>CM063502.1:63030472-63040472 GCA_032207245.1 Pardosa pseudoannulata | reverse complement strand
GGCATAGCATCTCCGAGGTAGCAATCAAATTTGGATTTCACAAGCGTATCGTGAATATCGGGAATCCGGTAAAACATCGAATCTCCGACATCACTGCGGCTGGAAAAAGATCGTGCAAGAACGGGACCAACGACGACTGGCGAGAATTATTAAACGTAACAGAAGTGCATTTATTCCTTCCGCAAATTACTGCAGATTTCAATGCTGGGCCATCAACAAGTGTCAGCATGCGAACCATTCAACGAAACACCATCGATATGGTCTTTCGAACCGAAGGCCCACTCGTGTACCCTTGATGACTGCACGATACAACGCTTTACGCCTCGTCTGAGCCCGTCAATACCGACATTGGACTGTTGATGTCTGAAACACACTGCCTGATCTAACGGGTCTCGTTTCATATTGTATGGACAAGCACGGCTATGGAAACAACCTCATGAATCCATGGACCCTGCACATCAACAGGGGACTGTTGGAGCTGGTAGAGGCTCTGTGATGGTATGGTGAGAGTGCAGTGGAAGTGATATGGGACTCCTGATACGCCTAGATACGACTCTGACAGATGACACGTACGTAAGCATTCTGAGGGATCACCTAACCTATTTATGTCCATTATGCATTCTTCTGCTTTTTAATTTCCTACATTTCTAAAGATTTTATTTTTTGTAAATTGAAAATATTGAACACTGGTTTGCCTCTATAGTAGAAGCAATAGTATACACATTTTTATAGAACACATACAACTTACAAAAGAAAATTTGCAAAGGTTAAATTTTTTTTCTGCTTTTAATAGATATGTAAAGTTTTAGTTTTTGAGATAATTTCGGAACAAATCCCATTTAACTGAGATACTATCCTAAACTATTTATTTATAAATCAAAAATGTTTGTAATAAAAAGGTAAAGAGGCTAAAAATTTAACTTAGTGTGGTTTTTTTATACATTTGTTTATAGTCCACATTAAATAATATAACAGTCTAAAGATGTACTTGAATTATCTTTTCTAAAAAATAAATCTTAAGATTTATCTTTTACCCCCAAACCTGTTAAAAGGTTATAATAGAATATAAAAGTTATATATACTTATATAAATTATACAGACAAATTATATGATCAAAGCTTTTGTCCATTTTTGTTTATATCTGGTATATATTGGTTTCAAATTGCATTTTTCGGTGCACTTGGAGAAAAATAAATTTATGGGCAAAGCTCCAAAAGTCTTTAAATGTCGATCCAAATGACAAATTATAAATAATAAAAGATTATAAATAATAAAAAAAAATTGGTAGATTGTTTATAGGATTGTATTTGGATAATACATTTCTGATAATACATAACAATTCTACAAGCTGCATTTTAACTGTCCCTTAAAAGTGACGCTAGGTATTAATGGGTTAAATGACACATTCTTCAGTATATATTCACGTAAGTTTTTACCTACTATAAATATTTCGTGTTTTTTAATCGCTATAAATTCCAGCATTTGTAACGAGATGTATTATTTCATTACTGGAGCATATTCAAAAAAGTTTTATAGTTATTAATAGAAGAAATAGAGTGTTTTATTGTTTTAGAATATTTTCAAAAAATTTTCCAATCAATTAAATAACTCTGTAGTGTGTGTGTTTCAATTTTATTCCGCAAGATTTTTTTTTCTGCAACGTGTCAAGGCACGAACTAACAGAGATTTCGGTTTTGATAATTTGTGCACCCATTGGTCTCTCTCTTGTACTTGCAGAGTGGTCAGAGCCTGATTAACGCGCGGGCACTTGGGGCACATGCCCTGGGAACGAAAATTTTAGGGGGCACAAAAATTTAGTCGAGTGCTTGAAACACATATAAAGTGGGGGAAAATTGTAAACTTATGATACCATCGTTAAGCTTTAATAAATTATTATACGAGGTAATTTTGTTTGACATGAACTACATTGTGTCCTATTTACTTTAATTTTACTAATATTTACCTGACAATTTATTCCCTAAACAAACCTGGTGCTCTTTTTATCCTATGGGTTATTGCATATTTATAAGACAGATTATTAGCAACGTACCACTATAAACCATTAAATCATCTCATCAATTTAAATTATTTTTAATTCTATTATTATTTATTTTCTGCACCACAGAGCTTGTGAGTATGACAAGGTAAAAATATAAAAAGTGGGTCACTTTAGGTCTTTAAAAGTCCTTAATTTTTAGCATGACTAAACAGAGATAATTATGATTACATAAAATGAAAATTTGGTGTTTTTGATTTTGAATATTACTTTAATGCTAATTTCTTAAATATGTTTGCTAATTCAATGTTATAATTTTTATATGACTGTAATTATGATAATAACTTGTCGCTATAAATTTGCAATGGAGGTGGAGGGCACAAAAATTGGATTGTGCCCTGGGCACAAAAGTATCTTAGTCAGGCCCTGAGTATGGTATTAGTTTCCATCACATATTATCGTTGTAAATTTGCACTGTTGTAAATTTGATTCCCTTTACTTTCAAATCAAACTACATTTTATATTGTATATAACTTATAACTGCAGTTATTACTTTTTATCGTACTCTCAAGCTGCAATCTGATAACAGGTTTACTTTATTCACTTTCTGTTTAATTTTGAACAACACATGACAGTGTATCTACATAACAGTTATAAACATGTTGTCTTTAAGTATTTAATTTGAAAATATAACTTGTGACTCCTAACTTTTGCAAATATTCTATATTTTCTTATTGTACTGACAAACTCAAAATTGGGAATTGTTTTTATATATTAAGGGGACACATCACCTTTAAGCAACTTCAAAATGAGGAATTTTTGTTATTTTTCGATTTGCCATAACTTTTTTTCTTATTTTGGAAATTACATGAAAATTTTAGCATTTGTTCTCTAAATCTAGTTAATTATTTTCCTGTATTTACTTTGTTGCTGGTAAATAAGAACTTTTTTTATATAAAAAAATAAAAGGGCTTGTTTTGAAAATTTAAAAATTTTGCTGTCACCATGCGCGCAGTCTTACAGCAACACAAACTATATTTCAGCGATAATTTTTGCATTTTTATAAACAAGAAACATTAGGTATTATTCTCTACCTATTTAAAATTTAAAAGTTATCAGAAATTTTACACCAGGAGAATGAATTTTCAAAGAACCTAAAATAACGTTGTAAAATTAAATTTCAAATACAATAAATATCACATAAAATAAAAAAACTTTCAAAAAAGTAGGTAGAGTTTCATTGTAGTACTATAATGTACTTACCTTGAAAATTATAGATCCATACATAAAATAGTTTTTTTTAGAGTGCGCGCAAGTTTGAAAAACATCATTTTGAGTAAAATGCTTTTAAAGTTAAATTTTTTCATCATATTTCCATTAAATCATTTTTTAAATGGTTTAAAATTGCCTATATGTATACATGGTTCCTTCTGTTTCTAATATTTTTACTTTTATATTAATTTTATATCTTTTTCTTCCTTTACAAGTCACTAACGTAAGCATCTCAGCAGTGATTTCAGCCGAACGAATCAGCTGTTGATCACTGTGGTATGTAAATACTCTTGCATAATTACCAATTTGTTAAGACAGTTCTTGCATAACATCCTTAAATACATAAAATTCATCATTTACCACTATTTGAACAATATTTGGATCACAGACAGAAGTTTTCAGGCATACTTTTAAAATTAAAGCGCAGATTCTGTGTATAAACTCCTAAACATTTTATGAGCAAAGATAGCATGCTAAGATCTTTAAACATGTTTTTAATTATTTATTATAGAAGATAGAATTGACATTTTATAAACAAAAAACAGTGAAGTTAATTTTCCACTATTAATATTCTAAAGTATTTCATTATCTTTACACTAATATAATACAAAATTACAAAACTGACATACCAAATATTTACATATATAATCCTATAAAATATTAATAAGTTCATTTAATAAAACATTTAAATGCTGTTTTGTTGTTGATACTATTTAATAATCAGATGTGGAAACAAATAAATAAATAACTGAATTATTTTTTAATGTGTACAAGTATGAAAATCATTATATATACAGAAAAACATTTATTAAAGTTTAAATTATAGAACTTTTAATTTTACCTTTGTTAAAATCATATTAAAATAGTTTAATACTCTCCTGCTGCATACACTACTCCTTCGGATTCTAAATTTTCATTTTCAGCAATAATCCTGGCTTTTTTTCTGGCTCTGCGAGCTTCTAATGTTGCCATCTCTGCTTGAATTTCAGCTAGATGTATTCTATTATGATCAGTGATAAATGCAAAGGACTTGGTGTTTCACCAATCTGGTAACCAAGTTCTTGCATTATACTTAGTCGCCCATTTTGCCCATTATTAAATAATACAACAGCTTCATTAACAGCTATCTGAACAACATTTGAAGCACAGCCAGAATTTTTGGGACACAATTTCCATATCAAAGAATTGAAAGATTCATTAGGATTCTGCGTGTAACCCCCCAAACACTTTTTAAGCAGTGACGGCATGCTAAGATCTTTGAATATATCTTTCACAGCATCCATTACAGCAGGTGGAATAGAATTTTTATGTTTATGGAATTGCAGAAGTCCTAGTGAATGAGCTCTTTGATATGTACACCATGAATCTTCCCCTGTGGGACAATACTGGTGTGTAGGTTCTAAATCCGTAGAACGTTTGTGATAAAAAATTGCCCATACAGCCTTTTGCATTTCTCTCACAGAATCACAATGCTGTCTAATTGCATTGCCATAGTGAATTGACAATTTATTTATCACATCATCTGTCAGACGACCTTTACCACCTAGAGTTTAGCCATCACTGAGCTTTTTGCCTTTCATTTGCAGCTTTCGCTTTCGCAGTCTAGAGCCTAACCTCTTTTGAATGTGTCCAATACATTCAATCTTACTTATGACAAAGTTTTTATCGTAAGGCTGAGACTGTTGGACGGTATTAAATATTTTGCAGTCACCATCACCAATGTACTGTGCATATCGAACGTTATGCAAAACAATGGAGCGATGAAAAATCCTCTGCATTCCGACAACTTCCATCATTGCTGCAGAACCACTGTGATTTTTTTGGCATGTAATGGAGTGTTGTGCAAACCATTTGTTATAGTCTTCTCCAGATTGTTTGCCTTTCCAAAACTCGCAACCTTTACAGTATGAGGAAAGTACTTCCTTATCAATTACTTTCCCACATAAAGCTCCTATTACTGTACATACTCCAACTAGAGAGGTATGGCCACGAGTTTTCCAACTACCATTACCACTAATAGTTAAATCTAAATTACCTTCATTACATGCAATTTCTTCTTTGACAGCAGAACACATACTTTTTTTAGCCACAAGGGAAGAGGCATTCTTTATGTTTTTCACAACTGACTTGTATGCTTTCTGCTGAATAGGAGGATGCAAGTCCATTATGCCACAAAATGTCTTTGCACCAGCAAGTCCCTGTCCAAGGGATCTCATAGCATAGAGAAACCTTGAATTTATTTCTGCACAGTTTTTTTTCTTACCTATCATAGCAGAGTTTTTAGTTGAGGATAATTCACCACAAGAATGACACACAATTCCAATTTTTTTCACTCAGTCCACCCATAGTAGATGATGTTGTACTTAAATTTCCACCACAACAACTACACACAGTCAGATACTTCTCAATCATTTTAAAAACAATATTTTTATCAATAAAACAGTAACCTTTAAAATCACTGTCAGCACTGATGACTTGCAAAGACTGATCCAACTTTCTACTGGATGCACTGAATCTTTTTGCAGGAATCTCTTTCTTAGAAAATTGATTTCCTTGAAATCGATGCTTTTTTGGCCGCTTTCCTGACCTTCGTTTACTTTTCTCATTTTCCATTTCTAACAGAACCGTTATGAAAAATATGCACTCGAAAGAACTAGCAAAGCGAAGCAAAACTTTCAACGAACGCAGTAGCTAATTTCGCACGTGCGATGAAAACAAAATACTACGAAAATGGAGAAAAGATTAGTTGTACAGCTCCTTCTGATAAAGCCAATCATTATATCACAGAGTTAAGAAAATCCATTGAGTTAGCAATTAATCTTAAAACAGTTTCAACGCTAAAAGCGATGACACAACAGCAGGGAGAAACGTAAACGAACACCAGTTGGGTGATTTAAATGCCAGATGCTGCCAGTGTGTCTTTTTTTTATTTTATAGTTTTACAAGTTCTAATTCGAATATTTCAATGGGGTTTGTTTTAAACGATTCAGAAAACTCCAAAGATTTTAAAAATTTAAAAAACAAAAAATCGATTTTTTGAAGGTTTAAAGGTGATGTGTCCCCTTAATGCTTCTGATTTCCAAAAGGTCCAATAGAATGTTATGTTCTACAGATTTCTGCTAGTTGAACTAAAACTAAAGGTACAAGAAGGTAAAACCTTTGTGCCAGAATATAGCATTAAATACAAAGCGTGCAACAAAAGCACAAATAATTAAAAAAAACTGACGGCTGTTTTCCAGCTTTGAGAGAGCTGCCTTCTCAATGTGACAGAACAATGCGTTTCTAAAATGAGACTGAGCTAATCTTCTTTTACAATAATCGGCATAATGTAAATGGCTTTCTTAAAAGAAAATAAAGATGTCTTTGATATGATATTGTAATGCTTTGAAGTACAGTAAATCTCCTTGTTTCAGTACATAAAGGGGAATGCTTCAGTTATAAAAATTCATTTTTATGAAGAATAATTTTCAACTAAGTTATGGCAACAATATTGCAACCAGAAAACAGAGGATGAAATAGAAAATTGTGATAGAAAAGTGTAAAATCATCAAAGTACGAATGATTATGATCTATTTACACATTTCTGAACTTTGTGAAAAAAAAACTCAACGTTAATAATAAAAAAAAACATGCACTTAAAATACCATATTGATTTCAGAGGTATTCAAAAAGGTCAAATAGGTATAATATAATTTTAAAGGTTTATCAAGAAAATTCATCGGAATTAGATCAGCTAAAGCCTTTGAAAGTGAAACGAGAAAATGTTTTTAATATCTATTCGACATGTTCACAATATTTAAAGAATTTTGCAATTTGCAAAGTTATAATGATAAGAAATTTTTACAACTTTTTATTGAAGAAATAAAAGATTAATACTATCCTACTTACCATATTCCATCCTAATTATCAATAAATAATGGTAAATGTATGAATTTTCATTACTTATTGCATTTAACAAATAGGATTATTCTTAATAAGACAGGTTGTTATTATTAATAACTTGATTTATCACACTGATTGTAACACACACACACTTGTATACATCTCTGCATAAAATTACGAGAACTGAATTTATAAAACAATAATTTTTAAACAAGAAATAAATAAATAATGGTAGAAAAGTTTACTTTTTTTATATTTTAAGCAAGATTAAGTTTAGGTTTATTCATCTACGAACTTATGGATCAGTTTTATCTTTTTCCAGTCACTCCAGTGTAAAACATCATACTATTATAATTTCCTGTGACATAAATTAAAATACTGATTACCTCACACATTTGCAAAATTTTATAACTCTTAACAAATTTGCAGCTAATGTAATAAATTTTTATTTTTTCTCTGCTTCTTTATGCTCTAAAAAAGAGTGATATGTGCATTTTTTTTTACGTGCTAAGAAATTATTATTCAGCATGTGCAAGCCGACTCGCCTGTAAGTTGTTTATTTCTGCATACAGTCTTCAAGCAGTAAAATGAGTTTTACAGGTATTGAAGTTCCCATACTTGTGAAGGGCTTTATAAAAGGAATACAACCTAATAAGGCTTAATTAGATCTATCGCTTGAGAAGGACACAGTACCTTTCGAGTGGAAAAGTGTTCATTAAAGCCTACTTTTGATTTAATATAAAAAGTTCTGCATTATTTATAATAACATTTTTTCTAGAACAATAATAATGGTCTAACGTAATTTATTATATAATTTTGTTATTACATAATATTAACATAATTTATTCAAATTTATAAGTTATTTAGTTTTGTTAATTTGGTTTTCAGTTATTTAGTTGAGTTATAAAAATTATTTGGTTTTGTCTTATGAAGCAGCATTTAAAAAAACGTTAAATATATACATATACACCAAATGAAAGAAAAAAAATAAATACATTCTTACCCATAAAATAGCTTTTGTTTTTTCTAAACTTTTTTTTTTAAACTAACTTTTCATACTAAAAGGAAGCTAAATATCTTTTTCATTCTATGAATCTCAATTGACAAGTTCACAAAATGCAGAAAATAGCCAAATCTATTTAGAAAATTAAATAAATAAATAAATAAAAGAGTCTTCAAATGTCTGAAATTTTACTAATTTATGTAAATACAAATTAATTTTAGAAAATGCAAAATATTTAGAGTAATTTCTAACATGTCACATAAATTTGGAATTTTTTTTTTTTTTGGGGGGGGGGGCACAAATTGCCCATTACTTAAATCGTATCATACTTAAAAAAAATACATACTTAAAAAAGTAATCGTATCATACTTAAAAAAGCATTAAATATATACACCAAATAAAAAAAAATACCTTCTTACCCATAAAATAGCTTTTGTTTCTTGTAAACTTGTTTAAAAACTAACTTTTCATATTAAATAGTAGCTAAATATCTTTTTCCTTTTATGAATCTCAAACGACGAGTTCACAAAATGCAGAAAATAGCCAAATCCATTTAGAAAAGTTTAAAAAAAAAATGAGTCTTCAAATGTCTGAAATTTTATTAATTTCTGTAAATACAAATTAATTTTAGAAAATGCTAAATATTTAGAATAATTTCTAACATGTTCACATAAATTTGGACTTTTTTTTTGGGGGGGAAGGGTCAAATTGCCCATTACTTAAATCGTATCATACTTTAAAAAAGTACATACTTAAAAAAACATTAAATATATACACCAAATGAAAAAAATAAATACCTTCTTACCCATAAAATAGCTTTTGTTTTTTGTAAACTTGTTTAAAAACTAACTTTTCATATTAAATGGTAGCTAAATATCTTTTTCATTTTATGAATCTCAAACGACGAGTTCACAAAATGCAGAAAATAGCCAAATCCATTTAGAAAAGTTAAAAAAAAAATTGAGTCTTCAAATGTCTGAAATTTTATTAATTTCTGTAAATACAAATTAATTTTAGAAAATGCTAAATATTTAGAATAATTTCTAACATGTTCACATAAATTTGGACTTTTTTTATGGGGGGGGGAGGGTCAAATTGCCCATTACTTAAATAATATCATATTTTAAAAAGTACATACGATTATTTTTATAATCGTATCATACTTAAAAAAGCTTTAAATATATACACCAAATGAAAAAAATAAATACCTTCTTACGCGTAAAATAGCTTTTTTTGTAAACTTTTTTAAAAACTAACTTTTCATATTAAATGTAAGCTAAATATCTTTTTTATTCTATGAATCTCAAATGACGAGTTTACAAACTGCATAAAATAGCCAAATCCATTTAGAAAAGTTTAAAAAAAAATTGAGTCTTCAAATGTCTGAAATTTTATTAATTTCTGTAAATACAAATTAATTTTACAAAATACTAAATATTTAGGATAATTTCTAACATGTTTACATAAATTTGGACTTTTTTATGGGGGGGGGGAGGAAGGGACGAATTGCCAATTACTTAAATCATTCAACAGAGATTCAATGCTCAAAACCTATTCCGGACCCCAAAATCATCCATGGTAGAAACGTTTGAGCCACCGGCATTGAATAGCATCACTCTACCAATTCAGAAATCGGCTAAAGTCGTCCATATTTTAATCGCTATGGCGCGTAAAATACAAATTTATGCGAGGCTTCAAAGCCATCAGTGCCTATCCAAATATGATATAAGAAGCAAAAGACAATATGGCGTAAGGGTCGGCCAGAAAGGCAAAAGAAAATTTCTTAAAAAGTATTCTCTAGCAGCAAGAACAATGTAACTAGCTAGTCGAATGGGGCTCTTGCAGAT